>JAVSCE010005186.1:0-23735 GCA_032199065.1 Smutsia gigantea | reverse complement strand
TACTATCTAACAGTCTAATTTAACTCACTTAATATGCTATTACAAACACAACCTAAACATTCCTTTTTTTTCCTCCTCCATTCTTTGTATGTTATGAATTATATTCTGTACTCTTTGTCTTCCCTTGGAAGACATCTGTTTAGCCTTAGGAATACTTCCATCTATAGGAGTCCATCGAAAATGCTCGGTGGAGGTTGTTTTTGGGAGGTAAAGCTTTTGCGTATGTGAAAATTATTTAATCCCTCCTTCAAATTTAAAAGATAACCTTTCCTGGTTGAGTATTCTTGGTTCAAGGCCCTTCTGCCTTATTGCATTAAATTTATCATGCCACTCCCTCCTGGCCTGTAAGGTTTCTGTTGAGAGGTCTGATGATAATCTGATGGCTTTTCCTTTGCAGGTGATCTTTTTTCTCTCTCTAGCTCCTTTTAAAAGTCTGTCTTTATCCTTGATCTTTGCCATTTAATTATTGATGTTGTTTTCCTTGGGTCCCTTGTGTTGGGAGATCTGTGCACCTCTGTGGCCTGAGAGACTATCTCCTTCTCCAGATTGGCAAAGTTTTCAGCAATTACCTCCTCAAAGACACTTTCTATCCCTTTTTCTCTCTCTTCTCCTTCTGGTATTCCTATAATGCGAATATTGTTGTGTTTGGATTGGTCACACAGTTCTCGCAATATTCTTTCATTCTTAGAGATTCTTTTTGGTCTCTGTGCCTCAGCTTTGTAATCCTCTTCTCTAATTTTTATTCCATTTACCGTCTCTTCTACCACATCTAATCTGCTTTAAATCCCTCCATTATATGTTTCCTTTCAGATATGGTATTTCTTAATGATTGAATCTCTGACTTAAATTCATTCCTGAATTCTTGAGTATTTTTCTGTACCTCCATAAGCATGTTTATAATTTTTATTTTGAACTCTGTTTCAGGAAGATTGGTGATTTCAGTTTCATTTGGCCCTTTTCTGGGATTTGTGAGTATTTGGTCTGAACCATGTTCTTTTGATGTTTCATGTTTTTGTGTAGTACCCACTAGTGCACAGAAGCTCCAGTCTCTGCTAGAGTAAGGTTGGGGGTTGTAGGGGAGTGGAGCTTGTGTGTGACGGGAGGAAAGATCTGATTCTTGTTTCCTGTCTGCGATGCTGTCTCTAGTGTCAGAGCCAGTTGGTCAACCACACAGGTGTAAGCCTCTGTGCTTTGTGTTTCTATCTGTTGTAGGCGGGGCTTCCCTCTGGCTGACCTGATGCCAGTACAGTGACTCCCAGTTTGCAATCCAGTGCCTGCAGGCTAGGAGGAAGGTGCAGCAGGCCGCATGTCACAGTGGGGGGCCTTGGAGCTCAGTAGGCAGTCGGAAATGGAGCACCTGAAGCCCCTCAAAGTTCCCAACCAGCTGTGCAGAGCGCAGTCAGACAAACTTGTCCAGCTCTCCCTTCTCTCGTGCAGCAAGCTCCGTGCAATCTGCACCCCTTCAGCTGCACTCTCGATGCTATGAAGCGTCTCAGACTGCCTGGCTTTCCTCTTGACACCGAGTGGCCAGATGTGGATCCCATCCTCCACAAACGGCCAGAATGTCAGGCTGTCAAGCACTCTGCCTGTCCGAGCTCCCCAACCAAAGCACCACATAATAAAGGTTTTTGCTCACAAAGCAGGTCTCTAGGGCTAGGTGTTCAGCAGTCCCAAGATTCCACCCCCTCTCCTCTTCATTTCTCTTCCTCCCACCGGTGAGCTGGGGTGCGGAAGGGCTTGGGTCCCACTGGATTAAGGCTTTTTTATGTTACCCTGTTTCCTGAGGTCTGCTCTGTTCGTGAGGACTGTATGCAGACTGGTTCAACCTTCTTTCTTGTTGCTGTTTTAAGGTTGGTTCTATTAATTAACTATATTTTTGTACTATTTGTCGTTTTGGGAGGAGTTCTCCATCTCACCTCTCATGCCGCCATCTTGAATCTGCAGTCTAAAATGTCTGGTTTTCAATGAAAAATTGTGAGACTTAAGAGACAGAATAATATGACCTATACTGAGAAAAGTAATCTGTTAATAGACACCCTGAGTGGGCCTGGAGAATATGATGATATTAATCCAACAAATAGGGAATTGTAATATAAAAAATGGGAAGTATAAAAATTATTTTTTTTGATGTTATTGTGAGTGGAATTTCTTTCTTAATTTTACTTTTGTACAGTGCTAGTGTATGAGAATACTTGCTTATGTATTTTGAAGTTTTTTTTGTGTATTCTTTAGGATTTTCTATATATTAAGATAATGGTCAATACATGAATAGAGAGCATTTTAATTCTTCCTTTCCAATCTAGATGCCTTTTCTTTTCCTTGTGTATTTGTCCAGACTGTAATCTCCATTACAGTACTGTACGGAAGTGGAGATAGCAGACATTCTTGTCCTGTTCCTCATTTTAGGGGAAAAATGTTTAGTCTTTCACCATCATGTACGGTGTTAGCTGTTTTCGTAGATATCATCTATCAAGTTAAGAAAGTTTCCTTTTACTCCTAGTTTTCTGAGTATTTCTTTAATCCAGGAAGGGTATTAGATTTTGTCAAATGTTTTTCTGTATCAGTTGAGATGGTGATTGTTTTTTAAACTTTCATTTTATTAATAATGATGTGTTAAATGGATATACTTTTGCAGTTGAACCACCTTTTCATTCCTGGGATAAATCCCACTTGGACATGGTGTATAATCCATTTGCTGCTGGATTCAGCTTAGTATTTTGTTGAGAATTTTTGCATCTGTATTCATAAGGGACATTGGTCTGTGGCTTTCTTGTGATATCTTCTTTGATAGCATGGACTGCTGACCTCATAGAATGAGTTAGGAGATGTTCCTTTACCCTCCAGTTTTTGTAATAATTTAAGGAGGATTGGTTTTAGTTCTTGCTTTAACATAGCCACTAATGAGGCCATCTGGTCCTTGGCATATCTTTATTGGAAGTTTTAATATTACTGATTGGATCTTTTTACTTGTTAGAGGTCTGTTCAGAATTTGTTTCTTGTGTCAGTTTTTTATAGTTTGTATATTTCTAGGAATTTGTCCATTTTATCTAGGTTACCTAATTTATTGGCATACAGTTATTCATAGCATTCTCTTATAATTCTGTTTTTGTGAGATTGGTGATGATGTCTCTGTTTTCATTCATTATTTTAGTGATTTGAGAAACTTTTTTTCTTAGTCTGGCTAAATAAAGGTTTGCCAATCTTGTTAGTCTTTTCAAAGAACAAACTTACTGCTTCACTGATTCTATTATTTTTCTGGTGTGTATTTCACTTATATCTGCTCTGATTTTTTATTTCCTTCCTTCTGCTTGGTTTGTGTTTAGTTTCTTCCTCTTATTGTAGTTCCCTAATGTGGAAGGTTAGGGTTATTGATTCAATATTTTTGTATTCATAGTTATTCACAGCTATATCCCATAAATTTTGGTATCTTGTTTTCTTTTTCATTCATCTCAAAGTATTTTCTGCTTTTCCTTGTGAAAAACTCTTACTCATTGATTGTTTACAATTATGTTGTTTAATTTCCACATATTTGTAAAATTTCCAGATTTCCTTCTGTTTTTGATCCCCTTGTGGTCAGAGAAGATATATATGATTTCAGTCTTTTAAAATTTATTAAGGTATGAGTTGTGGCTTAACACATGGTCCATGTGCACTTGGGAAGAATGTGTATTCTGTTTTTGGGTAGAGTTTCTATAAATATCTGTTAGGGCTAGTTGGTTTAAGTGTTGTTCAGGTCTTCAATTTCCTTGTTTAACTTCTGTCTGGTTATTTTATCCATTATTGAAAGTAGAGTGTTGATATCTCCAAGCATTATTGTAGAATTGTTTATTTTTTCCCTTCAATTCTGTCAGTTTTTTACTATATTTTGTTTGTTAGGTACATATATATGTAATTGTTGTATCTTAATGGATTGACCCTTTTATCATTTTGTAATTCTTCTTGGTCTCTTGTAACAATTTTTGTTTTAAAGCCTATTTTGCCTGACATTAATGCAGACATTCCAGCTCTCTTTTGGTTACTGTTTGAATAGAATGTTTTTCCATCCTTTTACTTTCAACCGGTGTCTTTGGATCTAAATTGAGTCTTTTGTAGACAGCATATAATTGGATTGCATGTGTGTGTGTGTGTTTTCCCCATTACATTCTCTTAAATCATAGAATTTAATATTCTTATATTTGATGTAATCACTGATAAGGAAAGATTTCTAGCATTTTGCTTTCTCTGTGTCTTATATTTTTTATTAATTCTGCCATTGTGTTAGATATTTTTTAGTGTACTACTTTGATTCCTTCTCCTTTCTTCATGTATATTACTTTCTTAGTATTTGCCCTGGGGGTTATAATTAATACCATGATTTATAACAATCTAGTTTGAAAACTGTTCCATTGGTCCTGAGCCTATTGATGGTAGCATCTTTGGTCAGAAATGCCTGTAGAGCTTGCCTAGGTATACATCACTTACAGCAAGCTCCACAGACTTTGCTCTCACTGGTGCCCCGATATGTGGCTGGGCCAGCTCTTCTTGGTTCTTATGATCTCAGAAAGCACTTCAGCAAGAATCAGGGACTTGGAGGAACAAGATTTATTACTCACAGATCCTGGAGAGTATATGGCATATAGGGCCGAAGGGTGTCTTAAGGTTTTGTGTGTTTACTCTTTATTGGCTAATTTAAAGGATAAGAGCATAAATTAGATCATGGGGAAGGAGAACTGGTGTCACTCAAGTGGTCAGTTATCTAGGTTACCCAGGGCTTTCCGAAATAGGGACTTTCTGGGGTGGAGGTAGCTTAGTTCCTTATGTGGTGGTTTTGCTAGTACCTGTGTCATCCATCTGGCAATATGTTTATTGATAATTTTATTAATAAGATTGATAATTATTTACTAGATTGATGTGTTTTGAAGTGGGTGTCTTGGCAATCAAAAGCTTAATTCAGGTACATTACAATCAAAAAAGCTTAAGGTACTTAAGCTATAAATACCAATTTAGTCTAGGGTTTAAAATGGTATGTAAAATCTTTGTTGTTATGCTTAGGTTTTTAATGTCAGTCTATACCTTTATATGTTTTGTGTCTGTCAACATAAATTTATTATTTTATGTAGTTGTCTTTTTGATCATACAGGAAAAAGGTAAGCCACAAATACATTAATACTGACTTTTATATTTACCTACTTAAATGCCTGCCTTTACTGTTTTTTATTTCTTTATGTGGTTTCAAGCTACTGGCTAGTGTTCTTTCATTTTATCCTAAAGGACCCCATTAGCATTTTTGTAGTCAAGTCTAGTAGTGACAACCTCCTTTAGTTTTTATTTGGAAGTATCTTAATTTCTCCTTCAGTTTTGAAGGATAGTTTTGCCAGATATCTTGATTGACACTTTTCATTTCCAAACTTTAAGTATGTTATCCCATTGCCTTCTGGCCTACATAATTTCTGACAAGAAACCAGTTAATTTTATTGAGGATTCTTTGTACATGATGAGTTGCTTATCTCTTGGTGCTTTCAAGGTTCTTTGTCTTTGTCTTCTGACAATTTGATTATAATGTGTCTTGTGTAGACTCTTGAGTTAATTCTATGGGGTTCATTGAGCTTATGAATGTTTAGAGTCATGTCCTTTATCAAATTTGCCAGGGTTCAGCACTGTTATGTTTAGACTGAAATTTCTATTTTACCTTCCTTGGCCTGTGATTCCAATGTTGGCTTAGTTTTCAAAGACTTTGCTGTGAGTCTTCTGTGTATGTGCAACTTGGTGGTCAGCTCAGGTTTTTGTCACTTTGTATGCAGAGTTAGGGACCCTCTTTTCCAGATCTCTTCTCTGATCTTTCCTTTACAGTCTTTCCCTTTTTGTTGTTCTTTGGCTGGAAAGAAGGACGTGGAGTTTCAAAATTACAGCCACCTGAACTGCTGAGTTTTGAATAACTGAGGCTGCTTTCATGATGAAGTGATAGAAAAATATAATGGGGATTCCTTGTGTACTCTTTGGTCCACAGAGTCCCCTGTGCTGGTTCTGCTGGCCAGAAAGAAGGGTTTATCTCTGGGTTTTAGGTGGCTATACAGCTGCTACGTTGCAGTGCTGTGACTGAGGCTGCATTTGGGATATTGGCAGTAGGTACAAAAGAGAAAAGAGAAAGAAAGGAAAACCAGAAATGAGGACTCTTCTCATATTCTCTGTCTTGCAGAGGCCCATTTTCCTGATCCTCTGTTCAGAAAGATGACTCTCTCTGTATTTTTTTGGTTGTGCCTGCTCTGCAGTTCTGCATCGGGGTCATACTTAGTTCCATGCTGAGAGATAAAAGGAAAAATACTCAGGATGCTTATCCCTGTTATTGGTCATTCTTTCAGTTTTGGCTCACCTCCCTAATTTATCTGTTATTAACCTTTTGGAGTCCTGAGATAATTGCTTTTAGTATAATGTCCAGAGGTTTTAATTGTTATGAGTGAGGTGAGAGAGAGGCTGTACTCCACTTTGCCAGAGATTCTTACACATATTTTTTCTTCTAACTAGATCCCTGGAAGAGGAAGAGTAGTTGTGAATGGAAGGCAGTTGTTTTCCCAAGGCTCACAATTTAAGCATAGTAGACATTCTAGCTTAGATGTCTAAAACTTTTGACTGCACAGAGACAAATCATTTTAGGCAACTCAGGAAGAAGAGTTATATAAAAATACTATGTTATCCCCATTTTAAAGATAAGGAAATTGAGCTACAGAGAGGTTGGGTAATTTGCCCAATGTTACACAGATAAATGGTAGGTACAGTGATGATTCAAATCAATCTAGGATAAGACAATTTAGCATTAGAACACATGATCATGTTAAAATTTTCACTTAGTATTATGGTACTTGTCATATACAAAACAAAGTAGATATTATAATCAATCTCCTATGTGTCATTGAACCTAATTTTTAGAATTTGCAATATTCTGCCTTTCTTGTTTTATCTATCACCAAAATTTTTTTTTTGATAAAGTATCTGAAAGCAAGTTCTAGATCTATCATTTCAGCCACAATCACTAAAGTATGTCTCTAAAATGGATAACAACTTTGAAGAAATAATGTAAACCACATTATAAATATAACTGCAATATAATCATAACATAAAAAGTGAAGAATAATTTCCTTTAAGTCATTTAATATCTATTTTGTGTTCAATTTTATCTGTCTGAGGAGTATCTTAGTTTGATTCAGGATCTCAATATTGTTCACATTTTCTTTTTGTTGATCTATCTCTTATTAATTAAAAAAAGTCTGTATTGGTCCTAATTTTATGCTAACCATATTTTTTCGATTTTGACTTTTTAAAACTCTCTTAAAAATAAATTTTTCATTTTGGAATAGTCTTAGAAAAGTGGCAGAGATAGTACAGAGTTCCTGTATATTCCTCACTTTCACTTTTCCTAATTTGATTAGCTTACACTACTCTGATACATTTGCCAAAACTGAAATCAACAATTGGTACAGTTTTTCTGTTTATGTCCTTTTTCCAATTCAGGATTGCATTAGTTGTCAGTTCTCTTTATGCTCCTCTGGTCTGTTACAGCTTTTCTTGTTTTTCTGACCTTAAATTTTTTGAGGATTCCTGATCAGGTATTTAGTAGAATGTCCCACATTTAGTGTATATGATCTTTTTCTCAGGATTAGATTGGGATTATGAATTTCTGGGAAAAAATACCATAAAGTAAAATGTCCTTATGATTTGCTTTTCTTGTTAAAAAAAGTCGTATAAAAAGGTTATCCAGTTCCTAGACAGTAACTGCAATAGGGGAGGGTGAGGACTTGATAATATGGGTGAATGTTGAAACCACAATGTTGTTCATGTGAAACCATAAGATTGTGTATCAGTGATACTTTAATAATTAAAAAAAGTTACACAGTTCCAAAGTCAAAACTATAAAACTAGGTACCTTCAGAATAGTCTCATCCTTTTCCCCTTCCTAGTCTCTTCTTCCTTTCCCTAAAGGTAAGCATTTTTTATTAGTTTTTGGCTTATCCTTCCCATTTTTTTAATATTGGCAAGTGCTTGTGCACACTTACTCCCCAGCTCTACCCAAAAGGTAACAGTAGTCCCTGTTCTTACCTCCTGTACCATACTTCCTCTTTAGGATAGTCCTTAATAGTGACTCTCTTAATAATGGCCATTTATATTCAAAATGGTTTTCTGTTTCAAAAAGTTATTTTTTTTCTAACTAATGAAAACCTTTAAAATGTTTATTACACATTAATATGGTTCCTTTTTTATTCACAGATATTTTCCAATTTATCCTTGGATGAGCGCTGCCTTTCTGCATCATTGGTTTGCAAGTATTGGCGGGACCTTTGTTTAGATTTCCAGTTTTGGAAGCAGCTGGATCTTAGTAGTCGTCAGCAGGTATGGAAACTAATTCTAAGAAACACTCAGTTTGGCCTACTCAAAAAATGTTTATTCCTCTTTAGAAATCACTTCTTTCATGTTGTAGTTTTTCAACTGTGACTATAATTTACAGTTCCATGCTTTAGTTATTTTTTTTTGTTAATTCAGGTTAAAGCTAGGTTTTTATGGTGAAGAAGATATTTTTTAGTGTGGATTCATAATTTTGCTTCTTAATTCTCTGTTTTACTTATCTTTGTCTTCTTTCAAATTATCTTTTTAAAAAAGTTACTAAACTTTTCCTTTTTTGGAGGGGTTAATCATGAATATTAATTTAATAGTAGAAAATGATGGGAATGTTTGTATAGTACTGCTGATATGACATGTACCAGTCTGTGAGCTTTATACATAATAATTTGATTCTCCCAACAACCTTAGGAGTCGATACTATTATCTTTATTATTATACTATTAATAATAATATAAATTATAACTTATTATTATAGATGAATAAATGGAAACAAAATAGGCTAAAATAACTTAATTTTATTTTAGTTTTTCTTTTGTTGAATTTTTAAATTCTCTCCCCATTGCCCAGCTGCTCAATATATTTATATGTGGTGGCATAAATTAGGAAAAAAGGTAGTAGTGCTTATTGCAAACAATTTGGTGGACTTGTTGGATTGTTCATTTAGTCTTGGTTGTCAGTACTTGTCATTGGATATATATATAAAAATATCCAATAAGAATAGGATTTTATTGGCATTCTCAACCTGCTGTAAATCCTTTCATGATATTAATAGTAGTAGTATGCTGGTAATTGTTTTAAAACTGGTTTTCAGAAACAAACAAACAAATAAAAAGCCCTGTCTTATAATATTTGCCAATTTCTGTGGTGCAGATATTCCCACCACAGCCAATTTCAGGCTACCACTGTGGTGTCACTGAATGCAGTGATGTCACTGATTTGGAAAAAGGTACATCCTATAGGATCTTGTGAGTCTTGTCAACTCCATCACACCACTTGGTACTCTGTGTGTGTCTGTGTATATATAATATATATACACCTTAAGCAAAATAAGCAAGTTCCTGAGCATTTGTGTGTAAATTTTCTTTTTGTTTTTCTGTCTCATTGGTAAGAGTTAAAACACGGAATTGGTCATTTACCTTCCTTGGTTCATGAAATTTGTGTCCAGGGAGAGAGGTAAGTATTTATTTAGTTGTGGCTGGTAGAGTAGAAGTAATCCATTGGCTCTTTACTTAATTACCCTTTGATGTCTGAGCTATTTGTTACAAAATCACACTAAGAATAGCTTTTCCTCTCTCTTGGTAGTTTGGTCTGGAAATAAAATAAGAAAATAAAAGGAGAGGTATGTCAGAGTTTTAACTCTGAATGGAACTGTCTGCATTGATGATGTTTCTAACAAGCATAAACAAGGGTCATTTTCAGCCTTGGCTTTTAATGCCTAGTGCCCCTCAGCACAGTTCTTTGCTTTTTCCATTCTAAATTTTATCATGTGCATTTTCTGTCACCATTATTTTTTCCTCGAAGGGCTTAAATAATGTTAACTGTTTCATTTTTTTTGGAAATGTTTGTTGGGCAAAGAATATTTAGAAGTTGATTTTTAAAAAATGATTTTTAAAATTCAGATGGCCATGTGGGTTTTTCACCAGATGAATTTTAAGGTTACTTACATTTAGTTTTGAGTCTTCTGAGAAAAATTATTTGATATGGATGTTTGTATATAAGCTTTTGTGTGACACACATAGTGAAATCATTATTTTCTAAGCTATGGATTAGTTATATGTGAGGTAGTATTCTGATACAAGTACCAAAAGAATTGGTATTTATGTACTGTATTAGATATATTAAGTGTAACAAGTTAACATTCATACATGATGATGATGGATACACTATTTGCTGGGTTAAAAATAGAGAACAAAACATTCAAAATCTCAGTACAATTTTGTGTGTAGCAGTTTTGGGTGAATTCGAAGGTTTAATACATTTTCCTAGTAAGGATAGATTTTTAGGCTTTAATGAAAGCTAACACTTACATTCTTGCTTGGTGTTTTCTGACACCGGTTCTGACCTCAAATGTATGGAGTGTTTTCCATTCTATCAACAAATTCTCTGACATCAATTGGGTGTCCAACAGTTCAGTTCAATTGTGACATTACCTCCTAGAGTCAGCTCAGACCTCACAGGTTGAGGGCTCAGTCCCATACCACCTATACTTCTGACTGACCAGCTATAAATTTAGGAATTCCCCCAACCCTCTCCTCAGGTTTGATAATTTGCTAGGATGACTTACAGAACACAGGAAAATAGTTACATTTACTGGTTATTATTAAAGGGTCCAACTCATGACCAGCCAAGTGGAAAAGATGGCATATAGCAAAGTGTAGAGGGGGAAGGTGTTGAGCTTCTTCCATCCCTTCTCTGGGCATATCACCCTCACAGCACTTTCATGTGTTCACCAACCCAAACTCTTCAGATCTCATTGTTCAAGAGTTTTTGTGACCCAGTCTCCAGGTCCTCTTTCCTTCTCAGGAAGTGAGGGGATGGGGCCGAAGGTATTTAACCTCTAATTATGTGGTATGTTTGGTCTTTTTGGGACCAGCTTTCATCCTGAAGATATCTAGAGGCCGCAACTTAAGTCATTCCATTAATGTAAATGCAGATGTGGTCAAAAGGGGTTCATTATGAACAACAAAAGACACTTCAGTCACTCAGGAAATTCGAAGAGTCTTAGGAGCTTTGTTCCAGGAATTGGAGAAAAAGACCAAATATGTTTTTTTTTTATAGCATAGTTCTTGTGATGCTTTAATACTGTGGTAGGTTTTCTTTTGATTGTGGTTTTCGTTTTGTAATCTAGTTATTTACTGGAGGAAAATTTAATAAAATATTAGTTATTTCTACTTTCAGTAAAATTTTAAATTTATTGTTTTTTTTCTCATAGGTCACTGATGAATTATTGGAAAAAATTGCATCAAGAAGTCAAAATATAATTGAAATCAACATTTCTGATTGTCGCAGTATGTCTGATACTGGCGTATGTGTTCTAGCATTTAAGTGTCCTGGACTTCTTAGGTACACAGCCTACAGGTGTAAACAGCTTTCTGACACCTCTATTATTGCGGTTGCCTCTCATTGTCCTTTACTTCAGAAAGTTCATGTAGGCAACCAGGACAAACTTACTGATGAAGGACTCAAACAGGTAAATTTCAGCATTTATAAAATGATTTTACTCATATTAACTCAAAATGTTTTCTTGCAGCAACAAAAGATTTGTTATGTTAAAAATAATGCTCAGAGACTAAAATAAATTATCTTTCTAATGTACCCATTAATATTTGTTTGGGATAGTGAAATTGAGTGCTGTTATTACAATTGATAAATTAACTCTGTTGTGTTTTGTAGTTACTTAAATTTTGCTTTAACAACACTATGCAGTTTATCATGAGATTTTAAAAATTAACTTTGAATTCCCTTTCAGGTTACATGCTTACATGCTTTAAAATATCTGGTTGAAGGCATAAATGGAAGTCCAAGTTAAAGAGTATAAGATGAAGAAAATGGTGATAATTGGATTAAAAATAGTATCACATATATTTACTGTTTAATGCACTTTATCTGAAAAGGGTATATAAGGTTTCTTGTCTCAGAGTGGATTGTTCATTCAATGAGTATTGAATGGATTCTATGTGCTAGGCCCTGAATTTGCGGATATTTTGAATATTTAGTTAGTTAATGTACCCACTATTTATTGTACTAGGTACTTTCTGTATCTTTACATTTAACCCTAGAAATAATTTTGTGAAGTAGTTGATACTAAACTCTTTTTGCAAAAGAAGGAAATTAAGGCTTAGGGAGATTAATGAACTTGCCTATTGTTTATCAGATGTTGGAGCTGGGATTCTCCCAAGTTTCTACTGTCTTTTCACTTTTCCATTCTAAGAGACTGTACTCTTCTAGAACTTGAATACAGGAACCTATTCCATGAGGGCAGGGGCCATACACATTTATCACTTTACCCACTATGCCCTTGGTAAACATTTGTTGACAGAAAGAATTCCTTTCAAGAACTTTTTCAGGATTAATATTTCAATTGAGAATTAGGATGTAGTCCTAACACTTCCCAATAAAAGCAGAGTATCAATAAAGTCCTATATTTAAATCTGATCTGAGATGAAGTTAGAAATAAAATGAAGATCCCTAAGTTTAAACATTACAATATGAATTGAACTGAACATTGAAATCAAAGTTCAGTATTAGGAGAAATTTGGAAAGACTCTATACTAAACAGTACTGGCTGTGTCAATAAAATTTATATATTAAGAATGCTACAGTTAATAAGGAACCCTATTTTATCTACAAAGGCAAATTGTACTGTAACAGTCTTACTTGTATCAATATTTGTCCTGATCCATTTCTGCTTATTCACTAGCAGAGCATTTTGTACATCATAGCCTTATGTACAGCGCAAATTGCTATTTTCTAATCTATACTATTAGTGTTTTTTTATTGAGGTATAGTAGACATAGTTTATGATTTTATATACATTATGAAATGCTCATCATGATAAGTATTCTTAATCTCCTACCCTATTTCAGCTGGCTCTGTATTTATGAGTTTGTTCTCTGTATTTATGAGTCTTTTGCTGTTTGTCTTGTTCATTTGTTAGACCATTATGTTAAGTAAATGTTGGCCTTGACCAACTCAGTAATTTAATTTCATGATCCAGTGAGGTTGGACGAGCTCTGTGGAGTATATTATAGTTTAGTGAATGTATAATAAAGTTTCAAAAGGCCTAGGATGGAACTATTCATAATTGATAAATTTTACTGGGATTGATTTTTTTTTTGTTCCTAAACAGCAATTGATTGAAGAGTTGATTGTACAGATCAAGTTACAGGGTTTTGGGTTTTTTTCCTCTTCTGTTAGTAAAACTGACAAATGTTTCAGAATGGTATACATGTGTTTTGCTGATAATGTCTTTAAAATACATTTTCATCATAACTACTATAATTTTGACTGACTTTAGCAAATACCATATGAGTGTGTTTTTTTAATTCTGTCTGCTATCTATAAAAGCAGTTATATAAAGCATTTCAATTTGGAGTTCTGATGGATCTAAAATTAGATATTTTAAATATTTAATTCTATTTAACAGTGTTTTTCAAACTTATGGTGAAACACCTAGAAGTCAGACTGTTTTTGGCCGAACACTATGTTCTTTGAGAAATATCACTTGAAATATTGATATTTTTATTTTTATAAAAATAAGTCAGAGTAATTTTACCAGTGAAATGTACTTCTATTATATACATCTCATAAAACTACAATTATGTATTTGAGGGAAAAAAGAGCCATGGTTAAGAATAATAGGCTGTTTCAGTTTTTTCTAGTATTTTATTACTGTCCAACACAGCAAACAAGTGATAGCAGTAACAAGATATTCAAAGAAGTCTAATAAATTGTATCCATTAAGTTAATATTTTATGTGACTGCTGGTAAATACCAGCAGTTTTTAGCAGTTTAACACTTCTGTCCAATTCATGGGTCTCCCCAGAAATTTCTGGAAATGGTAACTATAGGCATTGTCTCAGATTAAAATGGTACAAAATTAATAAAGTTGCACTTGTAAATTTCAGTCTTACTATATCATCAGGTTTTAGGTCTTTAAAAATAAGTATTGAGAGTGACATCAACAAAATGGCAGAGTGGGAGCCCCAAAACCACATTCCTACCCAGAAATATAAAAAAATAAGTAGAAACTGTTAGAACCAATTTTGCCAGAACCCTAGAATATAGTGCTTTATAGCAACCAAGTAATGCTAAACCAAGACAAAGGAAATTAAAATATGGCAGGAAAGCTCAGTGGAATTATTGTCTGTCCCCCATGTTGTCACCAGCTCCGCAACAGTCTTGAAGACAGTGGCCTACATTCCCAGTGTGGAACCAAGGTCCCTGGTTCCAGAGGGAACAGACTGGACTTTATTAACAAATTATTGTTTGTATATTCTAACCTGCCTGGGAGCTTCTTGAAGGACTGAGGCAAGGTTCCCATATCTGTTCCATCCAATTCAGACCTCATTCAAGGTGGAAAAGTAGTGGACATTGATTGAAAACGTTAAGACAAATGAAAAACCTCCAGATGCCTGGGGCAAAAGATTATGGCTGAGTCATGCAACCGACCACCTAAGGCCTGAAAGAGGAAGCCTGGGAGAGAATATCTTTGGGAAATTAGGGCAGTCAAAAGCACCAGTATGTGTAGGGGAATTCAGAAAGCCATGTACATGCCCAGGGCAAGAGTCATGCTCAGGAAATAATTGAAAAGCCCTTAAACTTTCAGCACTGGCTCTTCTCTTGTCTTAGTGCAGGAAGTGAAGGCCCAGGCAGAGTTTTAAATAGCATGGCTGAGTGTTGAAGAAGTACTCCTGCACAGAACTAGTCTGTAAAGAGTAGGAGAAGTGTTTTTGTTTTATTTTTAAGCTCTTGGCATTCAAGGAAATATCAGTCAAAACACTGACTGAACACCAGCTAAACCTTCAATAATTAAAACAAACCCTGGGAAAGCAGGAGAACATGATTTCCCAAGTTTAATGTCCAGTTTCCAACAACAGAAAATTATGAAGCATCCAAAGAAATAGGAAAATATGGCCAACTTAAAGGAAAAAAAATATTGACAGAAATCATTCTTGAGGAAGCTCAGACCCTGGACTTAGTAGACAAATATTTTAAATCAATTACCTTAAATATGCTCAAAGGACTGATGGAAAGTATGGACAAAAAATTAAAGGAACTTAGGAAAATAATGTATGAAAAAAGTGAGAATATCAGTAAAGAGCTAGAAATTATAAAAAGGAACTAAATAGGAATTCTTGAGCTGAAAAGTACAATAACTGACACAAAAAGTTTATTAGAGGGATTCAGTATCAGATGTGAACATGAAGAAGGAAGAATCAGTGAATCTGAAGATATGACAAATGAAATTATGTCTGAGAAGCAGAAAAAATAGAATGACAAAAAGTGAACTGAGCCTGAGGGACCTATGGGATATCGTCAAGCAGAATTACATTATGGGAATCGCAGAAGGAGAGGGAGAGAGAGGCAGAAAGAAGAAATAAGGGCCTAAACTTACCAAATTTAATGAAAGACATGGATCTATACACCCAAGAAACTCAAAGAACTCCAAGCAGGATAATTTCAAAGAGAGGTACATTGAGACACGTGATAGTCTAATTGTCAAAAGCCAAAGGCAAAGAGGTAATCTTGAAAGCAGCAACAGAGAAGTGACTCATAGCATATAAGGGATCCTCAATAAGATTAACAGTTGTTTCACTAGAAACCTTGGAAGCCAGAAAGCAGTGGTCTGTTACAAAGTGCTGAAAGAAAAAATGTCAACCAATAATTCTATGTCTGGCAGAACTGTCCTTCAAGAATGAAGGTGTTAATTAATTAATATATTAAGATATTCCAGATAAAAATTGAGGGAGTTCATTATTACTAGACCTGCCCTAAAAGAATTAATAAAAAGAATCAGTCCTTCAGCTGAAACAAAAAGATACTAGATGGTAACTGAAAGCCATGTGAAGAAAAAAAGACCATGGGTATAAATATAGGTAACTACATAGGTAAATATGAAAGGTAGTTTTATTGTGCCTTTGGTTTATAATCCCTCATTTTAAAATATGATTTAAGAGACAGATCTTGAGAACAGTAATTATAAATTTGTGTTAATGGACAAATGTGTAGAAATGTAATCTGATAATTATGTAAAGTAGGGATAGAGATGTACAGGAACAGAGTGTATAGTGTTGAAACTAAGTTGGTATTATTCAAATTAGGTTATTGTAAGTTAAAGATTTTAATTGTAATTTCCATGGTAACCATTAAGAAAATAACAAATATGTTCAGGAAAGTAATGGGAAGAGAATCAAATGGTTCATTGCATAAAATCTATATACAAAAAATTTAGTAACAGAGGAACTGAGAAAAACTAGAAATGCAGTAAACAAATAGTTAAATGGCAGAAATAAATATCAGTAGTTACTTTTTAAATTGATCAAACTCTAATTAAAAGGCAAAGATTGACAAAATGGATTAAAAAAAATCAACCATGCATGTATGTCTATTTTAAATAGACTCATTTTAAACACAGACAAAATGAAGTTGAAAGTAGAAGGATATAAAATATAGTCCACTCAAATACTAATAACCAAGGAGAGATGGAGTGGCTGTATTATTATTGAAAAATACAGATTTTAGTCAAAAGTTGCAGAAGACAAGGGTCATTATATATTGATAAAAGTTTCAATTCATCAGGAAGATACAACAATTATAAGCATATATGCACCTAACAAGAGCCCCTAAGTATATGAAATGGAAAGACTTGAAGGGAGAAACAGTTCTACATTAATAGTTGGATATTTTAATACTCCACTTTCAGTAATAGATCGAACAACCAGACAAAGATAACAAGGAAATAGAGGACTTCAGGCACTACTTTAAAACCAGATATACCTAACGGACATATACAATACCCTACACTCAGAAACAGAATATATATTCTTTTCAAGTGCACATGGAAATTCTGAATATTTAGACCATATTTTGGACCATAAAACAAGTTTTAATAAGTTCATGATAATTTAAAAAGATTGAAATCACAAAAGTATCTTTGACCACAATGAAATGAATCTAGGTGTCAGTAACAAAAGGAAAACTGGAAAATACACAAATACGTGGAAATTAAACAACACAGTCTTATATAATCAATGGATCATAGAAGAAATCCCCAGAGAAATTAGCAAACATCTTGAAATGAATGAAAATGAAAACAGTTTATCAAAAGTTATGGAATGCAACAAAAGCAGTGCTCAGAGGGAAATTTACAGCTGTAAAAACCTACATTACAAAGGAAGAAAAATCTGAAATTAGTAATCTAAGTGTACACCCAAAGGAACTTTAAGAAGAACATACTAAACCCAAAGCTAGTAGAAGGAAGGAAATAATGGTCAGAACAGAGATAAATGAAATAGAAAACAGAAAAACTATAGAAAAAAATCAGCAAAACCAAAAACCATGAAGAAAACCATTTTTCTTTGGAAAAATCAACAGAATGACAAACCTTTAACTAGATTGACTAAGAAAAAAAGACAGAAGACTCAACTTAGAGGATTATGCAAGACTATCATGATCAACTATGCACAAACTGGGTAGCCTAAAACAAATGGGCAAATTCCTAGAAATACAGTAACTACAACAACTGACTCAAGAAGAAGTAGAAAATCTGAATGGACTTATAACAAGGAGATTGGATAAGTAATAAAAATCTTCCCAACAAAGATAAGTCAGGGACCAAATAGCTTCCCTGGTGAGTTTTGCCAAACATGTAAAGAGTTAATACTAATTCTCCTCAAACTCTTACAAAACACATAAAGAGGAGGAAACACTTTCTAAGTACTATGAGGCTAGCATTAACCCTGACTCTGAAGCCAGACACACTACAAGATGAGATGACTACAGACTGATGTCCTTAATATTTGAATATAAATGTAAAAATCCCCAACAAAATGCTAGCAAATCAGCAGTATATTAACAGGATTATATACTATGACCAAGTGTGATTAATTCCATGAAAGCAAGGGTGGCTCACCATAAAAAAATTAATGTAATACACCACATTACTAGAATGAAGGCAAAACCCCACATAATCATTTTAATTGGTACAGAAAATAACTTTGGCAAAATCCAGCACTTCTTCATGATACAGCAATAAGCTAGGACTAGAAGGGTACTTCCTAAACGTTGAAGGCTATATGTGACAAATATACAGATATTATTTTACAGTCCTCTGCTCTACCAGCTGAGCTATCGAAGGGCACACACGGATATTATTCTACATCGTAAACAACTGAAAACTTTTAAGGTTCAGGAACAAAACAAGGATGCCAATTTTGCCACTGCTATTCAGCATTGTACTGGAATTGTAGCCAGGTCAATTTGGCAAGAAAAGGCTTCCAAATTGGAAAGGCAGAAGCGAAGCTATCTCTACATGTGGTTGATGTGGTTTTGTATAGGCATACCTTGGAGATACTGTGGGTTTGGTTCCAGACAACTGCAATAAAGCAAATATTTCAATAAAATGAGTCAGATGATTTTTTGGTTTCCCTGTGCATATATAAAGTTATGTAGTCTATAAAATGTGCAGTAGCATTATGTCTAAAAAAACCAATGTATATACCTTAATTAAAAATATTTTATTGCTACAAAAATGGTAACCATCAGCTGAATTCCATGAGTCATAATCTTTTTGCTGGCAGAGGGTCTTGCCTTGGTGTTGATGGCTGCTGACTGGTCAGGGTGGTGATTGTTGAAGGTTGGGGTGGCTGTTGCAGTTTCTTAAAGTAAGATAACAGTGAAGTTTGCCACGTTGATGAACAATTTCTCTCTAACAGGCAATGCTGTTTGATGGCATTTTACCCATAGAACTTCTTTCAAAATTGGGGTCAATATTCTCACACCTTGCCTGTGCTTTTAGTTATGGTTATATAATATTCTGAATCCTTTGTTCTGATTTCAACAGCCCTCACAGTATCTTCACTGGGAGTAGTTTCCTTTTACAGAAACCACTTTCTTTGCTCATTTGTAAGAAGCAACTCCTAATCTGTTAAAATTTTATCATGAGGTTGTAGTAATTAAGTCACATATTTAGTCTCCCCTTTTAATTCTGATTCTCTTGCTGTTTGTACTACATCTACAGTGACTTCCTTTATTAATGGCTTGAACCCCTCCAAGTCAAACGATGAATGTTGGAATCACCATCTTTCAAACTTCTGTTATTGTTGATATTTTGGCTCTTTCCATGAATCACAAATATTCTTAATGGCTTCTAGCATGGGGAAATCCTGCACAGAAGGTTTTCAGCTTACTTTATCCAGATCCATCCGAGAATCAACTATTTATACCACCTGTAGCCTTATGAAATATATTTCTTAAATAATGACTTGAAAGTAGAAATTACTCCTTCATCCATGGCTGCAGAATGGAGGTTTTTGCAGGCATGAAAACAGCATTACAATAAGTAACATCAAAGATCACTAATCACACATCACCACAGCAAATATAATTAAAATATTTGAAATACTGCAAGAATTACAAAAATGTGATACAGACATAAAGTGAGCAAATAATTCTGGAAAGATGGCATTGACACTAACAGACTTGTTCAACAGAGGGTGACCACAAACGTTCAGTTATAGAAAATGGAATATCTGTAAAGTGCAGTACAGTGAAGTGAAATAAAATGAAGTATTCCTGTATATAGTAAACCCTAAAGAATACCCACACAAAAAAACTGAGCTAATAAATGCAGCAAAGTACCAGGATAAAAAAAAGTCAGTGTGCAAAACTCAGATGTATTTCTACACACTATGAAAAAACCCAACATAATTAATTTATAGTAGCATCCAAAAGAATAAAATATTTAGGAGGCAGTATAACTAAGCAAATGCAAGAATACTCACTGAAAACTGAAAACACTTTTAAATGGAATTAAAGATTTAAATAAATGGGAAGACATCCTGAGCTTACAAATGGGAAGACTTAATATTTTTAAGATAATACTACCCAAAGTGACCTTCAGATTCAGTGCATTCCTTATTAAAATTCCAGTGGTGGTTTTTTTAGAAATGGAGAAACCAGTCCTAAAGTTCATAAGGCATTTTAAGGAACCCAGAAATAGCCACAACAATCTTGAATAGGAAGAATTAAGTTGGGGAATTCATACTTTTTCATTTTAAAACTTACTATAAAGGTACTGTAATCAAAACTGATATTAACATAAGTCTAGGCATATAGACCAATGGAATAGAATTGTCTAGAAGTAGCCCTTACATCTATGATCCACTGATTTTTTTTTCTTATCATAATGCAACAAACATTGAATGGAGGAGAAAAGAACACTGTTCAAGAAATGGTTCTGGGAATACTGGGTATCAATATGAAAAGAATGAAATTGGACCCTTACACCATGTACAAAAATTAACTCAAAGTGGATTAAAGACCTAAATTTAACAGCTAAAACTATAAAACTGTATGAAGGAAGTGTAGATTTATAATTTCATGATCTTGGTTTTGTAATGGTTTCTTAAATATGACATATAAAGCAGAGGCAACAGAAGTAAAAACAGCTTAAGCCAGACTTGATTACAGTTAAAACCTTTGTGCTTCAAAAGACATTCTTCAGAATCTGAACAGACAGTCCACAAAATGGGAGAAAATATTTGCAAAGGCATATCTGGTAAGGTTTAATATTCAGAATATATAAAGAACTCCTCCAACTCAACAACAATAAAGCCCCCAAAACTCAGTTGAAATATTGGCAAAAAACTTGAATAGACATTGATCTAAAGAAGAGATTAGAAAGTCTAACAAGTACATGGAAAGGTGCTCAACATTGTCATTAGAGAATTGCAAATAAAAACCACAGTGAGATACCACTTGACCTCTACTTAAGTGGATATAAAAAAAAACAGGAGATAAAGTGCTGCTTTGTATGTGGAGAAATTGGAACTTTCATACATTGCTAGTGAAATGTAAAATGGTGTACCTCCTGTGGAAAACAGTTCGATTGTTCCTCAAAAGATTAAACACAGAACTGCCATATGACCCAGCAATTCCACCCTAACTATATAATTGAAAATAATGACTCCAAGATATGCTTGTTCACTAATTTTCATAGCAGTACTATTCATCATAGCCAAGGGATGGAAATAGCTTAAGTGTCCCTTTAGAGGTGAATGAATAAACAATATATATATGTGTGATGGAATATTTTCATATAATGGGATGAAATGCTGATAAATGTTACCATATGCATGAACCTTAAAAACCCATGCAAAGTAAAATAAGCCAGACATAAAAAAATATTGTATGATTCCACTTCTGTAAAATACCTAGAATAGATTATTCATAGAGACAACGTAGATGGAGGTTTTCAAGGGCTGGGGATACTGGGGAATGGGGACTTGTTGCTTAATGGATAAGTTTGGGGATCATACAGTTTTGGAAATAGTGGAGCTGGTTGTACAACACTAAATGTAATGTCACTGAACTATACCCTAAGTATATCTAAAATAGCAATTTTTATATTATATATTTTACTATAATAAATAAAATACCTAATATTTTTAGATTCTAAGTTTCTATAAGATAAAGGAAAATGTCAATCTCATCTAAACTATTTTTACATGTTCCAGTGATAGTCAGTGAGCAGGGCAATATGCTTTATTGAGCATCTTCTGTGTGTTAGGTACTATTCATATAATCTAGTATATTTGCATGCTTAATTTCTGTTTTAATTCACAACCACTCTGACTTGGGCATTATTGCCTTTTTAGACAAAACAATTAAAAGATTATAAGTAATTTATAATCAGATTATAAGTAATTTATCTGGGGTATTAAAAGATTATAAGTAATTTATTATATGATTATAAGTAATTTATCTGAGGTAAAGTATCAAGTGATAGGCTGACACTCATAATCCAGGGCTGTCTACAGTTCATACTTAATCTATTTAGTGCATTCCCTTCCCTTTTCAGATGATATGACACTCATTTTATCCCTATTATGAGAATTGATGATTTTGTAATGAAACTGAGAAACTACAGATCTTGCAGAGCCTTAAAAATGTGTTATATTTAGGTAGTTCAAGAGGTTTTAGGTATAGTTCACCCTTAAACAATGCTCAGGTTAGGAACACCAACCCCTTATACAGTCAAAAATCCATATGTAACTTTAACTCTCCGAAAACTTCACTAATAATGTATTGATATTATGGTAGTAAATGATAAAATAGACTTGTATGCATTTATGGCATACTATTTCTAGATTTTTTTGGTATTTCTAGGGTACATGGTTTGTGAGTTTTTTCAAATTGTCACAAATCTCCAAAAATTTTTCCAATGTATTGAAAAAAAAAACTACATTTAAGTGGACCTGCACAGTTCAAACTGTGTTGTTCAAGGGTCAACTATATATTATCTTTCTAAATTACCGTCACAATTGTCAAAAGGAAGAAAATACGTTTTCAGTGCTTTTCATATGCTACGCATGTATTGTGTGCTTTTATATATGGTATCCAAATTAATATTCACAACGCTGAGTTGATATTTCAGGATGCAAAGTGGAATCTCATAGAAATTAACTTACCCAAGTTTATTATATAGCTGGGCAGGTATGGAGTCAATGTTCTTCAATTCCGCTTGATCTCCAAATCATATCATATATCATGTGGTATCATTCCTAAGATTTCAACCTAAATTTCCAATTCAGTGACTAGAGAGAATATATTCTATCTATAACTGGAAGTATAGAGCCTTCATAAAATGTCAAGAAGATTTCTTTCTGGAAATTTATTGCACTTCCAAAGTGTTCTTTTCACATGAATGCTAATGATTAGTGTTCTAATAACTTTCTTTTTACCCATTATAATAATTAATAATGATATATAACATTTATTAAGCACTTTCATAAGTCTTACAGTATACTAACAAGAATTTCTATTTACATTATTACCATTTAAAAAAAAAATTTTTCTTAAGGAATGATATACACTATTATGAAGGTTTCACATGAAAAAACAATGTGGTGACTACTTTCACCCATATTCTCAAGTCCAAACCCATACCCCAGTGCAGTCACTGCTGTTCATCAGTGTAGTAAGATGCCACAGATTCACTGTTTGCCTTCTCTGTGCTACACTGTTTTCCCCGTGACCCCCCACACCATGTGTACTAAACAATACCCCTCAATCCCCTTCTCCCTCTCTCCCCAAGTGCCTTCCCACACTCCTCTCCTTTGGTAACCACTAGTCCCTTCTTGGAGTCTGTGAGTCTGCTGCTATTTTGTTCCTTCAGTTATGCTGCGTTGTTATACTCCACAAATGAGGGAAATCATTTGGCACTTCTCCTTCTCCACCTGGCTTATTTCATTGAGCATAATATCCTCCAGCTACATCCATGTTGTTGCAAATGGAAGGATTTGTTTCTTTCTTATGGCTGAATAGTATTCCATTGTGTATATGTACCACCTCTTCTTTATCCATTCATCTACTGATGGACACTTAGGTTGCTTCCATTTCTTGGCTATTGTAAAAATTGCTGCGATAAACATAGGGGTGCATATGTCTTTTTGAATCTGAGAAGTTATATTCTTTGGGTAAATTCCAAGGAGTGGGATTCCTGGGTCAAATGGTATTTCTATTTTGAGTTTTTTGAGGAACCTCCATATTGCTTTCCACAATGGTTGAACTAGCTTACATGCCCACCAGCAGTGTAGGAGGGTTCCCCTTTCCCTGCATCCTCGCCAGCATTTGTTGTTCTT
>JAVSCE010005185.1:0-30934 GCA_032199065.1 Smutsia gigantea | reverse complement strand
TGACAAAATTCAGCATCCATTCCTGATTAAAACTTCAACAAAATGGGTATAGATGGCAAGTACCTCAACATCATAAAGGCTATATATGACAAGCCCACAGCTAACATCATACTTAACGGCGAGACGCTGAAAGCTTTTCATCTAAGATCGGGAACAAGACAGGGATGCCCACTCTCTCCACTGTTATTCAACATAGTACTGGAGGTCCTAGCCACAGCAATCAGACAAACAAAGACATACAAGGCATCCAGATTGGTAAAGAAGAAGTCAAATTGTCACTATTTGCAGATGACATGATACTGTACATAAAAACCCTAAAGACTCCATTCCAAAACTGCTAGAACTAATATCTGAATTCAGCAAAGTGGCAGGATACAAAATTAACACACAGAAATCTGTTGCTTTCCTATACACTAATGATGAACTAACAGAAAGAGAAATCAGAAAACAATTCCATTCACAATTGCATCAAAAAGAATAAAATACCTAGGAATAAACCTAACGAAGGAAGTGAAATACCTGTACTCTGAAAACTACAAGACACTCCTAAGAGAAATTAAAGAGGACACTAACAAATGGAAATGCATCCCATGCTCTTGGCTAGAAGAATAAATATTGTCAAAATGGCTATACTACCTAAAGCAATCTACAGATTCAATGCAATCCCTATCAAACTACCAACAGCTTTCTTCAATGAACTGGAACAAATAATTCTAAAATTCATATGGAACCACAAAAGACCCCGAATAGCCAAATCAATCCTGAGAAGGAGGAATAAACAGGGGGAATTACACTCCCTGACTTCAAGCTCTACTACAAAGCCACAGTAATCAAGACAATTTGGTATTGGCACAAAAACAGACCCACAGACCAGTGGAACAGAATAGAAAATCCAAACATTAACCCAAACATATCCAGTCAATTAATATTTGATAAAAGTGCCTTGGATATACAATGGGGAGATGACAGCCTCTTCAGCAGCTGGTGCTGGCAAAACTGGACAGCTACATGTAAGAGAATGAAACTGGACTACTGTCTAGCCCCATACACAAAGGTAAACTCAAGGTGGATCAAAGACTTGAATGTAAGTAATGAAACCATAAAACTCTTAGAAAAAAAAAAAAAAAAAAATCTCCTGGACATAAACATGAGCAACTTCTTCATGAACATATCTCCCCGGGCAAGGGAAACAAAAGCAAAAATGAACAAGTGGGACTATATCAAGCTGCAAAGCTTCTGTACAGCAAAGGACACTATCAGTAGAACAAAAAGACATCCTACAGTATGGGAGAATATATTCATAAAAAACGTATCTGATAAAGGGTTGACATCCAAAATATATAAAGAACTCATGCACCTTAACAAACAGAAAGCAATAATCCAATTAAGAAATGGGCAGAGGACATGAATAGACACTTCTCCAAAGAAGAAATTCAGATGGCCGACAGGCACATGAAAAGATGCTCCACATCGCTAATCATCAGAGAAATGCAGATTAAAACCACAATGAGATACCACCTCACACCAGTGAGGATAGCCAACATCCAAAACACAAACAATCAACAAATGTTGGTGAGGACGTGGAGAAAAGGGAACCTCCTACACTGCTGGTGGGAATGCAAATTAGTTCAACCATTGTGGAAAGCAGTATGGAGGTTCCTCAAAAAACTCAAAATAGAAATACCATTTGACCCAGGAATTCCACTCCTAGGAATTTACCCTAAGAATGCAGCAGCCCAATTTGAAAAAGACAGATGCACCCCTATGTTTATTGCAGCACTATTTACAATAGCCAAGAAATGGAAGCAACCTAAGTGTCCATCAGTAGATGAATGGATAAAGAAGATGTGGTACATATACACAATGGAATATTATTCAGCCATAAGAAGAAAACAAATCCTACCATTTGCAACAACATGGATGGAGCTAGAGGGTATTATGCTCAGTGAAATAAGCCAAGCCGAAAAAGACAAGTATCAAATGATTTCACTCATATGTGGAGTATAAGAACAAAGAAAAAAACTGAAGGAACAAAACAGCAGCAGACTCACAGAACCCAAGAACGGACTAATAGTTACCAAAGGGAAAGGGACTGGGGAAAATGGGCGGGAAGGGAGGGATAAGAGGGAAAAAGGGGCATTACGATTAGCAAATGTAATGTTGGGGGGGCACGGGGAGGGCAGTACAACTCAGAGAAGACAAGTAGTGATTCTATAGCATCTCACTACACTGATGGACAGTGACTGTAATGGGGTTGGTGGGGGACCTGATGAAGGGGTAGTTTAATAATCGTAATATTGCACATGTAATTGTAAATTAATGATAATAAAATAAATTATATTAAAAAAAAAAAAAGAGAAAGAGAAAATCGTGAGTTCCTTAAGGGGTGGGGCAATGTCCGATTCTCTTGTGTCTCTCCTGCAGCTCGTCCCACAGGACTCAGTACTGGTGTGATGATAGCGCACAGTAAGGTAAGACCTCAGGTGCTACCGGCAGAAGGGCTGGGGCAGGCATCCCAGGTGGCTCCTGAAGTCTGAAAGGTGTGGGGCACTTACCTGCCCCAGAGCACTCAACAAACTTATTGAACGCTTATGTGCTAGGCACCATGGTGGCTAAATGGGGAGAAAGGCCAGCTGCCCCTCTCAGGAGCAGTCAGTCCACTGCTCTAAGCTATGGAGCAGTATGCAACACACCAGCCTCATCCTGTCCCAAACCACTCCATGCCTTACAGGATGCTGGCTATGGGGTTAGATCTGATGGCTCTAGCTCTCTGGGCTCTCTCGGGGCCCCTTTTAAAATAGTTTTATTGATAAATGCTTTCTTTCCTTGTAAGTCAGAAAATGCCCATTTGTTCTGCCAATAGTCCTGGGAAGCCCAACTGAAGATGTTTATTCTATCTGTAAAACATAAATGCTACCTTTAAGTCTATGTGATCAGACTGTAGTCTTAAAATGCCTTCCCCATTCCCCACTGCATCTCCTCCAGTCAACTTTATCCCATGATTTCTCTGAGATGCTAGGAGTTAGGAGGACTGCCTTCTCTGAATTTATAGATAAGACAAGTGAGACTCATGAGTCCAGGGGTTCAGAGTGTCTCCCAAAGCTTCCTCCCAGGCCCCGTCACCTCATTTTATGTCCATGCTCCTGACTCTTCCTGCAGGTCTCCATTCTTGCTCTCCCCCCAGCAGAATTGAGGGCAAGAAATGTTTAGCTTCTGCTTCTGCAGTGTATCACACTGCGAAATAAACACGGATGCCCCATCTACCCTGACAACATAATTCATTTAATGCAAAGGGATATAATAAAGTCTGTTTATTACAGCAATTAACAGAGCAGCGTTTGCGGGCATGCATTTCAGAGGCAACCAGAAAAGTGCTTACTCCAGGTGCATCGATTCGGGAAACCATGCAATTTGAGCCAAAATGAAACCAATTAGAGGCTTGGTAAATGGGCCCCAGCCACCTTAGAAAAATGAACCGTCCAGGAGTCAGTTCAGCTGAGGTAGAACCTCAATGCAGGAGCCCAACACAATATGATCACTACTTTCCTGGGTTAAGACCTGGACTTATCTCTAGGGTCAGGGTCTTGAGGACAGGCATGAAATGCTCTCCCCATCTGAGCTGCTGAGTTCAAAGCTTACTGACCATCACAGCAGATCAGTGGGGAATGTTAGCACCATTGACTCTCAGGGGTACCTTCCCACTGGGGTGGAAGTGGGGACATAGGTTGAGGACCAGAGTCTGGCCAGGGAAATGGGACACAGTATGAACAGCTCCAAGAAATCCTTTAGTTAAACCTTGCTTTCAAGAGTCAAAAGACCTCAAGCCCCAGGAGAGAAACATGGTTGTATGGCCAGGAGGGAAGGAAAGGAACCCAGGAATCTGCTTTACAATTTGGAGAATATATTCTAACTTTCTTTGGGCATAAAGACTGGGTTAAGAACACCTGTCCCAGTTCTTTGGTGGAGGGGCAGAGGAAATGGAGTATTGCTTTAGATTCCTCTGTGATGGGAATGTACCTGATTGCTAACTAACCAGACTTAGCTCTCCATCCCCTTTCAAGGGGCCAAGAGTGGTCTTGTACCAACAGGGCATTCTCCAGAACCAGGTCTGGTTTTCCCAAGAAGGGCTGCAGCCCAGCTGGGTGGGAAAACTCATCTGAGTGGCAGCGCTTCCTCTGGAGCAGCCTCTCAGGGAGACTACAGGGAATTCTGATTTCCTTGAAAATATGAAAATGAGCGCTAAACCAGCTAGAAAACTGAAAGCTCAGAAGTGCAGGTGCAAACCATTGTGAAACAGTTCCTCTGGTTGAGGGGTGACCTAGCGGGTTCCCCTTTCCTCCATTACTCTTCTTCCTTCTCAGGACTTTGGGAGAAGGTGCTGCATTGAAGGATGAGGGCAGAAGCCTGCCTGGCCTCTCTGGAACAGAGAAAGTCAGAGCTTTGAGCATCATGAACAACAGGATAAAAATAGCAGTGTTGCCATGGCAACGAAGGCTGGGAGAGTCCTGAGGATCTGTCTGGGTCCTGCCATCTCCCCCTCCAGCCTTCCTCCTGCCTCTGGGATGGAACACAGGAATGAACCGAGGGAGGAAGAAAGGCTGCCCAGGAAGGGCAGGGAGACAGACCAGTAGCCCACTAGGAAACCCAGAGCCTGGGCTGTGCAGTTCCGGGGGTTCTGGGCTTTTGGAATCTCTTCCTCGGAATAATGGGTTCCTCAGGGATGCCCTGGGCAGCCCCCACACCTCACTTTCCCGGTGATGGTCCTGATCTCCCGGGCTATCCTGTGAACAGCCAAGGTTTCTATTTCTTCTTCATGATCTGTGCTTCTGATCCCATAGGAACTGACAGACGGTAGCCCAGCAGGGCTGGCCTCGAAAGTCCAACCACAGCAGGCGCTGACCTGGGGGCACGGTCTGAGGGCTAGAGGACTCACTCCAACAAGGCAGACACCCTGCTCCTGGATTGTTTAGCAACAGAGCCTTAGGCAGTTGCCTGAATTGGGAACACAGTGATGGTGATGACAGCTATCTCATGCGCTTGATTTTGTGTCAGAGGGATGGAGCGTTCATTCTCTGGGAGTAGATTCTGGTTCTTGGTTCTGGAGGTGGTGTCAGCCCCATCACCTGATGGGCACAACCACCACCTTCAGGGTGAACACCAGGCTTTCCGGACCAGCCGGCAAGGATCCCACCCAATGCAGCAGCCAGATTCCTTTCCTGGTGAAAGCTCATCTTCGCGGTTGGGAGTGGAGTGCCTGTCTTTAAAAGTTCAAGCCACATCTGGGCACACCTGACACAAGGGGATGGCATTGCTTGCCTTCCAGTGAGGTAGGGAGGAAATGAGTCTTGTCACCACCTTTCCCAGAGGCTGGGGTCAGAAGTCAGCCATGGGGGGTGCTGGGAAACTGGGGCTGCAGCTCTCCATCCAGAGTTGGTCATCAGCCCATCCTACCACGGGCACATCCCGAACCACTGGGGAAATGCACATTCAGGCTGTAGACAGGGCAGATTGCAGCCTGAGGCACTTCTTGCAGAAGGCAAGGTGACGAGGTGGGTGGGCCAGTCAGCTTGAAGATGGCCTCACCAGCAGCTAGGCAGAAGCCACGGGTTACAGAACTGGGGCAGGGAGTCGGTCCTTGAGATCCCAACTGCAAAGCGTGGTGGTGGTGTGCATGTGCATGTGTGTGAGTGAAGGTGTGCACAAAAGTGGCGTCTGTGATGGAGCTGGCGTCCAAGCCAAGAAGCTGGCTTCAGGAAGGCAGGAAGGTGGTGAGGCAGGACTGCAGGGGGTGCTGGGGGAGGGTTCCAGCAGGAGCAGCTCTGGGTACCTTGGCTTTCCCTCTCTTCCCTCTACCATTTCTTAGATCTGCCCTATCGTTCCCTTCCACCCTCCCCACAAATATGCTGCACACGCAGAGCACAGCAGACCTGTGACTCCTCTAGTCCTCTGGCACTGAGCTCCACTTCCCAGACCCACAAAACCTGGACTCTGGGGGGGGGACTTAGAGAACATTTGTGCAATCCCTTCTTCACAGTGAGGAAATGAGTCCCAGATATAGGACGTGCTTAGCCTAAGGTGACACTATCATCAGTTCCAAGCAGGCTAGAACTCTGGAGAGCTGATTCCCAGCCTGGTGCTCTTTGCTACCTTATGTACATTTCAGTTAGTTGAATTAGTGTTTTGTTTTTTAATAAAAATATCCCTCTATATTTCTATTGATCTGTGTGCTACATTCAAAAATCCCTTCCCTGGGAATGGAGAAGGAAATGACATTCTTATTTAAAAAAAAAAATCTTTGACCTGAGACAAGAAGCCCCTTGTGGTCCCTTGGGCCAGGGTCCCAGACGACACCCCAGTCATGAGAGCCTCAGACACTCTTCACATCTATTTATCCCCCATTTATAGCCCGAAGCACAAGAGGGAAAACTGCACGGGAGCTCTCACTTTTGCAGGTGGGGAAGCCAGGCCCAGGGAGCCTGAGATCTCCAACTCTTGTAGTAAGGGGGCTCAGCGCCAGACTGGGAAGTCTGCCCCTCCTGGAGCCATCTATTTCAGGGGGCCCCTGCCTCACCCCAGGGGGCTCCCCGCCTCCACCTCAGGGTGGAGTCTGGGAGAGAACCGAGGGGTGGAGGGCTTGCATCAGAACCGATCACACTGACCTCTGGGAAGGAGTGAGACTCAGGGCGGGGCAGCAACCCAGGGGGCCAGAAGCCCCTTTCTCCCAAAAAGGAACAGAAGGAAGTAAAGCCTGGACTGCAATCAGAGGCCTGGGGCGCTTGGTCGGCGATGTAGGGGCTGCTCCTGTTTCTGGATGAAACCTCTCCTCTGGGAGCAAAGAGGTGGGAACAGGTCTCCATACTCTTGCCAAGATACTGAGAGAAGCCAAGTCCCGTTTCCCTGAGAAGGAAACAGAGGGGCGTGTCTGGTTTACAGACTCTCCTGCCTCCCCCTAGGGCCATCACAGCAGTGCTGGCCCCAGCCTCAGCCCTGGAAGAAGGGGCCACCAGCTTGGAGGCCAAGGGCAGCTGTCTGCAGGCATAGCTGGGCCTCCACTCAGAAATGCCTTGACATTGGGGTTTCTCCCATGTTCCTGTAGCAGGGACCCAAGATATCCATTATCCCTCTGGTGCAGGCGAGTTCTCCCTGGGGAAGGAGCTCTCCGAACCAGCTCACTGCCAGATGCCTGCAGCTGAAATGTCTTCCAAGGCCTGAGAGGTCCTGGGGTGGGAAGCTCTTGTTCACCACCCCCTCCCCCATACGTTTTCCACTTTTCTGACCTTTCTTTGCGTGAGCCTATGTGGTCAGGGCCTAACACTCAACACCCCTGAATCTGCAGGGATAAAATTTCACCCTCCCACAGGAGTGACTTCTCTAGGGCTGCAGCCTTTCAGGTGACCTAGGGACACGCATGCCCTTGAGGCAGAGCAGGGTTGCAAGGTACCCTTGAACCAGTTTTCTGCCTATTTTCTTTGCCTCATCTGAGGCCTCTACAGTCCAAGAGGCTGAATCACCAGGGAGTTTTTCTTCTGTCCCTTGTGACCCCACTGGCCTTTATTGCTGTTTCCTTGAGGGAAGGACTTCTGTTTATAACTCTTTGGATATAAATGGAAGTAACAGCATGTAGAGGGCTGGGGCTGGGTGGGAGGGGCAGAGGGGCAGAGACTGGAGGAAGGGAGAGAAATCTTAAATTGTGTTCCAGCTTCACAAAGATGACCCGGATCCCACCAAACCTGCCAGAGCTGCAGTAAAGCCCCCAAGCGTGGGGGGTGAGCCGGACAGGCAAAGGCTGCCAGGATAGAATGTGCCCTTGCCCCTCCCAGATTCTGGAACCAGCAGAGGAGGTCTCCTGCACTCCCTAATTGCCCAGAGAGGTACACATTCCCAGGGAAGAGGCACACAGCTCCTCCTTCTGTCCTGGGGCCCTGACCTCTACCTGGGCCCCCTGTTAATCTGTCAAAAACCTTATTCTGTCCCTGGATGCTAGATGGTATCAGACCTTGTTCCTGGGCTGAACAGAGGAGCTCTGCCCAGTGTCTCTGCTGCTGGCTTTGCTGTCTGCTCTGGCACCTGAGAGGTGCAGGCACCATGACCGAGGCTGAGTTACATTATCATAGGAGGAGGGAGAGGAGAAGGAAGGAGATGGTTTTTCGCTTGCTTTCTACATCCTGGAAATAGGCTGGGAGCTGGGGCAGACTCACTCCAGAAGGTTGGTTAAGGAAACATCAAGGAAAGTCCTAGAGGGCCCTTCCCCACAGTTTCCTCCAAAGGCACCACATGCAAGCACTTCCCTCTCTGTTGCTTCCGAGAAGAGAAGAGGCAGGTGGCTTGGGCAAGGAGGCTGGACAATAAAGAAAGGGAAAGGCTTAGTCCAGGAAAGGGGACCCTCAGTCTGGCCCTGGAAATGGTCCCTGAGGAGGAGAGTAAGAGCCTGGGGCGAAGGCCCCTGGAACGTGTGCTACAACAGTGAGTGGGTCAGACAGGCCAGGGCTGTGCAGAAGGCTGCTGTCTGGCGAGCAGGGGAGAGGGGGTTAGAGGGAGACACAGAGCCTGCTCGCTGTCTCCAGCTGTGGCGGAGGACACCTGCCCTGCCTTTCTTGGTCCTGACTCTGCCATCCTTCCCACAACCCTCAGACCTGCTCCCCCTGGCCCAGGAGAGCGCTGGGATGGGACAGGAAAGTACTTGTCTGTCATGGACGCTGCTCTGTGGAGGCTCCTGCCTCAGGTCCTGGGGATCCCAGAGCAAGACCTCCATCCGGGGCTTGGAGGGGGCTCAGCTAACACCTCCACCCCAGCAGGCCGGTCTGAGGCCTCCCCAAGGTCAGGTTCTCCAGCAGAGCAGCCACGTTCTCATTTAGTGATAGCTCTCCTAGCACAAGGCAGCACTTCCCTCAGGGCAGGAAAGAAGTTCCACTCCTAGGGGCTCTTGCATCCCTGGAAGGCAGATCTGGTCCAGGCTTCCCCTGGTGTGCCTGGGGTCTCTCTCCAGGGAGGGCTCGGGGTTTGGAGCTGAGAGCGGTTAGGAGGGAGCCAATCACCCCGGAGGCTGACACGCTCAGGTTGCACGTGTCAGCTGAGAAGAGCAGCAGCTCAGTGGAGACTTCCTGCTCCGGCCTCAGCCAGAAGCGGGCACCCTCAGGCTGGGCACCTGCGGGGCTGAAGAAGGGACCCCAGTCCTGTTCACACAGCCGTTTCCCGCTGTCTGTGAACTTCCTCCTTCTTCCTCTTCATCTTGCAGAAGCCGTGGAGGCCACAGAAGCAGGCAAAAGTGAACTGGGGCATGCCCTAGGCCGGGCTGGGGGGACGCTCACCAGAGATCTGCAGGGAGAGGCAGGGGAGGACGAGGAGGGGTGGGAGGAAGGCAGAAGAGAGAAGCACGCTAGGGTTAGCGTTGGGAGCCCTCCAGGCTGACTCACTGCCACTCCCAGAGGCCTGCCAGACCTCTCACACCGGCTGGGGGAGGCCTCACGCCGCCAAACAACAGCCCCTTTGAGGGTGTGTTTCCTCATTTCTGTGGAGCCGATGTCACTCCTCAAATTGGAGCCTGGGTGAGTCCACGGTAGGGAAGAGAAAGCCCCAGCTGCCACCGCCCCACGTTCCCCTCCCGTCCCTCAGCCTCACCTCATCCCCACAGATTGTGACCGGGGAACTGGAAGCAAGCTGGCTGAAAATAAGCTCTGGCTTGTGCCACCTGACAGGACAGTGGTGGGGGTTCCAACCTGCTCCTTTACAGGCTGATGAGCCGAATGCAGTCTGTGTGGGCTGTCGCTTATCCAGGTGACTCTTGACAACTGGAACTGGGTCCCGGGGTTCCATCTTCTCTAGCAGCCCAGGTTCTGGGGCTGATAAACTCTTAGGGAACATACTGCACTTTCTTTGCTCAGAGCAACACAAATCCGCATCCTACCTCAAGCACAGAACCAACAGCAAAGAGTTCTTTTAGCCAACAGGCTATTTTATTAAGCACCTGTGCTGGGCAAGGGGGTGGGAGCTCAGTACACAAAGGTGAACATACAGTGTCTTCCCTGCACAAACCTAAGTCTGAGGTGGAGGCTGAGGCTGGATTTGCCCCAGTCGCCATGTTCTCCCCACCTGGCTGGGGATGGGAGGGGGCTTCAGGAGATCGGCCTCAGTCACCTGCAGATTCCTCTGCCCCTGGGCCTGCCCTGGTGGGAGGAGACGTGCACTCAAGTCAGCTCAAGTAGAGGACTGGGTGCAAAGGAAAGCACCCTGCCAGGGAGGTCAGGCTTGCATCCTGAGCCTGCTGTGAGTCACTTCTTTCTCTAGGAAGAGCGCTGGGGGCAGCCACATTGGGAGAGGAAGGAGGGAGGCATGGAGCTACACTGGAGGGGTTTGGAATGAGGAAGCATGTCCCTGCCCCACCCCATCTTGCAACAGAGATGGCACAGGATGTCCCAGGACCCACACGCTAAGCACACCTGCAAAGCGGTTCCACTGTCTTTGAAGAACTTGGCAAGGCCCAGTTGGTGGCTTTCTGGACAGTTCCACAGGTGTGGCCAACCTTGCTCCTTTGGATAAACTTCCTCCACATTTCTCCAGGCAGTGTGGAAGGCCCAGCCGGCAGGCCCTCAGTGCCCACAGGGGAGCTGGGTCCCGTCAGGATTCTCTTTTCCCTTACCCTCTAAGTGTCCTGGTAATACAGCTAATGACTGTAATTAATAGGTACGATGCATTTCCCATGGCCAGCTGGGTGGGCAGGAGGCCCAGCTTGAGTCAGCATGGGTAGGTAGACTGGTTATTTAATCACCCACTTTCCTGAGCTGTCCACATGCCCGCTCTCCTGGGGTATATATAGAGAGTCCAGGATATATATAGACAGAGCCGAGACACAACTACTATATTTCTAGATCTATCTACTGCAGCTATCTCTGGATCCCTCCCATGAGAAACCTAGAAAGAGAGGGGCTAAACTGAGGCTCAGGTGGCTGGGGTTCTATTCTTGGCTCTTATGCCAGCATGCTGTGTCACCCTGGGCAAGCGGCTATACCTCTCTGGCCTTTCATTTCCTCATTTCAGTGTACCAGGAGGTTAATCAAGGTTTATCACATAGACCCCAAACCTAAGGGCTGGACGGGCACTCAGAATTCTAGCCTAATCAGAAAGAAGGAAGGGAGAACCTAAGGGTTTCCTTGTAATGAGTAATTGTAATGCATATACTTTGCTGGGGGCAGAGGCATGTCAAGGGTGCTATCAACAAAGCACCCCATGATTACAGGAAAAACCAGCAGGCACAACAAAGCTGATCTGGGGAAGAAACTTATAATTAGACAAGCCAGGCAAGCAGCTTTGACCATCACTCCCCCACTCCTACGCCAAGCTGGGCTCTCCATCCCAGGGTGCATTGATCCTCTGCTCTCGCCACCCAACTTCCCCTCCAATGCCTGCTCTTTCTTAGAAACAGCAAATGCACCCCCTGAAGTGGGAAAGATGAGAAAATCCTGATATTTTTGCTCACTGTAGGTAAGTTTGGGGCTGGGGTACGAGGAATCAGGACCTGCTATCAGAGGAACAGAGGGTTAAATAAAGCTGCTCAAGAGCTGGGCTAGGGGCTGGAGCCCGGCTCCTGAGAGGCGCCCAACAGCTGCCTGGTTCCCTGGGACTACAGGCTCCTTGTTCCTAAGGCAGGGTTTACTAAAGGGAGCCTGGTCATTCTGCTCAGGTCTTAATCTCAAATACTCCAGTGGTCCTTCTCCTCCTCGCCCCGGGCCTGCAGGAGTTTCATGCAGGGTGCACAACTCCAAGCCCTGAAGGCAGTCTGGGCTCTGTCCCTGAGGCACAAGGCCCTGAGAGTGGGGAGACGTGAGCAGGGCACCCCTTCACATCTCCCATCCCTCCTCCTGTGGGCCCCACTCCTCCTCCCTCAGAATCCCTCTGTCCCCCAGCAGGTACCTGGCGAGCCCCTTTGGCCAGGGCTGTGGTCTCTGCTCCTCTCTGGGCTTTGCCTCCCCGCCTTTATCCCTTCACACTTGGCAGAATTCTCCAGCACCAGCCGGGGGGCTCCCCGGAGAAGTCAGGTCCCGATGAACCTTCTCTTGCTGTCTGCTTGAGGAGAAAGGGGTCTGACCATTAGGCATGGACAGAGCCCACGAGTCTCTGAGACAAGTGGACACGGGTGTGCGCCCGCTCATCTGTGCTCAGTGGGAACTGCCCCCCCCCCACCCTAACCCAGATCAAGAAGGAAAGGCAGGCGGACACACTGGGCAAACCCCTGCTCTCTTCCCCGTCCTCCTCTCTGGCCTTTCCCCAGCTCAGGTCCAGTGCGGTCTGGGGTATGGGGGCATAGGAGGTCCTCTGACTGGCCAGCCTTGTGAAAGCCAAGTAGAGTTGCCAACCCACGAAGCACCATCCTGACCGCCAGCTGGCTCTGCGGCCTCTCTGCTGACCCCTCCCCTTGACCCTCACCTCCATTCCTGCCTGTGACAGGCACCCTCCAGCAAAAATGGGGAGTGGGTCAGAAACAGTTGAACATGTGGAAGAACCAAGAGGAAGGAGGGACTCAGAGTAGGCTGGAAACTAAGGCGAAACCCAGGGCTCCGGGCGGGCCGACTACAAACTCTGGTGCCTCGGATTTTGGCAATGTCCTCCATCAAGGCGCATGGCGGTAGGGGTTTGCAAGGGCAGGGAGATGTTACAAGTGTTTGGTCATGCCAGAAATTCTCTGACAAAGAGAGGATACTTTCCCTCCAGCCCCCATGCCCTCACCTCCCAAAGCAGAAGCAGAGTAGCTTTGCACAAGGGACCCGCCCACCTTCACTCTGTCCCCCTCCCCAGGTAAAGGGCCAAAGAGAAGTGACCTAGTGAGGAGGGCGCCCTTCTGCCTCCAGAACAAAGCTGAACCCACACCCCCTCCCCAGCTCCCTGCAGCACCGCGCCTCAGTAATTAAAATATGAATTCACCTTCCCTCCCAGAGCCATTCATCACCACGAAGGGAAGCAGCTGCGGCTTAGGAGACCGGATTTGGGGGATTAGCTCGGGTGGTGGAGCAGACACACCAGGAGAGAGAATTAAAAAGGAAGGGGGTGAACTGGGTTTTCTCTCCCCACCTCCTCCCTCTCCCTCCCCCTCTGACTGCCACTGAGCTTCACACCCCACCCCTTCCCCCAAAGCCTGGCCTCTGTAGCTTTCTGGGAACTGTAGTCTCCAAGACTGTGTTGATAAACAGGCAGGCCAGGGGTGGGCTGGTGGCACAAACTACAGATCCCAGGACTTCTTCCCGGAGTTGGCAGTGGCCAAGCTGGGCACAGGCCTCCAGTCTGGGAGAAGCCCGTGTTCTCCTTGGAGATTAACTCCTTCTTGACCTGCTTGAGACTGAGTTCCAGCCTCCGGCTTCCTGAGTGCCCTAGAATCTGGAGCTAAGGTCCTCTCTGCCTTCCATGGATGGCCAGGCCAGGCCCCTTGTTTCTTGCTTGCCCACCTATGGAGAAAGACAGGAAGCTGTCCTCACTTCTCAAGACCACAAGGACAGCCACACTTTAGCATAGTTTTGAGGGACTTGGCCACGGGATGAGTCAGAACACCAAGAGTCTTGAGATATCTTAATGCCCTGGCCTCCTGGGTCTTCCAGGCCTGCTTGGCAGAAGCTGGCCCACTCTGAGAGCCATCACAGGCATGACAAGGGTTGTCGGCTTGACATGAAGCCGCATCCCCTTCTAAAGATCGCATGGAGATTTTTTTGATAGGCTTTGTATTTAGGAAGCAGCAGTTTTAGCGACCTCCATTTCCACTAAAGATAGGACAAATACAAGCAGAGATTCACCTGAATCTCAGCATTGTTAAACCACAGGCCTACTCTCCCAAGGGAGGCCTTATGCTGGGTATCTCTGAGGGCTGAAAAAGACTTAGATTGCTCAGAATATTTTAGGTTTCAGCTGTCTGCAAGCCGGGACCAGGACAGACGCAGCCCTCTGATCTGTGAATCCTCTGAGGAGAGAGGGCATGAGGCCAGCTCGCCTATTCAATTCAGTTCAACAATTATGTGAAATATATAATTGCGTATCTCCTCCAGGCCTGCCCCACTGGCAGTGGCCAAGAGACAAAGAGAAAGGAGCTGCAATTTTGTAATCCCAGAAGCACCCCTGGCCCAGGCCGGGCAAGATGCAGGCTTGCTGTGTGCCTAATTGTGGTAACTGAGGACTTTTACCCATCCCCCTTCTCCCACTTCACAGTTCATTCAACAAACATTTACTGAGCAGCCCCTGTGGAGAGAGCCTTGCCTTCCTGTAGCTTTACAGAGACACCATCTCTCCGCAGGTCATCTGTCCCCTTCCTCCCAGGCCCCGGGGCCCAGCCCAGAGCTGGGGCCTCACCCCGCACCACCCCCAGCCCTCCCGCAAACAGTGCAGCAGGATTCTGGCAAGGGACCTAGTTGCAGAGGGCAGGTAGGGGGCACTGCTCCAACCTGACTTTCCAGTTGGGAGATGGGAACTGAGATCTGCCTTGATGTCCTCAGAGCAGAGTAAGGAATGGGATAGGCTCTGGGGGCAGCTGGATAAGGAGGGAGGCTGGGGAAGGTGCTAGTCACCTGTTCTCTGGGCAGAACCCAGAGGGAAAGAAAACACAACCCTGGCAAATTCTCATTTCTTCTCCTTGCACCACTGAAGCTGGGGCAAGAGGTGAAGTGGCTTGGATCAGCCCCAGCAAAAACCCAGCAGGCTTGAACTTTCTCTTTGCTTCTCCCTGTTGTTTTGACTCCCCACCCCCGTTCCTGCTGGAAAGGGAGAACTGCTGATGGACAAAGGGTGATAAAAGGTGGCCACGGGGCCAGTTTGTGGACATGCATCCAACAGAGGCCTCATGAGAAGAACCTCTTGTGTGAGAAGAGCACCTTGCAGTTTGCCGAGTACTTTCCCGTTTGCTGCTTGTTCGCCCTCCCAACACCCAGCATAACGGGGCGAACGCACAGGCTCCAGTCCCAGCCTTGCCCCTCACTAGCCATGTAAACTTGGGCCAGTTTCAGCTCCCTTATGCCTCAGATTTCCCATAAACACAATGGGATAATAGTAGTGCCTTTTTCATAGCAGCATTCCCAGGATTAAATGAGTTAGTACAGGTAAGATGGAAAGAATCATGCCTGGTACATAGCAGGTGCTAGGTGAATGTTGGTGTGGGAAATTAAGGGCCCTGGGACATTATAAGTAACTTGCTTTTTGAGCCTCTATACCAAATGTAGTACTCTGATTCTCCAGTGGTCTGTCTTAGACAGTCTGGGGGCTGGAAGGAGAGGGGAGGCGAGGGGACTTTCTCTGCCACTCCAGCCAGACTGCCTGCCTTATTTCCATCTGCTGAAGCCTGCCAGGGTGGCTGGGATGGAGTTAAGCAGATTTAAATGGAGGGTGGTGGGGCAGGGAAAGAATGTGGGTGTAGAGATAGGCATGGGGGCCAGGCAAGAGGAGAAGCAGGCAGGAGGGAGGCAGATGCCCGGACAGGGGAGCTGCCCAGGAGCCATGGACCCTGGGCCCCAACTTTCAGCCAGGGGATGAGGTGGCCTTCTGGGGCTCACTCTGCTGAACTTCCTCCCTCAAGTGGCTGGACTGAGCTCTCCCATTTCAGCCACTGGGAGTCCCGACGTCTCTCTTAGAAAAAAGTTGTGGATTACAGGCTGATCGCAGAGGAGAAGTGAGTGAGGCCAAAAAGCGGAGGCTGTCCTGGAGGCCCTGAGCAAAGGCCCAAGTGCTGTATAGCCCAACCCCCTGACTCCAGCCCCCAAGTCTCTGAACGTGAGCCTAGCCAGGCTTCCATAATCTGGCAAGCCTCAGCAGCCCCTGCACGCCTCCTTCCCATCCTCAGAGGGACTCTCCCTCTGGAATCACTAGGCCAGCCTCTTCATTTCAGAATGAGGGACCAGGTCCAGAGAGGGGAAGTGACTTGGCCAAGATCACACAGCCTAGCCCCAGACCCTGAGTTACCAGATCCCCTGCATACCGCACCCCCCAGCAGAGCTCCATCCGTGGCTGACACCCAGCCTGGTCCCGGGGGAGGCGCAGGTGCTGCGTGAGCAGGAGCACGCCCCTCACTGTAGCCCATGGCTTTTAGCCCTACATGAGTTTGGAAGAGCAATCACATAGGAATGAAAAGCCATAGGCCACAGCAGAGCTGAGGGGGTCCAGCGGCGGATTCTCAAAGGGACGCAGGGAACTGGGGACTACCTGGTGAGACCTCACTCCCCTTCCCACCAACCCTACCCACCCACCCACCCACACTGCCTCCTTGAGGTGCTGGGCCCCCCAGGTTACATTCTTTCACCATCCCCCACCACCTGCCCTGGACCCAGAGGCATTAAAGACATCCCAGTAATGAGTTTCCAGTTCTTGCCCTACAAAGGCCCCACACAATGGGCCTCCCCCTGGGATATGAGGAGGGGTGGCTTCCAGGCCATAAAGGACCTCCTCAAATTCCCTTAATTAGCCTCCAGCCCCCTGCCCAGGGTCCTTAACTACCCCCTCCCCTAGAGAATAAGGCCAGATCTTTTCAGTGCTGCCAGAGAGAGCCCAGGACTGCCCATATTGGGCTCTCTCCTTATAAAGCTTAACCCTTTCACATCCAGCCACATGAAACAGAGGGCAAAAGCTGAGCAGAGACAAAGCCTGCCTCTTCTTTAGAAGGGTCGAGCAAGTTTCTTAAGCAACCCCAAGTTTGGGGACTGGCCCACATTTCCCAGACTAATTTAGGGATGACCAACTGTACCCCATCTTGCATGGTTTAGAGGGGAGTGGGGGCTCTGTTGTCAGACCGAGTTGGAGGCAGGTAAATGTCCTGAACTTGAAATCACCACCAGTTGAGGGCAGCTGGCTCTGGAGCCATCCCGGGGTGATCCTGGGGTGTGGGAGGGCGGCTGGTGATCTGCCCCTCTCCTTGGCAGCACATGGTGGTTGGTACAGGCATCTTCAAGACTAGGGCGAAGAGCTGAGTGGAGAGGAACCAAGGTCTCAGGACCCTGGAAAAGATGTGTTCTGAACCTAAGGACTGTCTCCTCCTCCCCTCTCCGGTGGGCATGCACCATTCTTGGAGAGGAGTGCAGGGAGTCCAGGATCTGGGAGGCCCCAGGGGATTCAGGCCCCTCCTGCCCCCCCAAGCCTGGCCTTGATCTCTCCCAGGCACCCCCGAGGCCCTTACTGCCAGGGGCCCTCCTCACTGGCTCAGAGCAGCCTCCTTTAACTGGGCTTTGCATACTACAACAGTACACATGCACACACACACACATCTTGCCCAACTTTAAAGCCAAACAAGACATCCTCCAACTTCCCCCTTGAACTTTGGGTCATCTAGCCCAACCCCACAAGCCTCTGGACATGCAAACCACTGTGGGCTCCAAGCAGAAAGCCCTCCGTTCCCTCCCAAGGGACACAGGACGAGGGGCTGGGATCCGAGGGGCTGCTCACCTGGCAGGCCCAGCGGGGGAGGGGCCTCCCTCTCCCTTGCAGTCTCCCCAGCCCTGCAGAGCCACTTCCTGCCTTCCAGACAGCCACTCACTCCACTTACCCCAAGCTCCACACCCAGGGAGGCAGGCCTCCTCCATCTCCCGCCCACCACCAGCCAGGGTCGTGCCCAAATGGACTCACTGGCAGAGGCCTGCCCCGCCCCTCCCCCAGCCCCGGGCCGGTTGGTGTGGGGCGGGGGTTGGGCCGGTGGGGGGCGGGGGAGGAGGGGTCAGGTGTTCCTTCAACCCTGACTTGGGCCTGGGTAACAAAGGTCTCACTGAGCCTCTGGCTGTCTGGTCGGTGAGGCACAAACCTCTTGCATCTACTTGCTTTTGATCTCACTCCCTCTGAACCAGCCCTGTATTACTCACGTCCCCCTGCCGGGCTATTGGTGTGGAGGGGCTGGTTTGTCCCCTCCTCCCTCCCCATCGCCTTTCTCTCTTTTCTTCCCCTGCTGCTCCCCTTCAGCTTTTTTATGGTTTAATTTTTGGCAGGAGACCTGAGGCAGCTCCCTGGAGGCCCCTCTTTTGCCTGTCCGCCCCTCCCCATCTCTGCAGCCCAGTTCCTGCTCATACCCCACTTGGGCCTCTCCACATCTTCTGCTCCTACACTTGTCTTCTTTCCCTTTGGAAGATCCCCAGACCAACTCAGATCAGCCCCCTGCCAATCCTCATCTCACCCTTCCCTCGGAGTCCTGGCCACATCTAGTCTGTCACCTGGCTCCTTGGCCCTGAGCACGTGAAGGGCTTAGTCCTGCCAGCCCAGCCCACCTGAATTGCCCCAGGGAAGCTTCAAAAGGGGGGAAGACTCTCCCCAAGGTGTTTAGGGGGCCTGAAGGACTGGGGGAGCATGGAGGTCAGCTATCAGGTCTCAGGCAATAGCCCCCTTGGAATGTGGAGGAAGGGGAGACAGGTCAGCTAGGCCTCACCTCTTCTGTGTCCTCCAGTTCCAAGAACCTGCTTTCTAGAGAAAGGCCACCACTTGGATTTACCCTCCAAGCTAGGGCTCTCTGCACTATTTCTGTCTCCTCAGTGGCCACTCCCAAACTTCCTGCAGCTCTGCTCGGAGTGAGAGCTGGGGCCTGGGCAGCTCAAGTAATGGATGTAAAGGCCACTGGTACATTTGCTCTCTGGCTTCCCTGGCCCTGTCCCGCAGGGAGAGAGACAGTCACCTCTGAGGTCTAAGCTCTCCCCAGAAATGCCAACAGATGCTAAGAGCTCGACTCCAGAAAGCTCTGCCAGTTCCCCCATGCCAGTTCCCACCTGTGGCTTCCCCTCCACCTCAGGAGTTTCCACCCCTCCCTGGCCGGCAGGTAGTCCCATTCAGCTGAGCTGAGGATTTGGGAAACTTTTCCTGCCCCAACAAAGGCCCCATTCTTCCTACTGCTGGCTCCCACTGTCCTTCATGACTCTACACATTCTTGGGCCTCTAATGAGAAGCCGAGACAGCCAACCCACCCTGCCTGCCCTGCTCCTGCTGTCAGCCCAGGCTGGGCCCTACCACAGGCCTGACCGGAGTCAGGCGGAGGGGAGGCAGTGAGGTGGGAGGCAAAACGGGGTGAGAGGGGAATGCCAGTGGGAGAGGCAGAACAGAGACTGGGAGATTGTGAAAGGGAGAGGCGAGGAGGTGACAGCAGAAGGCAGTGTAAGAGAAATTACGCAGGAGAAAAGGAAGGGCGCAAGGGGGGGAGGGAGAACTATGTATCATGCATGCACCAGGCCACTGGTCATTATCATTCAATGCAAACACTATCACTATTACTATTATTCCCATTTGGTAGGAGGTTTACAGAGGCTGGGAGGGCACTTGCTTTTAAAGAAGAGGGCGGAAGGTTGAAAGAAAAAGGAGAGCCGAAAAAGGAATGGCTGAGGATGAGGAGGGCTGATGCAGGAGGAGGCTGAGATGTGAGGGAGCAGGGGCGAAGTGGGGAGGGGAAGAGCTGGTGAGTGCAGGCTTAGGGGGCCCTCACCGTCCACCATCCCCCTCAGGGGCTGTCTGCCAGACTCTGTAGCTCTAAGGGCCCTGCAGGTATGGCCTCCCCTCGCTAGTGACACCCCTGCTGTAGAGCCAAGGTATAGCCTGAAAGTTGAAGTGTTTCTGGGAACAGGCAGCTGCAACTCTCTTTTTAGGGAGCACTTGGTCCCACCATTCCCTTGGAGGGCACACAGACACCCTGGACCTCAGCTTATTTGTGGGTGTGGGGGTTGGAAATGGTTCGAGCTGAGGAAAAGCCAGCTGGGGCAGCACTCCTTTGAAAGGAGAGGAGTAGGATAGGGCCAGGGAGCTATTCACTGTCCACAAGAGACCAGGCCACAGAAGGCCCAGACTGGGCTCAGCCCAAGAAAGGACTGAAGAGCTAGCACTGCTCCAAAAAGAGCCAGTGGGACCCCTGCCACCAGATGAAGTCAAACACAGGTGCACGACCACTTCTCAGACCCATTGCCAGGCACACAGTAGGTGCCCAATGAATGGTATACCAGTGTGGGAAGGATTCTTGCACCTGGAAGTAAGTTAGATCAAATCCAAGGTCCCATTAACTCCAAAGTTTCGTGAGTCTACATTGGAGCTGACTCCTCCTCTCAGAGCTTTTCATAGACTTATGCACATTTTGGAGTATTAAGGGGGGTAAGAAACCAGGACATTACGAAAATACTGAACAGGAGGCACTCACTCTCACCATCCCACACGCTAACCTGGAGGAGATTAAACTGAAAGCATATCACGTTATTCTAAGGATGTTGGCTGAACCCATTTGTTGAATGAATGAATGAGTGAATGGCTGATGAAACTTGGAAACAAGGGCAAGAGATCTAGGTTCTCCCATATTTCAGGCTTGGTGTGTGCCTGGAGGGTCCCTCACACCCATACTCTGGGAGGAGGGTTCCTGTGCGGGAGCAGGTTGTGGGTGAGCGTGGGGAACTCACCCTGGCGTCTGACCCCACCTACCGTGGGGGAGGCACTGCTAACACTTCAGAGGGGCCTCAAGAATCTGATCCTGCTGCCCCTGCCCCAAACAGGCCTCCAGATTTGGAGTTGTAATTGGTGTGGGTCTGGGGGTAGTCGCTGGTCCGGACCTGACCCAGAAGACCAGTTCCAGATGGACCACACAGTGTCCCGTACACTATCCTCCAGACCTGAACCAGACAGGCAGTGTGCTTGGTACCAAGAACAGGACAACGACCCTTTTCCTGGACCCCTAGGTAACCTTTCCTGTGGCTCAAGCTCCCCCTCCCCTGCTCCCAGCTCCACCTCTACTCCAAAGCGTCGTGATCAGCCGAGATTCACCCTCAGTCACTGCCTGGGAGCCCCCTGGGGCGAGGGTGCTGCTCCAGGGAGCAAGAAAGCACAGAGAGGTCAGGCATGAATTTTCTTTTTCCCAAGGGCTCTCTCTAGTTGTCTCAGGCCTCTTAGTTCTGAGCTTTCCTAGGCAAAGAGAAAGAGCTCCCAGCCTGGCAGGGCCCTTGGACTCTCAGGGAAGGGGAGAGAAGAGAGACCTGGTTATAGCCTCCAACAGTCGAGGCAGAGAGAGACCCAGGGGAAGGAGAGAGCAAAGGCAGAAGCTGGGGGGGATTCTTCACAGCCTTGACAATTCCAGCCCCTGCATCTGATCTCTACTAAGCTCCAGGGCTGAGTTGCAGGAGGGGGAACACAGGGAACTGCCTGTGTCACAGAAGTCCAGCCTCCCCAAGCACAGGACCCAAGTCACAATTCTGCCTTTCAGAGCAGTGAAGCTGTTAAAGAAAAATACAATAACGGTTCATTGGCAAACTCACATGCATTTCAACCTGAGCAGTTCATGAATATCAAAATGTTCCAGTGTTCTGCCAGGCCCTATTCCCTCCTGCACTCACATTTCCTCGAATGTGCCCCTCGGCCCCCATAGGGTGGTAGTGGCCCAGCCTAAAGAATTACACAGCTGAGCTCTCCCAAGCCCCCATGGAGTACCTCTCAGAGGAGGCAGGCAAAGATAAATGTGGGGGAAGGAGTCTGAGGGGGCAGCCACCCATTTAGCAAACATACAGTGAGCACAAACAAGTGGGCGGGCACTGTGCTAGGCTCCCAGAGACCCCACTCATTAAGGCCCAGCCACCAAGCAGTCAGTCCAATGGGGAGACAGGTCTATACACATATGATTGCATTCAGAGCCACCCTAATACCTGGACCCTTGGTTTTCCCCACCATCCAGAGCCTTCATGCTGCCTCTTGGGGGTTAAACTGAACTTGATCCTCCCTATTTGAAGGGCCCTCCCTTCCTCTTCTTGCCTTTAGGAATGTGGCCCCAGCAGGATATTCTCCTCTGTGTCTGTGTCTGTGTGTGTGTGTGTGTGTGTGTGTGTGTGTGGAGGGAAACGGGCAGGGGAAGGGGTTCTGAGCCTAAGGGTGCCCAATACAACTTAAAGGAAGGGTTGCCTGGTGTGTAAGTGTGTGTGTGTGTGTGTGTGTGTGTGTGTGTGTGTGTGTGTGTGCACGCGCAAGAGAGAGATCTTCCTATTTCTCCTGACAGGCCCTGATGGGGTGATGGGGAGCTGGTGAGTGACAAGAATAGAAGCTCTTTCCAGCCCTGAGCCTTGGCTGTGTCCTTCTGGAGGATGTAGGCAGGGTCTTCAGGCCACCAACACTGTTCCCCAAGCAGGGAGGATAATTCAGACCTCTCTGATCCCAGGGCTCCCATCCAGCCACAAAAGAGCCAAATTTCCCTCCAAAGTTAGCCTTCTTAAGGCTGAAGTTGGCTTAAGTTGTTCACTGGCAGATAAAGGTACACTGAAAATTCACGAGGAGAGAGTAAAATCAGACCTGAAGGAAGAATCTGTTAATAAGGGCTGAGGGGGGCAGGCAGCACACTTAGTGCTTCTGCAGGGAGGCCAGTCCCTTGGGCCCCCCAGACGCCCTCTCCTGACAGGTTCGGTAGAGCCTGGGGCTGGGGGCTAGCCCCTTCCCTAGGAGCACATTGTCAGAGACCCTTCCTCAGGAAAGGGGGCAGCTATCCTCTCCGCAGCTGCCCCCCCTGCCCCCACCAGGCCAGAGACACTGCTCCCTGGCAGGCCTCCAGCTCTGGCCCCATTTAGGTGTGCAAGGGCCCTAGCGTTGAAGAGGGAGGTGGGAGGAGGACCCAGGGCCAAGAATTGGTGGGTCTGCCCATAGAAATGGCTTCTCCCAGCCTCCCAAGCTGGGGTCTCCTGAGGACCTCTGTCCCAGGGGTACCAGACCTCTCCGCTTTTCCCTTCTTAGTGCTAAGCATGCGCATAGGTATCTTGATCCCTGCCTCATTTATAGCGCCTTACCCATCCCACCCCATACCATGGGGTAAAGGAAAAATACGGGGGCACCCAAAGCTGATTTCTCCCAGCCTGGAGAGGGAAACGCGACCACCTCCTGAACCAGGGCCCCTAGCTCCCTCTCATACTGCCCCTGAATCCCACCAGCTGCCAAAACCTTGAAAAGGAACAAAGGCAACGGGAGCGGACCTGGAGCATCAGTTGACGCAGCCCAAGGCTGGTCAGCGCTGGCTTTCAGGTGAGTGCCTGAACCTTCATTCTGGAGTCCGGCCGTGCCTCAAGGACCTCTCAGCCCCCAGCCAAACCTCCTGGCGAAGAGGGAAGTCCTCCTTAGCCGCTCCCCGCCCTCAGTCCAGCCGAGGGGTCCCTGATGGCAGCACTTTCTGCCTATTTGTTACCGCTCAGTACTCACAGTTCGGATGCTAAGCCGTCTCCTCTCTCGCACTCACTTCCTTTGTCTCTCCCTCTCTTCCTCTCCAATCTCTCTCTCTTCCCTCCTTGTCTGATTTTCTGCTGTAGCTTCCAGTGGAGAAAAATAATTATTCTTCTCAATGGGTTCGCACGGGGCACACGCACACACGCGCGCGCACACACATCGCCCTGGTACCCAATCAATGCACAAATCTTCGGGGTCCCTTTAACCTCTGTGGATGACTCGGGAGTTAATTATGAAGCCTATTTCGGCGCAGCATAAATATGCATTAAGGTCTGAAATGACAACCGATGCGCCTAACTTCAGGGAATTGGCATTTAGACAGACTTCGTCTCGCCGCCCCCTTCCCTCCTTAGCCCCACGATCCATCTCCGCAGCCTCCCGCCTGCTCGGGGCTCGCAGCGGCCACCACGAGCTCCCACCCGGTAGTAAGGCGCTGCGCGGACGCTGGGTGCCCGGAGCCCATCGGTGCGCCCCCTGCGGTCGGGGCAGACGCTCCGCCGGCAACTTCCCCTCCCCACGCCCGCAGGCCCTGCCCGGCCGCCACGTTCCCACGACGCGGTGCCGGGCTGTGACCAACTCGGGCTTATCCTTTAAGAAGCTGGCGAGGGCGGGACGGCCACCTGCCCGCACACCCGAGCTCCGGGCACAGCCCGAAAGCCCCGAGACGCGATTCAACTGCCATTCGGGCAGAGCCGCCTCGCGCCTGCGGGTCCTGCCGCCCCCGGCCGCTCCCGCCCCGCACACACAGAGGCAGGCGTTTGCACGCGCGCGCACACACAGGCAGGCACTCGCGCACACGAATATGCACACCCAGACCCTCCCGCGCGCGCTCACGCCCGCACACACTCAGGTCTGTAACAAAGGAAGAGGGGCCAGCACGGCCTTACTTTTCTCTCTTCTCCTCTCTTTTGCAGCCCCCCAGCCCCGAGCCGGCGAGCCCGGCCCACCCCGCCCTCCGCGCCCCCCGACGGCAGCGGGTGGCCAGCTTTCCCGAGCAGCGCGTCGGAGCGGCAACTTCACGCCCGGGCGCCCGAGCCTCGCAGCCCGGCGGGCGGGAGACAAAAGCTACGGCGCCGCCGGAGGCCGCGCGGCCAAGGTGTGCTCGCTAATTGTCAGGAAGTGTGTGTGTGCGCGCCGGGAGCCTGCAGGGGCGGGGAGGGGGCGGCCGGCAGCACGGGGGCGGGAGAGGCAGGGGGAGAAGACCCACCCCCAGCCCTCGCCACTCGCCCGCGCCCGGCACCCGACCCGGGATTAGAGAATACATTAGCTGCTCCCTTCTCATTGGGCTGAGGCTGAGGACGCCGTCGGCGGCGCCGGGCTGGGAGCTCGCCCGGCTCTTTGCATTCACCGCACAGCTCCTGCTCGCCTCGCTTCGCGGGGGCCGAAAGCCCGGGGCCTTGGCTCCAGACACCAGAGGACACCGGCCGGCTGCCCGCGCCGCCCCTCCCCTGCCACCCGGCTCTGCCTGACCCCTTTCCCCTCCCAGTGCTGGCTGGTGTCTTGGGGACACAGAGACTGGGAAAAGGAGACCCAGAGGATGGAGGTGTCAGAGGCCGTGTCGTCCTCTCCCCCTTCACTCCCTCCCCAAGGAGAAAGGTGGGGGTAGCTGAGGTCAGTCACCTGAGCCAAGCTCAGTCAAGGAGCCCTCGGGAAAGATCCCTCCAGTGACCAAGGTCGCTCCCTTGGGGCCATCTCCTGCCCTCCGCACGCACCAATGACAAAGAGGAGATGGCTCTACGGTTCTTTGCTTGCTCCTGTCACCCGCCCCATCAGCTCCCCATTTCCTGGGCCTCCCTTGGCCCACCTGGGAAGATAGCTGATAACCGCCTGCAAAGGAAATGCGTCTAGCTCAGGGCGGCTCCCTGCCAAGAATTCAGTTTATTCATTCATTCATTCATTCACCCATTCATCAACCTCATGCAGGACCCTCCTGTGTGTCATGAAGTGGGCTAGGCACCAGGAATGCAACAGGAAAATATTCAGATGAGGCAGTCATGTAAACAGAATAAAATGACAAATGTGTGAGAGGTGCTATACCAAGATACAGGCAAGTTTGGAACCTGGAGGTGGAAGTGACTGACTTCAGCCATACATTCGACAAATAAGTTAGCATGTCTTACTTAAGGCTCCGTGCTGGGCAGTGGGGATTCATCAGTGAACCACACCTCTGGAATGGACAGTCTGGGGGGACAGACAGGCATTGAGTTGTGTGATGTGAGCTGATCAGGAGGCATGCTGGGGTGCGTAGAGATGCTCTCAGTCTCCTCAGGGGTGCCCAGAAAGGCTTCTCTGAGGAAATGAGATCTAAGTTGGGGTGTAAAGGATGGAAAAAGAGATACCTAGGTGAAGATAAGATGGTGAGGAGCAGGGCATGAGTTCTGGGCAGAAAGAACTTGCAGAAAGGTCCTTGAGCTGCTGGTAACTGGCTGGCTCTTTAGAAAGCAAGTAAATGTCCACTTTGCAGAGAGGAAGGTGGGCCTGGGAAGACCCTTGCTCGCTGGGAGAATTAGGAGAGCTGCCCAGAGGAGTACTTGCAGGTATAACCCAGGACAGACTTCTTCCAGGTCCTACAACCGAATGTTTTGGAAGAGGCTCACTCGTGTGTTGCTCTCTGTCATTCCAGGCCAACCCCACACCCTACCCTCCTCTTTATTTCTAGTAATTGTCTTTTGCCACTGGACCAACTCTGTGCCTGCTAAAGGCAACCCTAAAATGAAGAACAGAGATGATGACATCCCTGCTTCAACTTACCACTTGCCAGAGGTTTGTGCCATTCTGTTTACTCCATCATTCAGGAACCCTGGGCCTTCACCAGGGGAAGCTGTCCAAAGAACTGGTCTAGACTCTTTCCTATGTGCTGGGATTGTATGCTTGCCAAGCAGTTCCACATTTAGTATCCTTAGATTCTCACAATAGCCCTGTGAGTTAAGTTTATCTCCATAAGAAAGGTGGAGAAACTGAGAGAAAAGGGGAGTGGCTTGCCTAGAGTCACATACATTCCATGGCCAAGCGGAGTTTGTGTCCCTGCCTTCCCTCTACTAGACTTCAGGTATTTCCCAGCCTCCCAACTCATTGGTGAGCCCCATGAGGGTAGGGGCTAAGTGTTCCCCTGCATCTACCAGAGCCTTCAGCACCTAGGACAGGGCCCTGCACACACAGGCTCTTGAGCCAGCGCTGCTGAGAGCAGTAGTGAAAGGGAAGATGATTCCACAGCAGACTGCAAACGCATTATAGTGCAAACTATGGACTTTGGACTTAAGACACAGCTCACCTGCAATTGCGACGGTGACTGACACACACTGTGCACTTTACTCAGCCTTTCTGAGCCACAGTTCCTTCATCTCCCAAATGGGATTCACAGTACCCACCTAGGAAGGCTGTTGTGAAGATTAAGTGGAGTTAGACACGTGTGGAATAGCTATGGAAAAATACCCAAAGCACTGGTAACCGCAATGACTTCTGGGAAGGGGATCTGAGTGGATGGGACACAGGGGTATATAGAGAAGCCTACTTGTCATGGTTTGCCTCTCATAGCTGGGATGTTACACCCTGTGCATGTATTACCTGTCCGAAATGAACAATGAAATATTTTAATGAGATATGTGAAGCAACACAACAATAATAAAATGGGTCCTCTGTACACATTTGCTGAACTCAGTTTTTGCAGTTTGAAACACCAAGATGTATGTGTGACTCTGAGCTGAAGGTTTCACCCTGTCCTGTCAAAGGTGAAGATGTCTACCCACATGAGATATTTCCCAGCCCAGAAATTCTATAGTTCAATCCCTCAATCACAGAGGGAAACAATATCCCAACAGGCTCATTGTTCTATTCAGAGACCCAGGTCCCTGGAAGAAACAGGAGATGGATGAGGATGGAGCAGGGAGGAATGGGGAGGAAAGGCTATGGGGTGTGGGCAGCCCCTCAGTAGGCCCCATTCTGTCCAGAATGGACAGGGCAGGAAGGACTCCTGGCCCTGCTTCCCCAGTGTTGCTCTTCCAAGGCTCGGCAAGCAAGCTACATGCCTGGGCACCCCGTGGCCCCGAGGAAAGCTGAGAGCAGCAGGTGCAAAGCCTAAGGAGGCGAGCGGGCTTTCTCCTGTTACCCTCCAGGTATAGAGGTCCGGGATAGCACAGGGCAGCCATTCCTCAGCCAGCACAAAGAGGCACTCTCTCAGCCACGCAGAGACCAGAGCAGGTCACCTCAGACACTGGGGCGTCACATGAGTGGGAACTTTAGAGGCCTCTTTAAAAAGGCTTTGGCCTCTCACCTCTAGAGGTACTTGGGGAGGGGTTGGGCCAGCAAGAAAGCATTCTGTGGGAGATGGGGAGGGAAAGACAAGAGAGAGTGGCCCGAGCCTCAGCCTCAAACAGGAGCAGAAAGGCTTAAACAAGAGGAATCAAAAGATATGGAGCTCATTTATTCTGGAGAAGCAGCAGGTAAGGGAGAAAAGGAAGTAAATGACAGGCCCAGAGCTCTCAGTCTAAGGGGAGGGTGTGGCCGCTCCTTTTCTTGCTCTGAGGTTCCAGCGAAGGGCTAGGCTGAGAGTGCAGGGTCCTCCAGATTCTGAGTACCTATTGTATGCAGTGTGCTGGGTGATGGCCTGCCCCTATTACAGTCAGCAGAGCATCAGATATGTGCAGTTTTACTCAGTGAATCTGCGTACCTCACATGGCACTAAACACCTCAGGGGTACATGGGTTCATTTCATTCATCCTTTTCTTCAGGAGAGTTTTCCTATTTGCTAGCTGAATACCCTGGTCTGTATACACCTTTAACTGACCAGCCACCATATTCTTTAACAATTTCAGGACATGACCCATCACACCTCCTATCATAAACCCTAGCCTCGCACATCACCCATAGGCTGAAATCTCCAAACCACTCTTATACACCTACTCATTGAATACCACCTCCCACCTCTCCCTACCTTCCCAGACCTTCCCACTGTGTCCTCTGAAACTCAGGTTGCCACCAGCTTATACCCCTCCATCCTTACACCCTTCCCAGGGAAATTGCCTCCCAGACAGCCCTGCCTAGGCAAGGATAAGGGGTAAAGAAAATAGTGAGGGCAGTTTTTTTTCTCACATCTCACATGCCTCATGGTCTCTGAAGGTGCTTCCAAACTTCTCTTCCTTCCTTCCAAAAACTCCAGCATCTTTGATAGACTGGCTTAGACCTCACCATTTGCTGCCTTTCTGCTATCATCTCCTCACCCACTCACATGATGGTACCCTAAATCTTGCCTTCACCAATGTCTGTACCTCCAATGATCTTGTTTTCAGCCATCTCAGTCACTGATGCTTCCTCTCCCTTCAATTAACTTTCTTTGACACCCCTCTTCCAACTATTCCTTAATGTCATAGGGACCTAATCCACCGAGCAAGTTGTTACTGTCCAGCATGCCCTCTTGGTGGCCACACATGACCACCTCTCCCTTTATCCAGCTTAATTTTCATGTTTTGTTCCTATGACTTCATCTTCCTTGCCCCTCTTTTCCTCCAGTACTTTATCTGGCAAAACCCCAATCCTGGCTAAATCCAGGTAGCCACCTACCCTCACCGGGACTCAGCTCCTGAACATCACTGAAGAAAATCACACAACCGTGCTTCTTGACCGGCCTCCCTCTAAATTTGTGATCTGAAATCTCAAAAGAGCACTCAGCTCTGCCTAGCAAACCTTGGTCCACACTGTACTCACCTTCCCTTCCTCTCAAAGGACTGCTTCATACATCCTCTCTGTCTCTCCACACCTCCGCCACCACTCTGCCAGGTGGCAGTGCCCCATACTTCACTGACATAAATACAAATAAATGCAAACAAATGACAACCAGTTCATCTTTCCACCAGCCCCTCTGCATGATCTCCATCCTTCTCTGCTGCCCCTGCAGTTATAATAGATGAAGAGGCTCTGTTCTTATCTGGGGCCAGTGTCCCCGGTTGTGCACTGTACCCCATCCACTCCTGCACCTTCCATGACTTTGTTCCTCGCAATTATCCCCTCTCTCTCCTGAATCACTGGCCTCTCGTCAGATCATACCCACTGTCATCACTATATGCCTTCATCCTGTCCACCTTAAAAAAAAACCCTTTACTTGACGCCCACATCTTTTTCCAAGTAGGATCCCATTACTTTGTGATTTTATAGCAAAACCCCAAACAGTTCTCTATAATTACTCTACACTTCCTTACCTACATTCTCTCCTCAGTTCACTCCGGTTTGATTCTGTCTCCACCACCTGCTGACAGCTCTCTTGCCAAGGTCATGGGCAACCTCCCTCATTTTTTTTTTTGCAACCTCCTTCTTACCAAATGCAAAGGCCAAAGCCAGACTTGAGTTATCATCAGTGTTTGGCACAAATGACTCTGCTCCTTGAAACACTCTCTTCCCTTGAAATACATGGGCTCTCTCCTCCCGGATTTCTCTCTCTCTCTCTAAGCAGTATCATCTAGTCCCATGGCTTTAAAGACCAACCTGTCACCTGAGCTCCAGGCCTGAGTATCCAAATGCCCACATGGCTGCTCCCCTTCGATCCTGTATTCATTTCCTAGGGCTGCTGTGACCAGGTATCACAAACTTCAAGCAACAGAAATTTATTGTGTCACAGTTCTGGGGGCTGGAAATCCACACACAAGGCCACAGTTACCCGGAGCCCTCCAGGGGAGGATTCTTTTTTGCCTCTTGCAGCTGCGGGAACTGCAGATGCTCCCCCGCTCATGGGAGCATCACTCCTCCACACGACTGTCCTCCCTCTGTATCAATGCCTTCACACGCTGTTCTTCTATGTGTCTATGTCCCAGACGTTTTATTTTTCAAGGACACTAGTCAGATTGGATTTAGGGCCACCCTAATGACCTCACCATAACTTGATTACATCTGCAAAGATCCTCTTTCCAAACAAGGTCACATTCATAGGGATCTGGGGTCAGGAGCTCAACATATCTTTGAACTCATAACAGATGTCAGCTCTGTAACTCAAACTTACAAGTCCCTATGGAATTCTGGATTTCCATACGTCTTTACCCTAAGCGGTTCCTCCTCCCCTCCTCCCCGTCTCAGGTGGAGCAGCCCCATCAGCTCTGTCTGAGCACCTAGAGAGCATTCTTGCCTCCTCTCTTTCCCCAGATCTCATCCATCAGCAAGACTCATCACCCAGATCCAGCCCCTGCTTCCCATCTCTCCTGCTACCCCTCGGGCCTAGGGGTCTCCTGGACTGCAGCCCCAGCCTCCCCACTGCTCTCCCTCTTCCACTCACCCTTCTTTCTGCGGTTGACTTTCCATTTAAAAGCTGGAGTGATTGTTTTAGAACATAAATCAGATCACATCCCTCCCGCTGCTTAAAACCTTCCAAAGACTTCTTACTAGAATCATAATAAAACCCAAGCTTCTTAAATTGGCTTATGGGATTTTATATGATCTGACCCCTCTTCTTTCATTTCCTATAACTTTCTCCCACACTCGCCTCCTCTCCAAATGCACAAGCCTTCCTTGTCTCCCTTGAATATCCCAAGCTGGTTCCTACCTCAGGACTTTGCATTTGCTGTTCTTTTTGTCTGGAACACCCTTCCCCCATCTTAGCATGAATAACTTTTTTTTTCTCATTCCAGTCATTTCTCAAATGTCACCTCCTGAGGCTACCCCTCCCCTTTGTAACAGGCAGTTTCTACCCCATTCTTCTAATTTTTTTATTCGAAACTTTATTACTTTCTGTTTTATTTGTTTTTGTTGTTAGCTCCTATGTTTACTATCTGGCTGTCCTGTTAGACTGCACATGTGATAGGGACAG
>JAVSCE010005184.1:0-214844 GCA_032199065.1 Smutsia gigantea | reverse complement strand
GGAAATGGGGCTAAGAGGCCTACTCAAGCGGCACAGGCCAACAACGCTCAAGGCTCCGGCTGGTCCCGTGTGTCCCCGAGCTGTCAGAAGGTGATCTCGACATTTCAAACGTGGTTTCCGACTCCGGCCATGCCCGGAGTGCACTGACTACGCCCTCTTCACGCTGGGGTCCAGCTTTCTAGAGCCCCCAGGGGTCCTCATTTATGAGTATTGATGGCCAGACACAGGGCCGATCAATCAAATTCCAGTCGGCAGGAATCTTTCATGACCCACCTCCGGCTGGGCTGCCCCTGTTAGCCCCTGGCAGCTGCACGCAGGCGGAAGAGCCCCCCTTCCATTCTGTTCAGAGCCTTCCCCTGACTCCCTAGTGTCAGACCCCAGACAGTGTCTGCCCTGTGCTCTGCCAGCCCCAGCTGACCCTCCAGGGTGGGAATCCTTGGGTCACAACACCCACAGGTGGGGCAGGGTCCTGCAGAGAGGGCAGTGCCTGGCGAAGCCAGCGGCCTCTTGGCTCTGCAGCGTCCTGCAGCCCATTCGCTGGCACCTTGTCAGTAAAGCGAAGCCAGTTCAGAGCCCCTTGGAGTGCTAAGTCCTACAGGCCAAGTCTGGCCTAACTTTTACACACACACACACACACACACACATTTTGTGGTCAGCTGCATTCTGCGGACGCAGGGAAGGAGGAGAAAATGGCACAACCCTCAAGAGGCAGAGGCTGTTGGAGCCCAGGAGGCAAGCAGGAGGCAGGCCTGTCCATGGCAATAAGATAAATAGTACGAAAAGCCCTATCATTTGCCAAATACTTGGAAGATGAAATCTTTATAGGATCTCTTATATCCCACCTTGTATGGTGGGAAAGCCAGGTGCTTTATGCTCATTTATTCACAAAGAAATGGAGGGCCGGGGGGTGGGGGGGTGGGGGCATGCCTGCTGGGTTCCTCCAGCCCCAGAGCTCAGCCCATCACACAGGCTGAGCATCCTGTCTAGGCAGTGACGGGCACTGATGGCCACTCAGCAGCCCCACCTCCCCTCTTCCCTTGCACACAGACAGACCTCACTGCCCAGCCTCCTCTGAGCACCTTTCAAAGCTGTGGCTACGCAAGCCTCATTCCCCTGCCACGGCTGCATGCCTCTGCCTGGGAGGCTCTGGGCATCAAGGAGCCATAGATGGGAGAGGCCCAGGTGCTTAAAGAGTTAAGGGGCCACCACGGTGGACAGAAACTGCTACTGTGTCTGAGCCATTATGAGCCGTCTACATGTTACCACAGTCTGACCTAACTTTGATACACACACACAATGTGGTCAGCTGTGTTCTGTGCATGCAGGGCAAGGAGGAGAAAACAATGCAAGGAAGCATATCTTACGGTCCCTGCCTCAAGGAGCATGCAGTCTAGTTGGGGAAATGAGGCAGACACAGGGGACAAGGTGTTTAGCTATACTCCACTAAACATGACAGCACGAATAACGGGTCTGAGGAGGGAGTGCGCTGGGGTGGGGCTGGGGTGCAGGCAGGAAGGCATCTCTGGTTCTGGTTCGCGCTGGTGTTCAGGTTTTCCAGAGAGGGGAGGGTTTGGTTAACACAGGGAGGGACAGCCAGAGCAAAGGCTGGTCTGCAGGCATATGCATTCCAGGGGTCTCTGTATCAGCTGAACTCGCTCTCTGAGCGGCGCCAGGCGACAAGCCTTCCTGCCGGGAACGCGCTCTGGGGTGTGGTAGCTGCGTGGAGGTGGGAGGTCAGAGTGCCCGGGCTTTCCCCTCAGCCGCCCCTCGTCGGGTCCTTGGTCCTTCTCAGGCCTCCAGGGCACCTGTGGCTCTGCCTTCAGGGAAATTTCTTCCTCCCTGACTGAAGGGCCGGGTCCGAAGCCCCGCTCAGATGGGCACGAGCAAGCTGCCTTCTCCTTCTGGGCTCCCTCCCGCTATAAATTCCACGGCTTTCTGGAACTGGGGCTGGGGGGTGCTGAACCCCTCACTCCAGGAGTTGGGTGGGGTGGGAAGAGGTTCAGGGTGCCCATACTCTGTCTGACCTTGACTCCTAGGCCACTCTGGGAGGTTCAGTTTCTCAATGTTGTCCTCTGTGGGGGCCAACTCTGCCCAAGGGCAAATGGGCACTGTGCCCTTGGGGGGAAACCCACCCATTTAGGACCAGGGAAAGCAACAGCACATTCTCATTCCCAGAGGTCCCACAGAGGCTGGTATTGGGGGTGTCTCCCTGCTCTCAAAAGCCCCCTAAGACTCCTTCATGCGGAGCAGACCACGAGGTGGAGGGCACCCTGGTGTTGAGCTCGGAAGGGGCTGCCTGTCGGTATGACCTGGAGGCTGGGCTATCATGGTCTGGCCTGCTTCTGAGGCCTGTGCCATTCTGAAAAGTACCTGCCCTCTGCTCTTAGAAAGGCCTCTGCTAGACAGCTGTGGACTGGCCTCTCCCCCTTTCCCTGGGCTCTCTAGCACTGGCCATGGTCAATGAACTCTACGAACCCCTATCATCTCTGTGGTGCCTCCACTGCCCTCTCTCCTCTGAGGTCGGTTCTGGGCATGTGGGCACCTGAGCCCGGCTCTCCCTACCTCCCAAGGGCAGAGGTCCAAGCCCCGGGCTGGACGAGCACTAGGGCATCAGGTCCTCTGGGTTCTGCCCCTCACGGGCCCTGGGTCCCACAGCAAACAGCAGACCCCCTAGTATACCAGCACCAACTTCATGTAAAACCCCACATGACTGCATGGCCCAGGCCTGGCCACACACTGAAACGGCAGGGGTCTGGGGTCACAAGAGCTGATGAGATTATGAGAAAAGCTCAGACCAGCAGAGCTGCTTGGAGGAGGAAAGACTTGCTGAGGACCTGATACTGAATTTAAACAAGTGGCTCTCCATCTTTGATACATATTAGGACCACTTTTCTAAGTTCAGAAGCCTAAGCTCCACCCTAAAGTTTTGGATTTTGTAGTTTGGGGTGAGGGGCTAGCATCGGATTTTGAAACTTCTTGCGGTCCTGCTGCACAGCCAAGGTTGAACAGTACGTCGTGAGAAGCACCCAGAGCTTGCCCTCCAGCCAGAATGCTGAGGCAGGGTCCCGAAAACAGGCAGAGCTCTTCTCTCCACGTATGGTGTGTGCTGGGGGGTGGCAGTCAGAGAGCACCGGGGTGATGGCCCTCCGCACTGCAGAACAGAGAGGGGCAGCTGGCCCCTGGATAGGATGCCCGGAGGTACAAATGCCCAGCTTCTGCCTCAGTAAAGGCCATCCTCTCTCTGGTGATGGGCCTCCATCAGCAGAGCCTGGGCTCCAAGCTGAATCTCACAGGCAACCCATGACGGCTCTGCTGCTGAGGCCTGGGTCCAGCCTCGCCCCTCACCATTCGGCGGCAAGCGGGTGGCTCTCCCAGGGGCGGATTCTCCTCCTACGTATGTGGTTCCTTTCTACTCCAGCACCTCTCCTGCTGCTGCCAGTATTTTCATCACCTCCCACCCCAGCTTCCAATGTCTATTTCAGTTTATAGAAATGAATAAGAGACTGAGATACGGTGCTTAGCAAGGCGGCCAGCGTACATGAAGCCCCTAGCACTGTGCCTGGCACCTGACATGTGCTGGGGAAATGGAATTTTGCTGCCTTCCCTTCCCAAAGCTTCACGCAACAGTAACGAAGCCTTATCTCAGCACCCCAGACCCTTCTAGTTTCCAGTCCCTGAGTATGCAGGAGCTGCTGGAGAGAAGGGATCCAGCTGTGTCCTGAGTGTCAGGGGACAATCCACAAAAGGGTCAACATTTTCATCAGTGCAGGTGGGTAATCTAAGGGCAGATGACTGAGAACTGGGCTGGGGTCACAGCCATCGTGGCCATCAATGGCTAATTCCCAGTGACCTGAATATTCTGGGCATCTGACACAGAGGTGCTACACTTGCCACATGTCTTGAGCTTAATTTCAAAATGGAATCCCTGATTTAGAGTGAAATTGATTCTACAACTTATTTCAACACAGTAGATCCCATCTCCCCCAAACCAGAGTGGCAGTGAGGTGAAATGGACAGCACCACGTCAGGTCATAGGCAGTCTGTGGTCTAATCCTGGTCCCCTGTACCGGCAGCACCCAGGGGTGAGTCTCTCTGATCTCCGGTCCTGGAGCGGGACTAGACCAGTGGCTCTCAGATCCCGGTCCACGGTGTGGCTATGCCAGAATCCTGTGGAGCACGTTTAAAAAGTACTGGTGTCCTGGCCCTATCCTCAGAGTCCAATTTAGCCGCTCTGCGGGTAGGGCCTGAGCGTCTATATTTTTTTAATGCCCCACAGTGATTCTAACGCATGGCCAGGTTTAGAAAGTGTGCCCAGAATTATTTTCTCATCCTTCTTGTCCTATCAGAGGCACTTGCCTAGCTGACCACTTCTTCCTTGTTGGAACCCTGAACGTCTCTTGGCTTCCATGACACCATGTACCCCTGGTGTCCCTCCTCCCCAACCACCACATCTTTTCAGTCTCCTTTCCTGGCCCCTCTCCTCTGTTCCGCACCTGCCCGCGAGGGCACCCTAAAGTCCTCAGCCCCCGCCTCTAGATGCTCTCCGTGGCCTTTGCATCAACTGCCGCAGCCTTAAGCCACACCCATGTGCCAATGGCTTCCCAGATCTGCATCTATGGCCCCGATCTTTTCCTGGAATCGCTTACTTTTCACCTCCACCTACATGTTTAATAGTCATTTCGAAGTGAACGTGTCCAGAACAGAACATTCCTTTCACCCTTGGCTCTCCAACCCAATTCTCCCTAGTCTTCCTCATTCCCCCTGAACAGCACTCCAATCTAATTCAGAAATACAGGGACTATCCTTGGTTCCTCCGTTTCCCCTTCTGCCCTCACTCAATCATGAGCAAGTCTTACTGGCTTGATCTCTAAATGCGTCCCATATCCATCAGCTTCTTCAAATACATTGCCATGACCTGGCCTAAGCCTCCTCATGCCCCACCCAGCTTCTGCGGCTTGGTTGTTCCCTCTGCTTCTCCTCTTGTGCTCTTGTTATCCATTCTCCACTCTGCAGCCAAAGTGCTCCTTTTCAAAAACCTGTCATCTCCTCCAATGTAACTTGCCAGGACACTTAAAATAAAACCCAAACCCCTTACCAGGACCTTCGAGCTTTCTGTCACCCAGCTCCTGCCTACCTCTTGGACCCCACCTCTATGGCTCTCTTGTCCTCATTCATGCCACCCTGGTTGCTCCAATTCTCCTGAGTACAACATTTCCACCTGGGGCCTTTGCACTGGCCATCCCTCCGCTTGCAAGCTCTTCCCCTGATCTTCCCACGCAGCTGGCTCCTTCCTGTTAGTTAAGCATCAGATAAATGTTAGACCTGCAGAGAGGCCTCTGCTGACCACCCAATTTGCAGCAGATAGTGAACATTCTCTCTCACTTTATTCTAGCTCCGTTCTTTGCATAGCATGTACCACTGTCTGGTATTTAATAGTTTGTGCTGTGTTTCCGTTTGCTGACCATTTCTCTCCAGTAGAATGTGAAATCCATGAGGTCAGAGACTTCATTTGTTTTGTTTACCACTGCTTTCCTAGTGCCTAGGGCATGGCTTGGCACATTGTAGGTACTCAATAAATATTTACTAAATAAGTGAATAAATGTAAGTTCCCATCCAGTTCTAGAGGTACGAGATATATTTAGAATATTTAATAATTCATTATGTTACTCCATGTGAAAGTTTTGTGGAGCCCAAGGATGTGGTTTTGAATGTAGAGTAATTGGAAAGAGTTTCACTGTGTCTTGTAACTATTTAGCTGTCTGGATGTCCCAGGCACCAAAGCTTTGCTTCTCAGAGACACGGTGAATTCTACAAAGACAGAGACCACACCTCTTACTCATCTCCCAGCAGCCCCCGAGCTCAGGGCTGTGCTGAGCGCTGTAAGCATTTAAGAGAATGAGTGGATGGTCTTTTCATGGGCTAAGGAAGGAAACTGAGGCAGGGAATAGGGAGGAAATGGGCTCATGGGGTCACGATGCCTGTGGCTCCTCAGCTGGTCCTATGGTTCCACTCTGTTCTCTGCTTTCCAGGGCAGCTTCCTCCAAACGCTCCCTTGTACACAAGGAGAAGAAGGTAAAGTCACCAGCGCTTCCCACATCAGCACCAGCGGCAGGGAGCCAGTGCAACCTGCAGCTCTAAGGAGAGGTGGCAGAGTGAGGTCGTGAGAGGCTAACTCCCGACTTGCGACCTTGGGCAGTACTTCAGCTCTCTGTGTCTCCGTTTCTTTATTAATAAAAAGGAACCAGGCAAAGCCTTAAGGGCTCACAGGATTGCTTCAGTGGTTAAATGAAAGAATGCACAGAGAGTTCTTTGTGTGGTGCTTCGCACACAGTAATTGCTCAATAAATGTTGGCCATTCTAATGATTGTTAATAGTGGATGAACGGCGGTCTTGAGCTGGGATCTGGGTGCCAGGGTTCTCGGCCTAGACTTCTTTTTCTCTTCCTACCCTTTGCAGCCACAGGCCAGTCACCTGGAGCTTTCCCCTTCTCTGCTTTTTTGCAACCAGGGTAATGATAGCTCCCCTTCCTCCCAGCACTGCTGTGTGGATTAATTAGTGTTAATTAATGGGCTTTGAAGATGAAAAGCACCTAGGTAAATGCTGATCATGATTATTAATGGGAACCATGAGCAGGAGAAGGTGCCGAGCAGGGTCCTAAAATTATACAGATTACAGAACAATGAGGGGAGTTGAGAAAGTGGCTATTAAGCTCTGAGGCTGGGGCCCCAGGTCTGCCAGGCTGCCAGGGCATTCAAACCAGAACAAAAACCTGCAGTCATTCTTATGCAAAACTCCTCAGTGAGCCAAAGAGGTGTAGTAATGGTGATAAATGTTGCCGGACCAACGCAGGTCACTGAGCCGAAGCCTCTCCTCTGAGGCCAGGCCTGCAGACAACTCAGCCCTCTTGCCCCCTTGAAAACTGGGCTTTGAGGCTGGGAGGGGCCCCCCACCAAAGTGACCATAATAATATCACCACGTATCTCCTACTCACTATGAGAGCGTAGTTATCTGGTACTCACCCTGCGTTAAGGATTTCATGGGAATTCATTTTTCCCTTTTTGAAGGGGTCAGTTTATTGGGGTGCAACCTGCATTCAGTAAAAGTCACCCTTCAAGTGAGCTTAGTACTATTCTAGAAGTCTCGACATCCTCGTGTAGCCTTGTAACTGTCGCCGTGACCAAGGTGCAGAACCCGTTCCAGCACCCGCCAAATGCCTTCACGCCCTTTGGTCGCCAGCCCCCCTCCTCACCCCCAGCTCCCAAGAGCCACTGATCTGTTTTCTGTCCCTACAGTTTTGCCCTTTCTGGAATGTCATATGAATGGAATTATACGGCAGGTAGCCTTTCGAGACCGGCTTTCCTCACCTAATACAATGCACTTGAGTGTAATGCACTGACATTAATGCATGTACAATCCATGCATTAAGAGCTGGAGGTGTGTTCATTCCCTCTTTTATCCTCAAGGCAACTCTGATGTACGCACTATTAGTATCCCCATGTTAGTGATGAGAAACTTGGGGCTTAGAAATGTTGGTTAACTTGATTAAGGACACACAGTGAGTAAATCACGGAGCTGGGATTTCAGCTTAGAATTTCTGACCTCAGAACCCGTGGATCTCATTGCCGTCGTACACCACAGACATATCAGACTAGGGCCTGGCTGCGAACCAATATCAGCAAATTTGGTTAATGGTTTCTCTTGATTATACTCTTTTCCTGGGGTCCCTCTTGTCCCCTGAGCTCATTCTTATCTCCTCAAGACTCACCTCCTTTTATACATGACTTAGAGAGCCTGCCTGGCCCCTAGGTTACAGCTGCCTATAAGAAACATGCCACAATTCTCATGGAGACAGAAATGTCCATGACCATGGGAGGTGGGTCCCTGGATCAAGTAAGAGCCAGTGCATTTTGACAAGGTAGGCGTGAGTTCAGGGGACACCAAGAGTATCTGGGACTTGCAGATGAGAAAGGATGAGTTTCTCTTAATTCTGAGAATCACAGCTTTGTTTCTTTTGGACTCTGCATCTAATTTCATGTCAGCGGCTGCTTTGTTGGTTTGGAGGTCTGCCTCCATTCGTGAGTCCAGTGGGAGCTGGGGGTGCCAATGGGTGGAAACCACAAAACTGTTCTCTATTTCTTTGGGGAGGTGATGACTGGGCTGCGGAACGCAGCGTTGATCTGCAGTCAGCAATTGGTACCCCAACAAAGGTATTTTCCTTGCACTGGCCCCCCAGTGGCCTCGCAGAGGGACGGCAGGTTGAGCCGGCTCTACAGCCCACGGGACCCCCTCCTTCCCCGACTCTAGCAACAATTATTAAGATGTGCATGGAAGTGCATTGACCTAGTTGGAGGTTTCATAAATATAAATAAATTAAATGGTGTTGCCTAAGGACGCCTGGGCATGTGGGAAGGAAGGCAGAGAGCTGCTGCTCATGGTTGGCTGGAGAGTGAGGGAGACCCTCAGGCCAGCCAAGCAGAAACCATAGAGCACGAGACTGGGAGGGCAAGGACAACCCCACAGAACCCTGCTCCATGTCAGGACCCTCTGCCTCTGGGACCGGCTGGGCTTGCTGCCCTGGCCACTGGTTTGGCTGTGCCAGGATACTGGTCCCCTCAGCTCCACACCAGCTGGACAGGGCTGCAAGTGTGGGGTGGCCCCAGAAAGCCCCGACTAGTGACTTTTGGCTGCCAGCAGCCCGGCCACTTTATCCCAGTGTCCTGGAAGGAAATATTTTCTATGTGTGCTTAGAAGTAAATAAAGTTGAAGGAAAAGGAGCCGGGGGGTGGCGGTGGGGGGGATATGGAGCTTTTCAATATTGATTTCCGAGGGGGAAAGTGGACCCCAACACGGGCACAGCCCTTCACTCTTTTCATGGTGCTTTCACGTCACGATCTCACTTCCGTCTCACAACTTTGCGCAGAGACGGGGATATTATTAGCATCGTCAGCCCCACTTTGCAGATGAGAACAACAAGGCCCCGAGCGATGGCGAGTACTCAAGGTCACCCGGTGACCACGTGGCTGTCTAACTCACTAAGCTATGGCCTTTCCCTCCCAGACGCTGCTCTGGGGGCCTGGACAGTCTTGGGGTCTCTGCTCCTCATGTCTTCCTCCCTCTCTCTTTCCTGTGCCTTGTCCGTCACAGGACTTCTCACCCCTGGGTCTCCTTGCTTCTGGTCTTTCCCCTTCCAGCTCCCCCGCCACGCCCCTCAGATGGGCACATCCTCCTGAACCCAGCGCCCGCCTCAGCACCTCTCTGCTCAAGACGCCTTGGCCCCCTGTGCCTGACTGACACCATGCACAGGGTGCACTTGCTCGCTGTGCCTCCGTGGCCTGACAGCAGCTTGCCCTGCCCAAAGCTCCTGCCCCTCCAGATTGGAATGCCTGCCGTCCTTCAGGGCTCCGTAGGGTGACCTTGCAGAGCACCGCAGCCCACCCCGCTCTCTCTCTCCTGCCCCCGTCACAAGCGCCATTACACGCTGCCTTGCATCGCTAGTGGCCCCTTCCAAGTCCACATCTGCCTCCCTGTTAGCCTCTGGGTTCTCGAGGGAGCCTCTGACAGCACAGGCCCAGGACCCCTGCTGCCGCCTCATGACCCAGGCAGTTGGGTGATGTCCACAACTTCATCCACAACATGGGAGGGGTGAACCCAGAGACCTCCGAGGTCCTTCCCACTCCGCGTCCCCTGATTGTGGACATCCCTGGACAGTGGCGCAAGAGACCGATATGGCCTAATAACAGTGCTCTTCTCCGGGAATTTCCATTTTACCAGGCACATGCCTTTAGCCAAAGGAAAGAAGCTCTGACATTTGGTGGGGGTGCTTCCTGGTACCCTGAAGGGGCCATCTCCTCACCAAGGGCCAAGCCTGCTCCGTGCAGATTTTCCTAGCCCCCACTTCCTCCTCCCCCACCTCTCCATGCAACCTCAGGGATCCTCAGGGAACTAAGAAAATAGAAACACATTTAAATTCTTTTCAGTTTCTGTCCTCCTGCATTCAGATGACTGACTCATGCTGGCCTCATCTCCCCTGGCTCTAACTTTGGGCTCCCACCCTGAGGGGCGGGGACTACACCTTTGTTCTAGCTCCATTTTCACATCTGAAACTCAGACTCTGGGATTCTTGACCTGATCCACCACGTGCCCCATACTCTCACTCCCAGCCCCGCCAGGTTAGAGTCCTACCAACTCTTGGGAGTGACTCTACCCTAGACAGGGATGCTTAGGAGGAATAACTGATCCCAAAGCTGAACTAGAAAGAGAGGTATGTGTCTGCAATCAGGCCTGAATCAAGGGATTGCGTGGGGCCGGGCTCGCCCTGATCCAGAGAGCTCCCGTAGACGTCTGGACCCCTTCTGTCTCGACCTTTTGCTCCCAAGAGCAAAGTTCTCGGGGCTGGGGTGGCTTCTGGCAGCTCCGCTGTTTGTCCTGAGCTCTGAGTCGGGACGAATCAGCCATGGCATCATCTCCAGGGTGCTATCGCTCTGGCCCGCTTGAGCCGCGTTCAGGGTTGTTTGTCGCATTTGAACAGAGACAGAGGAAAGAGCGATGGTGGGCACGTTGCTCAGTTTCTTCATCTGTAAAGCGGTCGACCAGGAGCGCCTTCCTGCAGCACTGCTGGGAGATGAGGAGCGTTCCCAGAGCTGTGCTCCGCACACGGCGAGTCTGCAATCAGTGTCCTCTCGTTGCCACAACGTGACTGAGAGCCGCAGCACACGTTCCTGGTTAGTAATGGCTGGCGAGATTTGATGCCGTCTCTGTTGGATGATTTCGGTCAGGTTATCCTCGCTAATATTCTCTCCCAGGGTTATTCGGGGCTTCCATGTGACACACCTCATTTTGACGCTCAGCAAAATGGAATTAGGAATTCATATTTTCTACTCCCTAAAGTACATTTCAAATCACATGGAGATGATTTGGGCAGCAGGGAGGTTATTTGTGGTTTTAGATGAGGGTTTCGCAGCTTCCACAAGTACATCTGTATGCGTACATACACAGAGTGGCTGAAGTATGTGCGGGACGGCACCACACCTCTGGGGTCACACAGGGACTTCTCATAGTATCCCCTGTTGATGGTCACTGAGCTGTGACATTAGCAGGTGGGAGCAGGACAAGACTGGGGAGAACCGGTGCCTTGGTCTGGGAGCCCAGAGAGTGAGTCTCTAGGCCAGGGGACCCCACTCATTCCTGGAGGCTTAGTTGAAGTGTCACTTCCTCTGTGAAACCTTTTTTGGCCAATTTCCTGTCAGAATGAATCACACCTTTCTGTGTTCTCAGAGCATTTATGTTTATTCCATGGGCTTTGCACTGACTGCCCCCTTGAGAACCCTGAGAGTAGGATAGTCTCTGATTCATGCAAATGTCCTGAGCACCCAGCAGGACGCCTGGAGCAGGGCGGCGCTCTCAGCTCTCAGTAACGTTTGCTGATAAAGGCACGAACGCCCCCGGGGTGGCCGGGCACTTGTAGAGCCCTGGAATGTCAGGAGGAGGGACCCGAGAGCCAACTGGCCCAACCTCCTCTTACAGGATCCAGGAAACTGGGTGAGGGGAGTGACATTCCGAGGATCACACCATGCGTGGCAGAGCCGGGACTAGAACGCAGGCCTCCCGACCCTGGGCTCGGGGCCCTGGTTCCCTGCACCTCACTTCTCCTCCACCCACGAGCATCAGAGCATTATGGTCTGCCCTCTTGGAAGCAGCGAGGAGACTGGGAAGGCCACCTCCAAGGCACGGAAATATGCCCTTTGACCCCAAGAAGCAGGGCACTGTTTCCTGTAAGCTGCCCCTTCCCCTTCTCCCAGGTCAGTCCCAGCAACAACTTCTTTCACCAATGTTCTCTTCCCAGATACCGTAGTGTCCATGCTCCACATACATACTCTGCAGCTCTCCTTGGGTAGACCCAAGCTTGCCAGGAGACACAAAAGTCCCAAACTGGGACCTTTTGGGGGAAATGAGTCCATTCCAGCACCTGACTTAACCTGGCTCTCGCCAGTCCCACGTCCCCACCCGAAGCCCACGGTGGTGGTTAAACGGTGTTGGGGGTCAGGGCGCAGGGCGACTTGAACTCTTCCCAGGGTTCTTTGCTGCCAGCGCTTCTCTCCTGCCCCTTGTCCTGGGGTGTCCTGGCAGCTGCTGAGTGACTCACCCGTGCTGCCTGGTGGCACGCGGTGACAGGCTCCCCATTCTCGGGTCTCACCTCTCCTATTTGCCTGGAGGAGACCCTCGAGGGTCCCAACATGCTCAGTCAAGAACATAGGGCTCCAGAAGCCTCTTTGGGCTTGGGGAAGTGGCCAGAACTTTCTAGAGAGACTCCCAGTACCGGCAGCCTTCCCTTCCTCCCTCGGCCCAACCTGCCACACCTGCGGCCATGATCCACCCCTTTCCCCACAGTACGTTCAGCTTTCTCGTTTACAAGGCAAGGTGCGGTCAGGTGGGGCCCCCATTTCTCAGATGAACTGACTGAGGCTCAGTGGAGTACCCTGGAAAATGCAGGAACATAGGAGCCTGAATCCCGGCTCTGCCCTTTCTAGCTGTATAACATTCGCCAAACTCTTCACCCTCCTTGGGTGGCAGTCATTTACTCTGCTAGAAACCAAGATGCCCCCTTACAGGGTTGGGGTAACAAGCGGAGGTGATGATGATAAAACTGTGCCTTGAAAAAGAGGCTGAGTGGGGCCGGACCTTGGCCTCTTCCGTGTAGCTTCCCATAGCTCTCTTCTGTCCGTCTTCTCTCCCTGCCGCCAGCCCTAGTCTGGGCTCCCCTGGCAGGGTCAGGAGCAGGGTCCCGATCCCGAGGGGCACGCTGACCTGGTCGCTGGTGTGTTCCCGGATCCCAGCCCTGCCCTCGGCAGGCAGTGCTGCTTGCTTGCCACGTCCACCCTTCCTTCCGAGCGTGATGCTCAGACAGTGCCGAGGAGCACAGGGGGCCCCTTCTCTGATGTCACTATGGCAAGAGTTTGCGAACTCCTCACTCAACTGCCAGGGGCAGTACGAAAAGTGACAAGATGGAGGAGACGCCTTCCTGGCAGAGTCCATCTTGCGAGAAAGAGCAAATCTCGGGGTACCGACTCTTTTAAAGGCTTCTCTCTGTGGCTGAGTGGGCCGCTGAGGAGTGCTGCCTTCTGCACGGGCATTTCTTCCTAGGGCTTGGAAACATGGGGCCGGGGCCCCACCAAATTGCTAAACTGGACTTTGGGTAATAGAAAGTTGGAGCTAGAAGTGGTCTGAGCACGGTTAGCACGGTGAGCTACCCCCCTTCCCCAGCTAATTTCAGAGCAGAGGGGCACAGGCCCAGAGAGGGGCAGCACCTAGCCAAGGCCACAGAGCTGAGGCCTCAATCTGGCTTGCTCTGGCCACAGCTGGGGTTGTTTAATTGTCTCTGTCTGATTCGGTGGCAGGATCAGATCCAGACTGGGGGCAGGGTGAAGCGGGACGTCGAGTCTCTGGCAGCAGAGAGCCGGGACAGCGACAAGACAAGCGGGTCAGAGGAATGAGGCGTGCCTCCAGGTTGGGTTCCTAAGGGCAGGGAGGAGCCTTCAGGGCCCAGCCCTTGCGAGAGCTGGGCAACACTGCCGAGACAGACTCCCGAGGAAGGAACCACTTCCCCTAACATCTCCCAGTGCTTTAGCTATTTGTTCTGACTGGCACCTGAGATTTTGGGGACAAGACTGCCCGGTGCCAAAGCCTGGCTGAGCTTCCTGGAGCACAGGATGATCACAGGGTGAGGCTCTGTACCCCCAGCCTCCCACAGCCTAGCCTCCAGGACAGACACACAGCCAAGGTGGCTCTCGCCTGGACACGTTCTTTGGGCAGGTAGCCACGTGCTGTGGTGGTCCCAGAGAGGAGGCCCTCAGCTCTTGCCAGGGGTCATGCCTCCTGCTGCCGCCCACTGGGGATGGCCTCCTTAGGCCAGCACTTGCCGTCACTGTCCTCACTTCTCCAGAGAGCTGAAGCAGCTGGCAGGCTGGGCAGTGAACATGCGCGACGAGCACTATCTCATTACATTCTCTCTCTCAGAGAAAGAAAAACCATGATGTAGATACTATTATTATCTCTATTTAATAGTTGAAGAAACTGAGAGTGAAAGAAAGTTAGTAACTTGCCTCAAGTCAACCAGTTAGAAGATGGCAGAGCCAGGGCTCTAGCCAAGCCGGCCCCTGGCACCGCCCATGCGCTGGGCTCCTCCCGGCCCCCCATGGCTGCCCGGCCACCTTGCTACTTGGCCACCCTGGGCTTTGCCTCCGGCACCTGCTTTCTTCCCCTGACCCACTGCAGGTCTGTGGGGTGCCAGGGAGCGCTGTCAACGGGGTCCAGGCTGTGGATGCTAATGACATCTCCCTCCCTCCCCGCACCTCCTCCAGGGAGCTCGGGAGCCCGGATGGAGGGGCTGCCTGTCCCAGCCGAGTCAGGCCAGTCAGTGTTCTCCATGTCTCTCCCCAGCCCGGAGCCCTGGCTGCCTTGCAGAGCCGCCACCGAGATACAGGGGATGGATTCAGAGATGGTACTCTTCTGGGAGTGGAAAATGAAAAGGAAGGAAATGTGACTTTAAAAATTAAAATTTCTCCCTTGGTTTTTAGGATTAGAGCTGTGCTTGCTCGTCGCCCCTCCTTTTTGTCCCTGACTCCCATGCTGGCGGAGAGACAGATGCAGAGCAGGCCCAAACTGACGCGGTCCTCTCAACGGCTCCCTCCTCTGGGGCATGGGGACAGCTGGTCTGAGTCTTTCTGGGTCACCAGAGCCCCGTGGTCCTAAACCACTGCCCTTCTCTGCCTGGAATTAGGATCTCCAACTCTGACGTCCTGGGACTTGGTGACATCATCATTTTAAAGCTCAGGGTAACCTACCACCACTGGGGGGGGGAAATCAGCACATGGTATTTATTTCACAAATGCTGACATGACACTTCACATGGCAGGTGCCACTCTGAGCAAGTCGGGGATAGGAGTTCATTTAAGCCTGTGACAACCCTCTGGGCTAGGTTCCACGGTCACCCCCATTGCAGGGTCAGGGAAGCTGAGGCACTCAGGTCACATGCTGGTAAGTGGCAGAGCTGGGAGGAGACCAAGGTAGTTCGGCAGCAGAGTCCATGCTCTTAGCCACCCGTGGGCGGTCTCTCTGCCACTGTCAGCCACCCCTCTCGGAGGGCATAATGTGCTGGTGTGGTAGCTTTTCCTGTCCAGCTCGCTGAGGACCAAGGGCCGCCTTGGCGACTGGAGAGCCCATTCCAGTCACTTTTGCATCCCTGTCTGCCCTTAGGTAGCCCGTGCAAACTGCAGGGGCAAATGAACCTGGGATGACACAGGCGGCGGCTCCCAAACAAAGCCGTGTTGACAAAGCCCTCCTCCCCTGAGGCCCCTGAGCGGGTGCATCGAGGGGCAGGAAGCATTTTGTAGGTTATTATGCAAATACACCTGCGCCCTGCATGCCAGCGAGGCAGAGCCGAGCCTTCACTCCCCACAGCCTCGGCCAGGCTGCTGGAGAGAGCTCTGAAGTACATTATCATCCAGGGGCTGCCAAGCCCTAAACACCTGAGAGGCTTGTATCCAAACAGAAGGCTCCAGTGGGGCAGGTTGGGGCAGGCTGGGTTCCAAACATCGACCTGCACACCCGGGATGGGAAACAGGTGGGTGAGGTCGGCTTGGGCTCCCTGTCGCCATGCTCACCGCCACCCACCTCCCTGGACCCTTCCTCACCTTCCTGCTCCTCCTCCTCCCCTAGCCCCCTCTCCCTCTGACACACAGGGAACATCAGTGCAGGATCAGGGGACCCTGCTGCCATCTGTGGGTCTCATCGACCCAAATAAATAAAATAAGCACACGCGGAGGGAGGGCGGCTGCTGCAAAGAAAACAAGGCACAGTTTTTGGAGGCCTTTGCAGGGAGAACTGTGGTCGGGCCTCAGAGACCCCCACCTTGGCTTATCCCAAGCCTCGGATGGGACTGGGGAAAGGGGTGGCAGTCTCTTCTGCCACCGTGATCAAATACAAGCCCGAGAGGGGATCTGTAAACATAGAGACGCAGGTGACAGACATCACTGTGTATTAAAATGTAAGCGACCAGAGCCTGCCTGCTGCTCGCGCTGCCGTCTGCCTTGCAGAGGAGTGCTGGACGGAGCTGAATCAGGTACACGGGGCAGCCCTTCTTCCTGTCACCCAGATATTCATTTATTCAAAACAAATACATACTCAAACTCTGCTTATTCTAGGTGAACAAAGCAAACACATTCTGTAGGCAGAACACCTCTCCCCACCTCCAACTCAATGTGTTTTCATTAATATAAATTGTTTGCAGTAGGCAAATTAATTTTAGAAATGGTTTTTAGACACGGCAAATCGTTCTTGTGAAGCAAAAGATGCTCAGGAGCCCTCTGCATTTTCTTATGCACCAGGGATCTTAGGTAAATACAATAATGTTGATAAGGATAATCGATGCTTATTACAATGGCCAGGCTTAAGGACCGCAGCACATGTGATCAGAGCAGCTGGGCCCAGGTTTCGAGTTGCACAGAACCCCAGGGAGAGGGCAAGGGGCAGGAAGTACGGAAAGCTTGAAAACGGTGAGTCCTTAGCGTATCTTAAAACTTGCCTTTGTAGATGATTTCCCTGCTTAAAAACACGTTGAGTTTTTTGTTAATGAGGTAGATAGGCAGAGCCCCGCTGTACATGTGGAAGAGAGAGGCTTTGAGACATTAAGTGATTTGGCAAAGGCTACTAGCTAGCAATTAACAGTTTGGACTGAAATTCAAATGACCTTGTTTCAAATCTCCTACTCTGCCCACCACACCAGGGCTCTTAAACTTCAGAGGTTTGGGTCCCACTAGGAATTTTTGTTGCCTTATCCAAATGCCTCTGCCTTATTATTTACTTAATAGTCTTCTCCAAATCAACCTCAAATCACTGAACTGTTTTTGGCTGCCATCATCCACGTAATGACTATCCATGAAACCATGGGCTCGATGTACTCGTTCTAATTTTTATTAATGAGGATTAGAATAAAAACATAATTCCTTTTTTAAAAAGCTTGTCTATGCACCACCTAGAACTGCCTGGTATAGCCTGCGGGGGTGCACGGCATTTTGGGAAGTACTGGCTGACACCCCAAAGCAGCAGCCTGACACGTCTAAGGTATTGTCATTACCGATTGCCCCACCCCAGTACCCACCAGGACTGCTTGTTCCTCCCACACCAGTCCTGCCTAGGGTCTTCAGTGTGTCCTCTTCAGAACTATGGCCCTGCTGGGGCTTTGAGAAGGGTCATGAGGCTGAGGACAGAATATTGCCTGAGCTCTGGCTGGGGTTAGAAGATGGGGGATTTGAGAGCCGCTGCAGAAAGGACAGCTGGTCAACCTCTCATAGGCTCTTGCAGCGTCCCAGGGCAGTGGGGAGGAGGAGATCACAAACTACAAAGATCCTCAAGGCAGGCTGAGTATTAGGAGAGGACACAGAAGTGTTAATTTTATAAGAGGTGGTAATGACCATATGGTTTTATGAGAAACAGTGTATTTCTTTTAAAGATTCCTACTGAGTTACGTTGGGGTGAAATCACAAGAGGCCTGGGATTTACTTTAAAAATATTTCAGCACAAAATAGAGGGGAGACAGGCAGCAAGGGGGGCAAATCTTCATAGTTGTTGAATCTGAGCGATGGGGTGATGGGTATATGAAGTTCATTGTTTTACACAATTTGAAATATTTTATAATAATTATATTTTAGGTGGAAAAAAATGACCTTAGCTTAGGTAGGAAAGGAAAGGGGGTCTGAAGACCCGTAAGGAGGTAGCAGGGAAGACTGAGTGATGTGGGGTCTCTGGAGAGAGGTGGTAGGGCATCTGGGCTCCCCCAAAGTTTGTCTTCTGCTTCTGGTGATGGCCAGTTTTCTCACTCAGCCTCCGCACACCGTCCCGAGCGCCTGCCTCTGTAATGAGGAGTGATGTATAATTGATGAAAGCACAGTGTGATACACTCACAGAAACCTTGTCTGCTGGAAGACATCTGTTCAGCCCAGAGAATCCACTCAGCTACTGTCACACTGCATTTACTGTATTGTATCAGAGCTGCAGGAATATGTGAGCGCCATGCAAGCTGCGATCTGTAATGTTATATGTCTTGGGACGTGAGAGGTAGGAACCCACGCTTCTGTTTTTGATATTTACGTGTCTGGGCTGCGTTCCCTCTGCCTCTCTTGCTTCAGCGTCCTCCTCATAAATTACCTCTGCTCTCTGACGGGCTTTTGGTGGACTCAGGTGCCTGCGTCCGACTTTTCTCCTCCAGACGCCTGTGTCACAGAAACCTCAGGGAGCCCTGTTCACTGCACATTCTGGCAGGAGGGAGGAGCCCTTCCCAGGGAGGCAGCTTCCAGGGATTCCTTCTTTCTCTAGGACTCTGCCTCCCAGGGCATCCAGGCCCCTCTCTGGGGTCCACCTCCTGTTGAAGGCTCCTCCTAATCAGACTACGGGCTGAAAGCTCTTTGTCCTTCACCCCAAGTGGGATTCCTACAGGTCTGGGTAGAGGGGAGTCAGGGCTGAATAAAAGGGGCATCCCAAAATGACCTGGCAGGACAGGCCACAGCCTGGGGGTTGGGCCATACGCCTTGGCATAGATGCCCTGGGCCAGGCCAGGCCATGGGCCCCTGATCTGCGCTGGGGAGGCAGGAGGAGGATCCCTGGGATAGGGTGGAAAGCTGGCCAGTTGGGGGAGCAGGGGTCCTGGGGCAGCAGCCATCAGGGCCGGGTCACAGGCCAGGTTCTCCAAGGCTATGGGCTATTTGCCATCATCTCTGTCTGCTAAGTCCTCGCCTGTATCCTTCTGCTCCCTCCCTAAGTCACAGCACAGCCCCTCCTGGGTGTTGGCTCAGCTTAGAAGGCCTCAAACTGTGGATGGGCCACTGCAGTCAGCCCTTCAGCATTCACACTGTCTTCGCTTGGTGTCTTAAGCATTCTGAATGTGTGTGTGTGTGTGTGTGATGTGTGCATGTGTATAGGGTCTTCCACTTCCCCAGAAGCCCCCTTAGGGCTGGGTCCCTGTCTTTTCCTCCTTTGGAATCTCCACTAGGGTCTGGCACAGGACTACAGAGACCCCTCCATCCCTGACATCTAACTTTGAAGGCCTCTGACTCCAAAAGACGGGATAGTACCAGGTTCAGTACTGGACAGCGGTCACTGTATTAACAGCTAATAGTTAGGTAGCATCCACTATGTTCCAGGCCATGTTCTAAGTGCTGCATAGTATTTGATAACAGTCCCTTCAATCACCTTCTGAGGTGGGTACTCCTGTTGGCCTCATTTTTGAGATGGGGAAACAGGCATAGAGAGGTTGATTCCATACCTCAGGGTCACACAGATAATCAATGGCAGAAGCAGGCTTTGAACCCAGGCAGCCTGGTTCTGGGGGCCAGGCTCCTGTAACAGGACTCTGAAGGAGCGATGCTGACACCAGGCAGCTCTGGGTCTGAACTCCAGGGCTGGTACCCATGTAGCCACTTCCTCCAGGCTCAGCATTCTCTCCCCCAAATGGGCGAGTAACACCCACCCCGGAGGCAGACTGTGAAGATCAGAAGGAATGGGCACCCAAAGCGTCTAGCGCGGCGCCTGAGGCTTACAGGTCACTTAGCAAGAGGGCGACCCGACTCCTGCCCCTGGGAAGAGGGGACAGTGGGGAGAAGGGCCCAACTTCTCAGGCTGCCGATTAAGGGTCTGAAGGCCGCGCATTTGCCAGTCGCAGCCTTGGCAGTATGTGAGCAAACTGTCCTACACAGAGAGACGCTTGGGGATCAGCAAGCTCTGGCCTCAGTACAGAGAGAAACAGACATCTTCTGCCCTTTTGCACAGCCATCTGCTTCTCCCCACTGTCTCCACCCTCTTGCACATCTTCCCTAAGAAGGCAGATTCCTCCAGGCAACAGTGAAGCTGCCTCTCCATGTGCCTCACAAGGGCTGCGGGTCACTCAGGGGCACGTCAGGGCTGCTGTGCATGTCCCTTAATGACAGTCTGACAAATGAAAGAGAGAAAGCAAGCTGCTCCTGTGCCACCTGCAGAGTGGAGCATGAGGCTGGAGAGGAAGGGTGGCCCCAGGCTCACTGCCACCCCAGGCCCACTTACAGGCTTCTGACAAACCCAGTCCCAGAGGCTGGTCAGCACCGTGACCCCATTTTTTAGGAAAAGATCGACGGGTGAGTTGGGTGCGGGGCCCTCCCAGAAGCACAGAGCAGGGGCCTCTTCTTTCTTTCCATTTTCCTCAAACCCATCATATGGAACCAGCTATATTTTGAAGTGCCTTTCAGAAAGGGAGCTAGGTATTGCCTGGTGTGGTTATCTAGGGAACTGAGACATCAGCCGTTCTCAGTTTTGCCAGAGGTTCGGAGCAAGAGCCCTGAAAGTAAACCTCAAGGAACTCTGAGAGACGCGCATGGATAGTGGGCCCTGTTTGTGTTTCATTTCATCCCCAGAGATAGATTTCCTACTGTTTCTCAGTGTGTTGCAGTATTGGCATCTAGGGCCGCCTCTTCCCTTTGTGAGTCTACCCCGGGCAAACAAGGATGTTTAGTGACCCCAGTCCTCACGCATTAAAGGCCAGTAGCACCCTTTGGTCATTTATGATAACCCAATATGCCATTCCCCATGTTCAAACACCCACAGGGCTGGCTATTGCCCCAGGGGGAGGAGCCCTTCCAACTTGCCAATGCTCTGAGCAAGGCACACATGCCTGCTTGGGTCTCTTGTCCCAGGATCCAGGAGCAGTCACGTCCTCCCTCTGGGCATAAGCTTCTTTTGCACAACAGGGGCTGGGCTCCGGCTTTATCAGGGGCGCTCTCGGTGTCCCCAGCGGGTTCCATGACCTCCGTCTAACATCCTGCAGAGCTCAGCCCCTTCTCTGACTCCAGTGACTTGGCCAGCTCTCCCTGGCTGGACTCCACAGGCCCCTCCCTGGTTTGTGGCATCCTCATTTTTCACCCAAGAAGTTTTATCTTTAGTCCCATGTGGCTGGAGTCTCAGGAAAGGAGGGGCTGAGGCAGGGTGAAGGGCGTGCCCCCTTCACCCCTGGATAGACCCTCTGTATTATTTGGCTCTCCTGTCATCCCTGCCCTCTGACAGCCTCTGTGGGGGGATGTTAATTCCTCATTGTTACCCTTGTCAAGACAGGGCTCCTCTATAGTTCTCCCTTGCCTTTCTCTGCAACTCTTCTGTTTTGCATTTCTATGGTGGGCTTCCTCCTTCCTGATACAATGATTACTCTGCCTCTCGGATAACAATCAGACACACACATGCACACACACACACACACCCTTTGATATTCCCTTAAGACACTTCTCTGAGGGCGAAGAGATGAGGCTCAGGGGGCTTTAATGAGGAAGGCTTTTTTCATAGAGGGCTGGGGGAGAGTTGGCAGACAGTCATTAGAACAGGGATCAAGGAAGTCAATGGGGCCACCATCCCTGACGGCCTTTAAGAAATACCTACTTTTTTTCTGATTAAAATATAATTCATATTCATGATAAGAAAATCAGAAAATTTAGAAAAGCAGAAATAAGAAAATAAAAATCATCTGTAATCCCATCAACAAGAGATAGAAAGTTAATATTTTGGTACACGTGGTGCTTTTCCGTCTAGTCTCTTTTGTGGAGGGGAGGCAAGATCAGGCATCCTATGCGGTTTTATACACTTCTTTTCTTCACTTCATACTACAAGGGCTTTTATGCTGTGTCATTACATCCTTGTCAAAAGCACCATTTTAAGGACTATATAATACTCCCTGGTATGGAAAAGCTGTGATAGACCTCTCAGACAGCCCAGAACCCTAAGATGCTCCAGCTGGCCCTGCCTAGTGTTTCCATAGACACCTCAGGAGGCAGAAGATGAACCTCTCTCACTGGTGATGCATTTCCCTACCTTACTGCACAGTCAGGAAGAGCTTCCGCACCCCCACCTCCAGGCCTGTGTGTCCTACCTTAAGATGGATTTTTGCCAGCCCCACATGTGGTAACACAAGCGATCTTTCAAGCTCTAATTCCATCACACCCAACACAGGACCACCGCTCCTCAACAAACCTCCCGAAATGAAGGGAGAGAAGGAGGCAGGTGCGAAATAGGCAGAAAAAAGTGGCTAAGGCACCAAATGTCCTGTCTTAAGCTCCAAGACAAAATCACGTGGTGGCAGAAAACTTCTCAATGAATTCTTTTTTGTCCTGGATTGTCCATGATAAATGACCACCCTCAGCATCAATAATTACAACCATACCTGGGAAAGAGATGTACCCACAAGCCCACCACTCCTGCTGAAAGCAGTGGACCGAATTCAGTTTCAGGTTTGAAGGCAAATTTCACTGCCCTAAGGGAAATTACCTTAGAGAGCTGCTATCGCCATATATGCAATCAGAGTAATACGACTGCGGCTAAAGTGGGGGGATGTTTCCCCAGATTATAAAAGATCTCAAGATACTGCAGGGTGAAGAATTCTGTTCTTAAGTCCAGATCTTTTGAAACAATAAGCCCGATCTTAATGGGTTCCTGCCAAGAAATACAACCCCCCTGGAGGTTCAGACTATCTCCTGGTCATTCAGAACTTGCCATTGCTCTCAGAAAAAAAAAAAAGTCCTAGCAAGGCACGCCAAAGGCACAGAGTAGTGACAGGTTGGGGAGGAGAGATGAGAGAGCGGCACTGGAGAGCCCACTTCTAATTGTAAGAACATGTCTATGCTTGGGTGAAATTCAGCAAGATGGAAAAATTGGAAACACATGCAAGATGAATACCAGTAGGTATCTCAGTCACTGCCCACGGAACCTGCTTGACTCTGCTCGCAGAAAGCAGTGGAACCATGCATTCTAGGAAAATAATGATGAGACATGGGAAGTGGGAGACATTAACACAGGGAGAGACATGAGAAAGGGAGCAGCATAGATATACAGCCCAGAAAGCTAATCCCTACGAATCAACATCAGCCAAGGCTGATGCACATGCATTTAATGCATGAAAAGGAAACTCCAAAAAGAGCTCATTGTTCTGAATGCGGGGAAGATCTGGTTGTTCGGTCCTTTACTACAAAAGGTTCACAGGAGAAAAGAGGAGGAAACCCAGTAGCTAGCTCTGGGATCAACTAGTTTGGCATTTACAAGGTTTCCACATCCGTGAATTTGTCGCTGCTGTGGGCTTTCTTTTCCCTTGGCATAGAACGGTTAGGGTGATGAGTGGTCACATAAAGCACAATATAAATTTTTATTATTATTGGATGGGGCTGTGGCTGGAACTGAACTGTTCTGCATGGAGGTTTTCAGACATATTATAATTACATTCTGTAGGTTTGCAAATAATGACATAACCCAGTCACCTTACTGTGGGTATGATTTATTACGAATAACAAAATGTTATTATATGGAAATTAGCTTCCACACAACAGCTGACTAGAGGGGAAGGCTTCAGAGCCACTTTGATCACTAAGACGGGAACCGTGGTGTTTCAGTACCTGGGACAGCGCCCGAGGGCCTCAGTCCCCTTACTTGATAAAAAGACCTACTTCCTCCACTTTTTGCCCCGTTTCCTAGCATGACTGAGGAGGTGACGTGGGATCTGGCCCTATATTTTGGTTGGTTCTGCAAGGATAGACCCGACGGAAGGTGTGCCGGGGCACCGTAGGCAGCTTGGAGCAGCCAAGCCCTCGGTCAGCCTGGGAGGAGCTGCTGCGGACCGCTATGATTTTGCATGTGGGTGCCGCCTTCTGACCTCCTCTTGCAGGTTAAATGTCCCTTCTCTACACTGAAAATTGCATATCATTCACAAACTCAATTTCTTTTTTTGCATCTTTGGGAATATTGTCATCATTTTTAAAAAGAAAAAATAAGTCAACTGAAGACACACTGAGCCTTGGCATATTGAGCACATAGGACATTGTGTCTAGCCCTATCCATAAACAGAGGCCAGGCCCTGTAGGGGGGATACAAGAAAATACATAGTGAAGAAGTAAAACGCTTATTGGTCATTTAATTTTTTAGCATTTTCCCCAACAGGGTGGAAAGTCACTGCTTATGAAAGGAAGCAGGATACGACACTGTCAAACGTTCCCTCCAACTCTCCTCTCTCCCATGTATGCTTATGCGATCTGGAATGCCTAACAGATCTACTATCTTGGTCATTTGCTGAGATTTTCCAAGAGGATTACCTTCTGGTATAATGTATTTTTACAAGGTAAACATAAAACTGTAAGTTTTTATAGAACTTGTATCCCCTAGCCTATGGGTCGAACTTATTACCCCATTCAGCTGAAAAGTAGGAATCGGTTCAGTGACTTGCTCAAAATTGAGGAGGCAAGGAAGGATTAGAACTTGGTGCCCTAATATCCCAACCCATATATCCTGCCATGTATGAGTGTACAGGGTGGTTTGGGAGATGGCAGCCCTAGAAACGAGGCTGAAACGGGCCGGCTTCCAGTCTGCTTGCTCCCCACCTTGCGACAGCTTGACCCAATGGAGAAATTCTGGCTGTTTGGTCTCTATCTACATACCCAGGCCCAGCAAAACCCATCTGATCTCTTATTCCCCAAACATAAACTACGAACATTTCTTTGCCCTTGTCTGTGAATTCCAGGGTTGGGATGGGAGTGGGGGAGAGCAGTTCCCCCCACGGAAGACGGGGAGCAGGGAGGCACTTTGTGTGACGAGTGGGAGCAGAACCAACTCTCACTACAGCACCCTGGGGACACAGCTCCACAGCGCCCAAAGCATGTTTGTCACTGTCTCAAAATCAGGCTGAATTGCTTTGGCTTAAACTGATCAAGAGCTCTGAGAGCTCTGAGGAAGCCTTCTGACTATCCCATTTTGGAGCAGGGTTTCTGGCATTGTCTTTTTCTTTGACGTTGGTGCCCACATTTTCAGAAGGATAAATGCATGAAGAACCTAAACATTTAAAAGCAGTCCCTCTGACATTTAATGACACTCATGGAATTAGAGTTGTCACTCAGATATAATCTGGTGACAGATCTCAGCACCAGTTTGCTTTCAATAATTAGAGAATTTCTGACCAATTAAGGAAACACTTTGTTCCAGTTTGGGGCAAACTTCTAGGTCGTGGCTGCAAAGCCAGAAACCTTTTGTTAGGACCTCCCAGGTGAACTCCTCCACTTTTTGCCCCATTTCCTAGCATGACTGACGAGGTGACATGGGATCCAGCCCTTTATTTTGGTTGCTGCTGGAAATGTGCAGCTACCTCCCCTTCATGCCGAGGCCCCTGGATACCCAGTTCAGTTCTGGTCCCTACTCTTTCCTCTCTCTGGGGTGCTAGCGATGGGAGGGGGCTTTCCAGATGGTTTCCCCCAAACGAAAGTCTTCAGTGGTTTATTACCTAGACTCATAGAACTATGGAGTGAGCCCTTAGAAAACTTCTAGTATTGCACATTTTTCTTTGGAGTATGGGTGCCTTTCTATAAATGAAATCCCACATGGAACCACCAGGTGTTAAATGGGTAGAAAAGGTGATATTCTGGTAAAGCCCCTGTGAGGGGTTCAGAGCCCTTTCTCTGCTCAGCAGCGCTGTCCTGTCCTGACCTCTCCTGTCCTGTCCTCCCCTCTCCTCCGCACACCATGTGAGCAGTTCACTGTGCTTTTCTCAAGCCTTCTCCCCACAATACAACTGCCATCACCCCTGCTTTCTTCATCAAAATGGACTCCAATCTAGGATTCAACCCAGGCAGGGCTGCAGGACCCTAGTCCTGGTTTTAGATCAGAGAGTTTCCAGCAGGGACAGAAAATGGGCACACAACACACACAGATATACACAGACCAACAGTGTTTGGTCTATGACAGACACTCAGGCCCAGTTTAATGTCTAGGACTGATCACTGTTGCTCTGACCCCAGGAGAGCACCAAGTAAGTGGCACATTACCGTATGGAGGGGAATGGCAGAATGTAACGTGTGGGGCCAGCTTCTGCACTTGAAACTTGGCTGGGTCAGTGTGTGTGACCTGGGGCAAGTTACTTAGCTTCTTTATGCCTCATTTTTGTTCTCTGCAAACACGGTGGCTAAGCTAATAGAGCCTACATCATAAAGATACAGTGTGAAGTGGATGAGCTCACTCTGGGAATAAGCAATGATTCAGGAAAATCCTTAAATAAATGGCACATTGGATAAGTTTTGGCTGTTTCACCCATGGACCACCCTCGCATTTTCCGTGGCTGGTCTGTGTGCCCGGCTCTGCCAGGGTCGTGCCAGCGCTCCTGGAGGGTGGGCTGGGCCAGGGCTTCCTGCAGCAGAGGGAGGGTATTTATTGCCTTGTTCTCTGCAGCCCCCTCCCTTCTTTCCCCGGGCCTGGCTGGCCAAGCGGGAACATCTTGCAGGCACGTGACAGCCTCTCTCCGCTGAGCTGCGAGGCGTAAAGGGATTTACAGTTGTAGAGCCGCATCTCACTCTGGATCATGTTGGGGCGTAAATCCCCACTCTCCACTCCCAGCTGTGTGCTAGAAGACCCAGCCCGCAGAGAGGATGTGCCGCTTCCCTCTCCCTCAGGCTCTGGATCCCACTGGCCATTTTGAGCCCTCCCCAAGCCGCCGGATGTCCTTTGCGCCCTGCCCCCTTCCTTCCCGGCAAGAGGAGGGAGGAGGGGGGTCTGAACCACCACAATCAGGCAGTGACAATTAAACCCATTCAGGGCTGAGTCATTTGCATGCAACTCCTCAACAGGCGCAGAACACTCAACCTGTCATTTTCTCCTGGCATTGCTGGTAACTGTGCCATGCGACTGTGGAGATGGCAGCTTCCTTTCCTGGGCACTGCCAGGCAGGGAGAAGGTGATTGGTGAAGGGCCCGGAACCTTGCCAGGAGGCCGGAGCCAGAGGAGGAGGTGGAGTGGGGACGAGGCGAGAGGACCCCATGGACCCAGCTATGCTTGGGCAGGGGGAGGGTCTCTGTAGGACAGGAGGGATGACAGGAATCATCTGAGGGTAGTTCCCACCTCCTCAGCTGGAATTTATTGAACGAGATTATCTCCTGATAAGTACTAAAAGCCACCATTTTGCGGTACACCCACAGAGCAGGCTCCGTAGCAGCTGCTCCTTCAAAGGCGCTCCAGCTGTTCCCTGCCCCCGCCCTGCCCTCACTGCTTCTCCCCTCCGTCCCTCCCCCACCTCCAGCTCTAAATAAACCACAGCAAATCCCAACACTGTGAAGCCTAGATGTGCTGGTCCAGCATTTCTGGTCTCAGAAACAGAGAAACAGAAAGAGGCAAAGACACAGGATCTCACATCGATTCTCATAACCCCTTCCCAGCGGCCATGCAACCCGGGTTCAGAGGTCCTGTCCCCAGGGCTGGGGGGGAGAAGGGGCAGACGCTCTTCTGTAGGGAGACAGACTCCTTAACCTTCTGAGGATGAGTGGGCCCAACTGAGACACCAAGATCAGGACCAACCCGCATTTAGTTCAAGCAGGTGGTACCATTAAGGAAGATGCAGAAGCCTTTCCTCATCCAAAACACTCTTCCATGTCCACTGCGATCTGAAAACCCACTATTCATGTTTGATTCCTTTCACTTCAACTTCTGATCCTGGTTTAAATGCAAATAACCCTGAGACAGCCTACACAATAAAATGTTATTTACTCCTTAGTAAGGATAAAGCTCTCCAGCCTTTTCTGAGAATAAGCACCGATTAGTAAGGAAGAGAGGGAGATGTGAAAATATCATGCCCTTGAGTGGGTGGGAGCAGATTTCACTGGCAGGGGGGAAAATGCAGAGCAAAGCACCTAAGATGGGAAGTCCAGCCTTCTTCATGTTTTTCCCCCAGGCCTGTTCTGATGCCCTGTCTCTTGGGATGAAGAGATCTGGGCACCCTGGGATCCAGGCCGATCCCACTGAGCGTTGTCTATCCTGAATTTAGGTGCTGGGACAGCAGGGCCCCCATGTTCAGTCCCTGAAGTGGTGCTGAAAGGATTACCTTTTAGTCTGACCACAGCCTCTGCTGCTGTGATGAGGTTACACACCCACAAAGTCCAAGCTTGCTTCTCTTTTAAAGACAGGGATCTATCCAAAGGACAAGTGTGTCTCCTGCCTCTGTGTCCACTGCAGAGTTAGTGGCCCTAACTGAGCATGGTAGCTAAGAGCCCTGGGGTCAGGCGTATTTGAATCTCCACACTGTCATGTGCCATGTGACTGTGGGCAAGGTAACCTCCTGAGGCAGCAGTTCCTTCACCTGTGAAATGGTGATAGAGAGCTATGTATGTCAAAACTTGCTGTGAAGATTAAATGAGATAATGGATAGAAGGCGCTCAGCACAGTGCCTGCCACAGTAAACACTCAGTAAGTGTTTGCTACCTAATTTTATTATGTCCTAAAGCATGAGGGTAACAATGCAGAATTCATTCTGAAGGAAGATTTTTAAATTCAAAGGGGAGACCAACTCCTCTTTTCCAGCAGAGAGTAATAGTAGAATCATTTGGGGTAAGGAAGGTTACTCCATAGAGAGGGCAAACCTTTAGAGAGAAACAGAAAAACGTAGGCAATTTCCTGAATGACCTTGAAGATTCAGATATTTGTAGGAAAGTCCGACACTATTATTACCAACAGGAGATTCAGCACGAAGCACCTGCCATGTGCCAGGAATTGTGCCAAATACCTTATTCATGATCCTTAAAATGACACTTGAAGGAGGTCATGATTATCCCCATTTAATCATGAGGAAGCTCAGATGGGCAGGTGACTCGGCCAGGACCCCACTGCTGGGCACTGGCAGGGCTGGTGTTCAAAGCCACGCCTGTCAGCTCAAAGTCCAGGGCCTTACGTGCCCCGGTATTGCCGGAGCACGAGCTCCTTGCAGGTAACTCGACCTTCTCCTTCATCTTCAGGGGCTCCAGCACCCATGGCAGGTGCTGAGTGCGTGACAATGAGTCGAACTTCGGGACAGAAATCTATTTCATACACGGGGGTGGAGAGGTGCTGTTCACGAGAAGCGGTCCGCACGGCTGCAGCACCTGAGCACTGTCACTGCGAGAGGAGGACGCGCTGCAGCGGCTGCGCCTCTGAGCTGATTCCTGGCATCAGGGCTTCTTCCCGGGTTTGGCTCCTGCACAGAAACCTCCCTCCCTCCTGGTGCCCTGCCCTCCTCCACCAAGGCCTCTGTTACATTGCCACCAACAACAGAGGCCCCACCTTGGAGGGCCCTGCTCATGAATAATGAGCCCACACCAGGCTCTGTTCTTTTGAAGGAATTCTCTCTTGACTGGTGGAGCTGTGTGGCAAGGCGGCTGGCTCGTTATTGCAGTTGTTTATTTATTCATGCTCACGTGGGGTGGGCCAAGCCCCTTGGCAGACGTCTTTTCGCTCACTGCATCCTGCTCTCCTTCCAGCTGTAGCTTCTCTCCGAGGCGCCAGTGGAAGATGAGGTAGGAAGCCAAGCAACTTGACCGTCCCAGGAGCCGGGGATGGAGGAGCCAGAGCCGGAAATGGGAAAGCTCTCCAGTGCCAGTCTGCCTGCCCTGCCTCCCTGGCAACCAGACTTGTCTGGGATCCAGGGCTTCCTGCCATGGCGACGTGAGGCAGGTGCTCTGGGGACTGCCATCGCCTGGCCTGTGGCACAGGCTGTCCATTGGCTGTGGGCTCGTGGGTGGGGGGAGGCCTGATCAGAGGGGCTCTTCTAGATGGAGCCCGTGGCAGCTGAACAGCGCCCTCTTCCTTCTGTTCTGCCTCCCTCCATCCTCCCAGGTTTAGATCCACACGACCCTTCTGCCTACCTGTGCCCCTACCTCCCCACCATGGCTCATCTCCTGGGGCTCAGCTCAGGCCTCCCACATCCGTGCACCAATCCCCATCGCCAGCTCAGAGGGCGTCTCTGTGCACAAGCATAGAGTCCCCTTGCCATGCACAGAGCCACAGGAAACCCAGCACAGCCTGGAATGCAAAGACGAGGCAGAAATGGAAAAGCACTTAAGTGGAGGCCCTCGGCCAACCTGCATTTACTCTGCCACCTGGCTTCTTTTAGTCCTGGGCACATGGAGTCTGTCTTTGTTGGATCGGATTTCTCCATTAGGTCAGAGTGGTCTGCACTGGGAGGAGGAAGGTGCTTGAAGAGGGGCCGGTTGGACAAGTGACAGAGGGTCTAGGTTGATGGGGAGAGAGAAGGTCAGGGCAGGGGCTTCTGCCATGGTTCAAGCTGTCTGGGTGGACGAGCGCCTCCTGCCCCAGGGACACAGCACTGGGCAGAGCCAGGCAGACATGGATTTGAACCCTGGTTTGGGCTCTTTCTAGCCGTGCCATCGTGCGGGTGTGTGGGGGGCAGGCACTTATCCTCCTTGAGCCCTAGTTTCCTCTGTCAGTGGGGCCAACCCCGCCTCCCTGTGGGTGGTTGTAAGGGTTGGCGGCTGTGTGTGTGCGGTACCCCACCCAGGGCCTGGAGAATGCTCCGGATACAACTATTGTCTCACCATTTCCCTCCAGTCTAAGTGTCCCCTCTGTGTGAGGGGAGAGCAAGGCTGACCTCTTCTGCTAGGCACGCGGGCCGCTGTTCTCTAAGAGGTCTCAGTATCGCTGCAATGACTGCTCACTGAGCCCTCACGTGTGCTGGGGGCTAGGGGCTCCCACTCAGGCTTCTTTCCTCCCTCCTGAGATTTCCCTGTGAGTGAACTCTGAGGCGTCAAGAGGGAACCAGGGGCTAGGAGTACCTTCTCTTCCTTCGGGAGCCTCTAGCTCCCAGAAGGGATCTCCCTTTACTCCTCCTGCAGAAGGTCACACAGTCTTTGTTTAAACCTGTCTGCAGTGCAGGGTGGCCCCGGAAATTGCCCATTCCACTCATGAACAGCTCTGAGGATTAAAACACCCTTTACAGATAAACCCCCTTCCCTAAATATTCACCCACCCACTGTCGCTGTATCTTTTCCAGGATGCCTTTTTAAGTATTTGAGATAGCTAGAAAACTCTCTGGAACATTCTCTCTTCTCTCAGATATACTATATTCATAAAAAATGTTATTCTTAATTTCAGTGGATTCCATCCCTCCTACCCATCCCAACCCTGCCCGGTTCCATGGATAGTCAGTATGTCCGATTTCCCCTTTCTTTGCGTGCACAGCCGATTTAGGGATCTTATTGATCTCCATGACTTTTTGTCTTGCAAACCTAGCTCATCATTGCAGCCTGAGGAGGGAAACCTGGATTCTGATTCTGAGGTCCATTTTCTCAAATGTGCTAATCAAACCATGGCTTCTTCCCCAGGATGGCCTTCCTGGGGACGGTGTCTCCTTGGCGGACTGTTGAAGGAGGGGGGAACTGGATAGAGAACTAACTAGGGGAAGAGGCCTGATTCAGCCCAAGTGCCAGGCAGAGTCTAAGAGGTGAGAGTGCGTCAGGAAGCTCACCACCAACTGGGCCCGGACAGCTCTGCTCTAGGCACAAGGCTCTCAGAGCAAAGCGTCCTGAAGAGAGGAGCTGATCTTCCACAAGGAGGCACAGGAGCTGATGGGGCTGATGGGGGCAGGGCTAGGTGGGTACCGACTCCTTGCTGACATGCTCGTTTGGCCGCCCATTACTCTGCCAGCTTGTCTCCTGACCCCAACACGGCCTCTTAATATTTTGCAGCTGAGTCTCATATTTATGAGACGGCCTGAATGTGCTTCATAGGAAAGGGAAGGAGGGGCAGATGGGGTGGCAGCCCAGTGACCCAGAATGGGAAGTCAGCCCACCAGTCTCAGGGGAAAGGCATGTGTGTGTGGGTGCAGAGCCAAAGTGGAGCAGGCTGCAGCCCTGGTCTGGGTTTCTGCCATTCACACCCCTAACCCATAGCAGAGCTGGTGCCTCTACTGTATCACCCAGGGTCCCAGAAGGAAACAATTCAATTTGGATGGTTCAAAAGCAGAGGCCGTCAGGAAGGGACCAGCTACAGAGGAATGCGCAGGGATGCAGGTGCATCCCAAGACCAGCACCCGGGCGTGGGCAAACCTGGGCACCTCAGTGAAAGCTGAAGTGGGAGCCTGGGTGTCAGGTGGAGGAGCCCCCGCTCCCAGCACACAGTCCCCGCACCTCACCTTGGCTGAGAGAATAGGCTTTGGCTCACATCAGCTATGGAGACCTTAGCAGGACAGGTGGTGAAAGGCAGCCTAGAAACTGGAGGGGTCAGATCCCAATGCCAGAGGGACAGTTGTTTCCCCTGCACCCAAAAGTCATCTTGGGTAGGAAAGAATCCAGGGACATTATTAGCAGGGAAGAAAGAGTCCTCATAAAGAATGCAAACTTCACAAGAGTATTTATGCACCAAGTCCCAACAGATCATTTTAAACTGGAAGGGACCGCACTCTCTTTAAGCCATGAGTTTAAGACTGCCTCTCTCCACTTGCATCAGAGGAACAGTGGCTCTCAAGTGATGAGATCAGTCACAGAGACTAACAGAAGTTTCACCTGCATTTTAGGATATACATTTTTTACCTCAAATATGGGCCTACAGAGGTCCTGTATAAGGGCATTGAGCCAAGCATGAAGGGCAAGACCTCAGGGGAAATCGTAGAGGTGGGGGACACGCACAAAGTTTAGCAGGGATAAAACTGAAGAATATGGCAATTCCACAGTGGAGAGATGACATCGGTACTTAATGAGCTGGTATGCTTAACGCAACCTTGCAAATAGATGTAACTTTTATTGGGTAATTTTTTTCTGATCATAAAAATAAAGTATACTTATTAGAAAAAAATGGAAACATTGATGAAAAATATAAAAGAAAGAATTGAAACCCACGATCTAACTTTCTCTATTAACATTTTGGTGTATTTCCTTAGTATCATTTTTTACTTTTACACGTGTATATAAACACACACCTACCACACACACCCACATACACACACATACGTTTTAGTATAGTTGAAATCGTAATGTACGTATACTTCCTGCTTATTTTCCTTCCCATTCGACTGAGAAGATTTTATATCTTGTAACATTCTTCAACCAGCATGTATTATGCCCACGTACTGTACTGAATTTAAACAATTCCTGGTTGACAAGCATTTCTGATTTTTCACAATTATAAATCTTTATCTGTATTTCTGATTATTGTCTTAGGAAAAATCCCTCAAATGAAGTTGTCAGGACTACTGTAAATACTGCACCAATTTTTACTATCATCGGCCGTTGGCTGAAGGTCTTTCCTTTGCCAATATTGAGCATTATATATTTTAAAATATGTGCCAAAACGAAGGACAAAAATGGCAGCTTGCTTTAATTTGCATTTTTGATTATTAGCGAAGTTGATTTTTTAAAATACGTTCTTTTCAACTATTTCTATTTCTCCTGAAATGTGTTACATCCCTTGCCTATTTTTCTTTTTGGATGTTAGTGTTTTCTTAATAATCTAGAAGAGCACTATATTTTAAGGATTTTTATTTTTACCCATTGCTATATTTGTTTCAAATAATTTTTTCTTGTTGTAGTTTGCCTTTTAACTTTATATACAGTGTCTGACAGAATGAGGTGGCAGGTGTAATGTCTAGCAGCCTGAAGACTGCCCTCTGGCCTCACATGGCCTCAAGGGCCCAAACAGAAGGTCTATGGAGCTGCCCTGTGCTCCTCAGAGCCCCCATGGATGCTTGACAGGAGCTTCTGAGGATACCCTGACGACCACTGTTGACTGGAGAATCACCCCATCCCCAACTGCCCTGAAAGTGTAACAAACCCCCAGATCTACCCAGCAGAGCAAGCTGCCCCCTCCAGGGGGTGCCAGTGCTGTCTGTTCCCGGGCTCCCACGCTGTTACGAGCCACCGGCTTGGGAACAGAAACTGTGGCTCGTTCCAGAGGATTGTGCATATTCTTGATGCCAACAAGATGCTCTGGACTGCTCGGCCTTTTTCCCATGGAGTTAACAGGGAATTCCAGAGACGAGCTCCCCTACCCCATGTTGTTGTTAAACCCACATTTTCTGGTCACACACACATTCTTGCCAAGCTACCCGCCTCAGCCGTGCATTACACTCAGTCCCAGTCCACCAGACATTGGTGGTGGTGGTGGGGTGGTGGGGAGAGTGGAGATTCTTGTTGGGAAGAGGGGGCTATGTCAACAGAGACCTTGTCAACGACTGCCCCTGGTTAGTTTCTCTCTCCTCTGTCTCTGCAGCAGTCAGAACTCCCTTCTCTTGGGGCAACACCTCCTCCGCCACCCGAATGTACCAACAGCGTGTCACCTGGCAGGAGCCAGAGCCGTGCGGGCAGACAGGGGTGAGGGGGCAATGGAGGGCTTGGTTCTCAATGTGGACCTTCTGCAGGTGCCCACTGTGTACTTTGCTCCCTCTTTTCTGCTTTTCCTCTTCTGTGTTAAGTATCTGGGAGGTTATTCTGTATTGGTGCACACAAAGCCGCCCCATTCTTTGTAATGGTTACCCAGGATTCAGTTACACACAGCTACATCCACTTATTTAACTGGTTCTCTATTCCTGAGCAGTGAGGTTTCGGTTTCTAGGTTTTTATTACAAGTAAAACAAACAAACAAAAAATATATATATTTGTACATAGACCTCTTTGCACATTTGCTAGTGGATACTTACACCTTTACAGGGTGAACACCTAGAAACAGAATAGCTAAGTCAAGGGGTATGCACACCTCCTGCCACATTACCCACGGGAAGGGTGTCCCCACTTACCCCCGAAGTCCATCCCAGCAGCACACAGCACGGGAGGCCAGCACATTAGAGAAAGACCCAACGCCTGCTGGTGTGGCCCAGAGCCTCTTCTCAGCCCTCCCAGGGTGTCCGGCCCCTTCCCTCTCCTTGCTGGACGCACCTGTGCATATGTCCTTCCCTCGCCTGGAACGTCTCTGCCTTCTTGAACCCTGCTTCTCCTCAGATCTCAGCCGTACCCTGCTCCTCTATGGAAGCCTCCCCTGAACCCCCGGCCAACGCTCAGCCCCTGGAGTGGGGTGCCCTTCTCTGATCCTGTCATGGGGTCTGTTCACCGTGGATTTCGGATTGTTTGAAAAATGTCTGTCTCTCAACAGATCTCTAAGCTCCCCGAGGGCAGGCGCCATACTCGGCCCACAGAAGGCACCCAGCATATTTGCTGAATGGCTGAACAGAATTCAAAGAGAAACTCATCAGTTCTCTTCTCTACACTTCGCCCTGTGCTCATTCTCCTGGTGAAGGACCAGTACCCTTCCAGCTCCTCGGTGAGAAACCCTGCAGTTCTCTTGGACTCCTCCTTTCTCTCTCCTCCGTCTCTGCAGCAGTCAGACCCCTAGGCAGCAGAACTCCTTTCTCTCTGAGGTCTGTGTGTCAGCCACCCCTTCCCCGCAGTGCATTCTGCTCCTCTGTTTGCCCAATGAGGTCCCTTTCATCCTTAAAACACAGCATGTCCTTTCTGACCCCTGCCAGCCCTTCCAGTCGCCCTTAACCTTGCCCACAGCCCTACAGCGCCGTCTCCTAAGGCCTCCCCTTGGCTGAATTTCAGAGCTGTCTATGGATTTTCCTGCCCCTCCACTGGATGTGAGGTCCCGGAGAGCAGGGAGCTGTCCTTGATCACTGCTGAATGCCCCTCAGCCCTGACCACAGCACTCTGTACCCAGTAGGTGCTCTAAACTCTGGATAGACTCGAACCAAATAATGCTCCAGCAAAAAGGGCCAGTCTTGGCTTCTGGCGTTTCGGACAGGTTTTCCAGACAGAGCTCCTGGGCAGGGCTGAGAGAGCCTCTTCCCCCCTCCCTGCTTCTCCCCAGCGCAGGCACGCCAAACCCCCTGGCTTACCAACTTTCAAACTGCATTATCCCCATCCCCGAACTCAGGCAATATCAGACAAGGCAGATGTTTCCCATCAGTCTGGAAGGTTTCTATTTTCATTTTCCACATCAGCATCATGCTATCAATCTCTTCTCCAGCCTGCTCCCTTTTCCTGCCTCCTCGCCCCCACCCATCGCAGGCAACCATTAACCCTGCTCTGGATCAATTCCTGTGTTGCAGATACAAAGGTAATTTTGCTTCACAAATGAAGCTGCCCTTCCAGGAGGTAATAAAGAGATCAATACTGGTTACAGTGGGATGCTCAGGAGGAAGGGGGCAATGGCACCCCTCGCTGCCCACCAGCAGGACCACACTGTGCCACCCTCCCTTCCCCATGTTGCCCTGCTGCCCTCCTTCTTGCAGAGGCCCAGCATCCCCAGGACCAGGCCAACCCGTCTCTCCTCATGGAAAAGTCATCAGTCACCACGTGGCATGGAGGGCAGGTGAGGAACCTCCTAAGGGGCGGTACTGATGGCAGAAGCCCGGAGGGGTGAGGGGACGGAGAGCAGGCCAGGGTTTGAGTCCCAGTTTGGACACTGGCTGGCTATGTGATCTTTCCATCTCTGATTTGGCCAAAGCTTCCCCTGTGAGTCGGTGGTGGGGGGGTAGGTTGGATAATCTAGGATGGATGGACTTCTAAGGGTCCCTGGACCCCTGAAACGGCCTTCAAATTTTGCACATGTAATTTTTTTTCTGGGTAGTGAGTCCGTGTCTCCCCGCCATCCCATGCCCTTTGAGACCAGATTCTTAAAGGGATCCTCAACCCTGGACGGTCAGCTCAGCCCTAGCATTCTTTGATTGCAAACAGGAAACATGCATTCTTGCAGTACTGCCAGGGCTGCTGGGGACACGCAGCAGGCACCTCAGAAAAAGACTCCAAGGCACTTTTGGAGTAATAGTAAAGAGATGGTTGGAGGCAGATAGCTAAATCTGAGAAGGCTTCCTGGAAGAGGTGAATTTCACTAACAGCAAAGTTCTCTGTTGAGGCAAAAAGCTTAAAAGGGGAAGGGGGAAAGGGTAGGGGGCACTGAGAATTAATAGGGTGTTCTTTCCACTTCCCCATGCTCAGAAAATGGGATGCTTGTGAGGGGGGACCCCTAATTAGCTGAGGCAGCTCACAGGCCTCCACCAGAACAAGAAATCAAAAAGTCAAACACCAGCTCATTAAATACTCAGGGCTGGCTAGCTATTAAAAGAATTTCCATTTCAGAACAGGATGCCTACCAGGGAATGCCAGACCTAAATATAAGCCAGCCCCCTCCCTGCCAGGAGACTTCACCGCATCAGGCAGGGGGGAGGGAGGACTTCATTGGAGATGTGTCATTACTTTTAACATCCAAATATAGCCCGCCCCAGGGGGCCTGGGACTAAGGCTGCTCTTCCCAGCTGCCTCCTGCCAGAGCCAGGGGCAGGTGCCAGGGGAAGGGACAGGCCCTGCAGAGTACAGAGGTTTGGGCTGCAAGCAGACCCCAGCCACCCCTCCCCTTACCCAAGTGTTGGAAGCCTGGAGGCAGGGCCACTGAGGTCTACTGGCTGCATCCTGATCTGGCTGCTGGGGTGCAGCCGGGGTTTGGGGGAGTTTAGGGGCTGTGTGGGTGAAGGAGAGGTTGCTTTGAATATTTATGGTTACTTTTCCTGCATGCTTCCCTGGAATGGGAAGAGGAAAGTAGATTTATATATGTGTGTGTATATTGGCATTTCTTTCCTTCAGAGCATGCTCTCAGTGTGTAGCTCTGCACCTGTGTGGGTGGGAATTCACCTGACGTCTGTCTCTCTGGTAGACTGTAAACTCTTTGAGAACAAGGGCTGTATGCAGGCTCAGCTTTCCAGCCCCTGTGTCCAGCCCAGAGTCCGGGACGTAGAGGTCCTCTACACACGTGAGTGAATTAACAGATGAAACCCCATCAGGCCAATCCCCCTCATGTAGGGAGAGTACTTTACACCACTAGTTCTCCCTGCTCGGTGGAATCGCCCGGATGCCTGGATTCTGAATGACATGGTCTGGGGTGTGGAGTGGACACAGGAATTTTAAAAGCCCCCTAGGTGATTTCTAATGCAAGGGCACATTATCTAATGAAAAAGCGTTTGTTCTCCCAGTGGATTCTTGTTTCCTTCTCCTTTAATATCCTGTTGTTGATTCTTAAAATAGCCCCGGAAGGTAGAAGGGCAAGGATGCTTACTCCTGGGGGACTTAAGAAAAACCCAGCCTCGGAGCAGTTGAGTGACCTGTGCAAGGTCACATGGCTGATGGGCAACGTCACTGGGACACGGACCCCTGTGGTGTCCAGCCCTGCCTGATCTCCCTGACTCCGGTGGAAACCATGATGGGGCGGAGAGGTGGGCTCCCTGACATTCAGGGAAGTTGACCTGTAACAGAATGCAGTTCATTTCTTGGAGTCGAGGGAGGAGGGACCAAGGTGGCTCAGGAGAAGCTGCGGTCACCACTTGAGATGCGGTGCCTACCCCTTCACAGGGTGGCGGGCACCACTGCTGCAGGGTGCCTGGCCCGGGGCGGGGTCCGGCTGCACGCCAGCCCAGGGCCAGGGGGTGACTCTGAGGCCAACGCACAGAGGGCACAGCTGTGGTCAGATAATGATGCACAGGAGAAAGCTGGCAAAGAACCTACAGCAGAACAGTCCGCCTCAGACTGACCCTGGATCACCTGGAACTGACTCTGGTTCTGTTGATCCAGGAAGGGCGACGGAGGTCCCTGGTGGCTCGGTCTGACCCTTTAGGGTGGGGAGAGTAGTACTTCCTCAGAGGCTGGTGGGGAAATGAGAAAGTGTGGCGGTGTCAACACGGACAGGAGACACTCCTCTCGTCCATCCCTCCTGGGAAGGAGCTGTTGGTGTCTGCTTCCGGTCTGCTCGCCCGAGTCCCCATCACACCCTGAAGTCTGGGATGCTGTGCCCGTGACCCTCCCTGCAGCCCTCCGGGCATGAACTCTGGCCCAGAATGAGTTTGCTTTCCTGAAGTCCGGGGAGAGTTCACCGAAGCAGACGCGCATACCGGGGAGCGGGTGGGAGGGGCGTCCAGGGACTCGGGCCTGCTGGTTGTCAAGACCAGTTTAGGGGAAGGTGAGAACCGGTCCCTTACTCTCATGGGTGGCTGCCCCCCAGATGTCCTCTGTTGTCCCTGAGGCGATATGGCTGGCCAGGTGTAGGGAAGGAAGTCCATCTGGGCAGTGGGCCGCATTATAACCCAGGCAGGTGCTTTGGGTGGGTAGAAAGGCAGTATCCACTTCCTGGGAAGGAAATCCTCAGCAATGCCGTTTCCCACACCCGACTGGGCCGGGTGAACACATAGCTGCTGGCCAAAGCATCTCCACCAGTGCCCCTGGATCGTCTGGGAGTGTCATTTACTGGGTGCTATGAGGGATGGGTGCAGTGCGGGGAGCACATGGCTTCTCGCTGGAGAGCTTTCCTCCCTTGGGCAGAGCTGGGTAAGTAGCCAGCACACCGTTTTGATCTGATGCAGGTGGCTGGCCCTCAGACTGTCCCACCGCTGGGCTTCTCGGCTATAGCCTGTTCAGGGTGTCAGACATGGCAGTCCTGTGATTAACAGAATCACAGTGAAGGAAGGGACCTTGGAGTTGTCAGTCCGTAAGTCACTTGATGCTTGAGCTGCCTTTACAAATAGCCGTCGCATGTCTACTTACATGCCTCTAGTGATGGGGTGCTCACTACCTTCCAAGGTTGCCACTCAAATGCTCTACCATTGTCTTCCTGGCCTGGGGCATGGGTTGGCACTCAGCAAGTACAGAAAATCACCAGGGCCACTGCCTGTGGGAAAGCCAGGGCTGGAAAAACGAATCCTTCTGCTGCAGCTGACACAGGGGCTCAGGGGGATGGCCGTGGTTAGTGGTCCAAGAATTTCAGTACTCTCTTGTGAGTCTTGGTCCTAGCAAATAGCCTTCGGCCCTCAGTGGGAAGGCTGCACTGTCACTTTGTACAGAGTTTGCAGCTTTCCACCGTTGCAGAGTGTTTTGTTACGAATATAGTTTATTCTATTGCTGATGGACATTTGTGTTTCAGTCTTGCATGAATGAATGTCATGTGAATGTATCTCACAAACACATGGCTGAGCAAAGGAAATCAGACCCCCAAAAGAGTAAACTCTGCATAAATCAATTTCATGTTTTTTGAGGGGAGCAGCAAGTTAATAATTAGAAGGGGAACATAAAAGGGCTTTGGGGTGCTGGTGATGTTCTGTTTATTGAATTAAATGATGACCATACAGCTATGTTTACTTCATGAAAAATCAAGCTGTCCATGTATAATCTATGCCCTTTGACGCATGTTATACTTTATTAACAACGTTTATTTAAAAAACGGACACTTTCACAGAGTTGCAGTGAAAAGTCTAGCAATAATAAAGATATCATTATTCACCAAAATTTGTTGACTAACTACAGGTCAGGTGCTATCCCAAATTTTTCTGCGTCTTAATTCGGCGAATTATCACAACAATACTAAAGATCAGTATTCCGATTTTGCAAAGGAGACGGAGGCCCGGAGAGGTTAAGTAGGCACTGAAATGTCACCCGGATAGTGAATGGTGGAGCTGGGGTTCTGGAGTCTGCTGTCAAGGGCCCAAGGACACGGGGACACCGTCTGAGCTCTTGGGACACCTCAGCTAAATGCACCCTGGGGACAATTCTGGGGAAGCAGGCCCGGGCTGGGAAGCCCTCCAGGCTCGGCCACTGGCCCAAGTGTTTCCGGCCAGTGGAGAGAAAACCCACCCTCATAATGTGGATGTTGTCATATTTTTTAAAAGAAGTAAATAAGCCTCCTCATTTGCATGATATTTCATGCTGACTCTGCCTCTCAAACTGTTATTCCATCTACACATGGCACTGTGGGATGCCTGAGATATTTTATAAAGTTAATAACTTTCTCTTAATTGGATGAGTTTATAGAATAGTCTGGGCAATTAACAATAATTACGCCAAAGACACTTTGATTCCAAGGATGCTCCACAAACGCTGGCACATTAAGCCATTTGGGGAAAAACAACCACCTAGGGCACCGTCACGAGACAGCATGCAGGCACACGCACCCACTTCCTGCCGTCCTGTGACCCCGAACAAGTCCCCATGTCCAGGCCACAGGATGGGGCTTCTCTGAGACGCTAGCAGAGAAAGGGCTCAGGTCACACTCAGTACCTGCTCTCTGCCTCGCCTAGCTGGGAAGAGGGGTTTGCAGGGCCGGTCCTACTGGCACTTGCTGAGGGACACACCGTCCATGCCCAGGTGACCATGTAGGAGAATGGCCCCCGAGCAACTGGCAGAGACTCTTAATAACTAGGTCTGTAATAGCCCCTGCCTCTCCCTCTGTCTGTCTCTCACTCATTTTAAGCTACCTTGGATCTCAACAATATATTTCCCATGATGACACCTCATTCAAAAAGGACAATCGCCAAGGAGCATGGAATTCAATGTCACTTGAATCAAATGTTTGAGCTAGTCACTACCGCTCCTTCCATAGTCACAGACATGCAGGCTGGAAGGGCCTTAAGCTCATTCAATGGCTGGATGGTTCCTCCAAGATTGTAAAAGGCGGTTGTTCAGTGTTTGCAGGAACATCTCCACTGATGGGGAGCTTGCTGCCTTCTGAAGGCATCTATTCCATTTTAAGCCAGCTTTAAATTAGGAGAAAAATCTTTCATACAATGGAGCTTAATATTTCTCCTTGGAACTTCCACCTGCTGGTCCTCCTCTTTGGAGAATAAGTGAGCTCCCTCTTTTCTATGACATTTTTTTAGTTTTTACCACCTGACTGTGGGTCATGCTTCCACCACCACCCCAAGCCTTCCCTTCTGTGGGCTTATGATCCCCCGTTCTTGTAATCTTTTGTACCAGCATTCCGAGCCAGCTTCAGAAACCCACCCATCCGAATGGTAAATAAATCCTTGCCCTAGAACAAAATAGGCCCTTTGTCTACAGAGATGTGATCTCCTCTCTGTAGTGTCTTTAGGTTTGGTTTGCTCAAAAAAGATCAGTCTCTGTGGGCAAACAGAGTCTCCCATTAGAGCTGGGGAAAATGAGGAGCAGGGAAGGGAGAGGCATGTCAATGGGGCGACAGCAAGCTCAGGGCTGAGGAACGGGACCTCTTGCTACTAAGGCTGTCTCTCGCACCCCAAGTCTGCTGCCTGCAGGTATGTCCCTCAGCCCTGCTTGGGACAGTCTCCCGTGCCACCATCACTCATTGGGGAGGGTGCCCTGGGAGAGTGAGTCCCTCCATACAAGGCCATGCAACTTTGCCCCATCCTAGCACCAAGCCTCCCCCAAAGTGCCTCGCCCAGGCCAGGCTCCGGGAGCCAATTCCTGACCCATCTTCTCTGCCTTTCTCTCTGTCCCCACCCCCAAACCCCGCCTCTCTCCACTCTCGCCTTTATGGTTCTAGCTTGGGGCGCCCTCACCAGCCCATCTGCTTAGTCCCATATGCTTCCCACAAGGACTGCCAAGTTGGGCCCAGGGTTCATTCAGTGACTGCTCCAGCCACAGCGGCTGGTCTGAAGCCTTCCTTCTCTGCCCAACCTGGTCGCTAGGAAACAGCCTGGTTGCCACATCAGAGCTGGGCCTCTAAGTGGTGGTGGTGGTGCAGGAGAGCCATGCCATTGGCCAAGGGCACCTGATGGGCACCCAGGCCAGCCCTCCACAGGGACTGGCCCAGCCCAGGGCCCAGGGCCCAGGAAAGGTGCAGGAGAGCAAGAGTCACCCAAGCGGGAGAGTCCCACTCACTGCGGATCTGTAGCTCCCAGGGAGGAAATACAGTTCAGAAAAATTAAGATTTGGGGGACAATGGGAAAGATGTTTAATCTTTTTATGGTGCCCTTTGTGAATCTGTAGTTCCTTTTTAGCTAAAGAACTTTGAAGTGATTATGGATAACATATTTTGATTCTAAAATGTTCATGTTGGTATACTTAAAGGGGTTTAAATGAAGATTTGAAAAATATGACTACATTTTGGGAAATGTAAAGTTTCTTTTATTTTATCCTATTTTTTTTCGTTAGTGGAGAAGTGGTCTATATATACATTTTTATGTTTTCACACATCCCCAGTAGGTCATAGGTCATAGGGTACCTGATTCTCTCGCCTCTTCCTGGGCAAATTCTTTATACAGGGCACTCAAAGGCATGATGCAGGGGAAACAATGGAAAAGACCTCAGCTCAAATTCTGACCCTTGTATTTATTAGCTTTGTGAATCTTGGGCAACTTCTCTGAGTCTGTTTCCCAATCTGTAAAATGGGGATAATCACCCTAATTCCATAAATTTGGTGAGAAAATTAGCTAACACAAATTTGGTAAAACACACAGTGCTTAGCACACTAGAAACAATAAAGCATTGCTGAGTAAAGATGAGCCTGGTAAGTCATAGCCTTGTGGCTTTGAGGTCCCAAAGGTAAACAGTCCCCAAACAGTGTCCTAGCTTCCCCAGGTGGGTGAAGCCCTGGCTAAAGCTCTTACAGTAGATGAGGAAGTAGCTCAGACCCATAGACATGGGGACATGTCTGCACACACCAGAACTAGGCCTGAATTTCACCAGCCACTAAGAGCAGAGAGCTAACAAATAGCTCTCTTTACCAGCCAGCTCCCATTGCTCTCCCTCCCTCTCCTCTGCATCCCCTTCTCTTCTCTCTGTCTCTCATACAAACACCCCTCCCCCTAAGATTAGATTGGATTCCAGTTTTATAAGGCCATTCTGACACCTACAGCCAACCGACTGCTCCATTTAATAGGAAAGACACTGCGACTGAAATTAACTCCAGAGGGGAATATTTCCAAGCCACTGCTCAGAGAGCTTTTTGTCTGCCTGTCACCAGTTTGCACTAGGGCCCCCCACTTTGCCAGACCTCCTCCCTCTCCTCCCCCATGTCATGAGGAAACACTCTCAACCCCTGTAAACCTACTGTAGGCCTAGACAGGCAGGAGGGGGTGCTCACCCTGCAGGCATTAAGTGAAGACCAAATGCACAGAATCACAAGGCAGGACCTGGAGTCAGACAGACGACTTCCAGTTCCATCTCCACTACTTATTTACTATGTGACCTTGGGCATGTCACTAAACCTCTCTGGGTCTCAGTTTCCTCAACTGCAAAACAGACACAGTAATAACTATTCTGTAGGGTTATTGTGAGCATTAAGAAAAATAATGCAAGTGAAAATGTTTCATGGTACCAAGCAAACGTGGTAGGTGTTTAATACATGACAGCCCAGTTAAAGCCTGAATTTCAGCTTTCAGGCAGAGATAGAAAAGTCTCCCAGGTTATAAGAATTTCTTTATTCCAGCTAAACAGTTTACTGTCTTTGCACATGGCATCTGGGACAATTAAGCTGAAAATGAAAAATACTTGTGTGCCTTTTAAAGCCCAGCTTGAAATTTCCTTCCATTTGGAAGCCTTCATTGATCAACTCACTCATTTTATTGTTCTTTTTATTGGTGGCCCTTAAGCACCTATAGACCCATTTGAGACTATTGAGAAAACTCAGTTATAAGTAAACATGATAGGTGGATGCTTAACTTACAGGTTGTTGGGAACACATTTATTTGCTGATGTCTGTAAACCTAAGGTTAAGTCATTTTCATATAACTCAGTGGCGACACCTATCTGTGAAGTCTGGTGCTGCAGACCAGCTCTATTAGACTGAGAACTATTCTAACCAAAGGAGAAGGCAAGGAGAATGGTGCTTCAAGAGAGAAGTCTGGGAATTCTGAGCCTCAGGAGAAGGATATATTTATATATTAGCAGGTACATTTTCTTTACAAATACTAATATGTCTTGTTATGTAACTGGACCGTAGGACCCTAAGAGTACCCTGAGGATCAAATGAAAGGATGTGTTTCATAAGAAGTGCTCTGTCAATTGAAATGCTATTGGTGAAATACTTAGTTATCACTATTGCAAGCCTAAACTTAGATGACCCTCATTCTATGCTTGCTGAATGAATGAATGAATGGTGCATTGAGAGACCATTGCCTAGTCCAGGCTCAAATGTTTGCCAAAATGGGTCCCCCCTGCCCCCTTAAAAGGAGAAGAGGTCTCACCAGATGGCTACCAGATTGATTTTTCCACCAGATTCATATTTAGCTTTGCCCACCCCAAGGACCGGGAGCCTGGAAGCTGTTTGGGCACAAATGAGGCTGCTCTGTGCCAGGACCCTTGCTTCCCCATGGAGGTACACCCCTTCTCTAGTGTGAGACGCTGCAGCTGAGAATCGACCATCTGTAAGATGCGGATTTTGATTCGTCTTTGAGGAGCAGGGCCAGGTTGTACAAAGTCGTCCTCCCTTATTTTCCCTGGTGATGGATGGTGTGCATGTAGGAGGGAGCTGTCTGGCAGTGGGGTGAGCCTGTAAAGCTAACAGCCCATATGTGGATCAGACACACACAGGTTGGGTCCTATCCCATGAACACTGTCTGCTCCCTCCACTGTGACGTGGAGTATTTTCACATGGCTGTTTTGGAGCTCCCCCTCACTGCAAGGCCCTGGGTGAAGGAGGCTCCCATTTCCTGCCAGATTTCTCCTGCTTTATTCAGTTCTCAATGACCAGAGCCCTAATCCACTGGAGAGGATGGGAGCCCAGGACGCAGGTCTTTAGCAAAACTATAAAGGAGGTCCAGTTCATCTTAATTCCAGACACTGGGCACTGCTCACTTTCCCAAGGCACTCAGCATGCAAGACGTCTCTGGTGCTGCACCTCTACGGGATCCTACAGGTACAGATTTTCAGTAAATAATATATTATATGTATATTTATGCAGAAATAATGCTCACTGAGCTCAGTCTATGTATCTGATGCTGCAAGGTATACACACAGATATGCTCTTCTGCTGGGCAAAACAGTGTAGCCACCATGAATGTTCACTTCATAGTAGGCTACCGGGAGCTCAAGTCCTGGTTCTATACTTACTAGCGGTGTGGCCTCAGGCATGTCATTGAATATCTTGAAGTCCTACTGCCAGCCCTCCTCACTCTTGAGGGACACAAGAACGCTGGTTTCAGCAACTAACATCAAGTTAAAACCCCTATGATGTTAAAGGGCATCAGCTTGTCTAAAATGCTTAACTCTTCCAAGGGAAGGCACCTTAGCATGGGAGCTGGGGAGGTGGTCTTGGCTCCGTCACCCACCAGTTGTGGGACCTGGGGAAGTTACATAACCTGAGTCAGTTTTCTTGCGTCTACAATGGGGATAATATGAACACCCCTCCAACTGTATTGTTGGGAAGACTGAATAACATAACACCTGTAAAACAGCCCAGTGCCCAGTATATCGGAAATGTTCAATAAACCTTGGCTATTATTAACTAACCCTCCCAACAGATAAGGAAGCAGAGGCTTAGGAAGTGAGTAACTTGTCCAAGATCACACACCTGGGATTTGAACCCAGGTCTCTGACACGGAGACCAGGGGTGTCACCCTTGGGGGACAGTGGCTTGCTATTCCCCTGCATGAATGCATAGCTACAGTTTTCATGGAAGCTGTGAGGCTCCACTCCGAAGAGAATGGCAGTGGGCCTTCAGGTACCACAAAGAACAGGACTGACCGTACAGGAGGCACAGTGGAGAAATAGAACAGCTACCCTCAGTAAACAACTAACTTTTTCTTTTTTTTTTTTACCATTTATTGGTTCCAAATTAAAGGAAGTCTAGCCAGCTCTCCAAGCCACTCACCAGCTTCAACTTGATTGAAATGGGCTGACGTGGAGTGACAGCATTGGAAGGTGCTCACAGAGAGGGGAGGGAAGGGCCAGGAGCAGAGGCTCAGCACAGGCCAAGAGCCAGAGGGGGGCCCTGCAGCGAGGCTGGCAAAGAGGAGGCGATTCTTCTTTAGCCTCCAAAGGATGACCGGAGCCATTCTTGACCTTGTGGCTCTCGACAGGGGACTGAATGGCAAGGTGACCTTAACCTGCAAATAGAAGGGGATTTGGAGGCTGCAATCCCATCTGCAAACGGGCTGGGAGCGATGGGCGGGAAGCAGGCCCTCTACAAGTTAAGGGGATGAGGCAGGTGCACTTGAGTGTTGCCCTTTGGGGTTTTGCCTTTTAATTATGACTTGTTCATGCTGGGCGAGATAAGCCTTTATTGAGATGGGTGTCCCCATGTACACCGGTGGCCCCAGAGGAAAGCCTTTCACTCGCCCCTCAGCCCTTTAACTTGCTCACTCCCAGCCAGGGCCACGGAGCACCCGGCCCTTCCCTCACAGAGCCTCAGATGCCCCAGGCTCAGAGGCAGCCCCGACCTGGAGCCATGGCTTCAGGAGCCAAACTGGGGGCAGGGAAGCCTTCTAGCAATGGTCTCTCTGGCAGGGACACAGATTACTTGGTGGCCTGGCAGAGGAGGAAGAACTGGAGTTTGGGAGGTAGCCCTGGCTTCTGGACCTAGATCATGGTTCCCTAACTTGTCTGTACGTTGGGAGTCACCTGTGCAGCTTCCCAACCCACCCGTGCTGGTCTCCCCCCATACGTGGAACATTCCTGGCCTCGGCTTTCTGTGGTTTATAAGCCCTCAGGCTGATGTAATGCACAGTCAGTCAGGTTTGGGACTAGCGGGTCTGGGACCCCCTCAGAGAAGGAGATCTGCTCCACACCCAGCCTCTACCCTCACCCCAAACGCACAGGACGGCTCTGTGGGGACCTCACACATTGCTGGGCAGGGACAGTCCAACTCAGCACAACCACTTTAGCACAAAATTGTCTGAAAAAATGGATTTCAGGGCCCTGGGAAAGTACCCTCTGGCTTCCAAAACACTGCTCCCCCTCCTCCCCGACAGCAGCAGCTCCTCCCACCAGGGCAAAGCTCCCCACTCCACAGAGAGAGAAGGCAAGGCTCAGAGCAGCAACGCCCTCGGGAGAAGACAGGGAGTGACTCCACTGTGTGCCTGGCCACAAGCGCCTGACCAGGAGAGGAAGGCTTAGCCATGTGGCCTGCCTGTGGGAACAGTAAAGCCACAGGGGGGGCGTTCATTTTAGGAATGAGGAAACAGGGTTTCAGAGGAGTGAGGACACCTGGTGAAAGCCTTCTGTCCAGCAGGTCGACAGGAGAGCCTGTGGGCGGACAGGAGGCAACCTGGTGTGGGGTAGCTTTGCCTGTAGAAGGTGAGGTGCATCCCACAGGTGTCCGTGGGGGGTTCTGTATCAGACATTATACTGCCCCCAAATGGCTTTTGGAAATATGTCAGGGCATGTTTTGATTGTTAACTATGCCTATGGGGCTGCTGGCATTAGTGAGCAGGGGTCAGGAACAGTATCCTGTAATGTGTGGCTTGGTGCTGCCTAAGGAAAATCTGCCCAGCCCCAATACCATCAGCATCCCCTTGAGAAACACTGTTAAGCTCTGGGCTGCAGCAGCTTAGGCGGCCCTTCCTTCCCTAAGCTCATCCTAGGAACACGGTCTGTGTTCGCTGGCCCTGCAGCGACATCAGCAGAGGAAGCCACGGTCCCCAGTAGGTTCTAGGCACGTGAGGCCAGTGCATGGGCAGCTGGGTCTCCCACAGGCATGTGTCACATTGTCCCATTATCTGGAGCTAAGCCCTGGGCACAAGGGAGACCCCAATACCACATTCAGGTCAGAGGGTAAAATGTCCCTTGGGTGGCACGCAGCCTGGCTTGCTCCTGCTGGGACCCTCTCTTCTGGCATCAGACCTGGACAAAGAGTCAGAAGGAATGACCGTCTACCCCCTGCTCAGTCCAAGTGGCCTCGGTCTCCTGTGGGTGCCTTGCCGGGAGGGCTGCCCTTCCCTGAGTGGACAGGATATCGCCCCATGTTGCCAGGACCCCGAGGGGCAAGCCTGGGCACTGACACCACTGCCTGCTTGCTTTAGGGGGCCCCCCTCTCCTCTAAATCCAAGCGTACTTATACTTCCTTGGTTTGACAGTGGGGCAAGGTCAGGTCGGTGGAATATTATCAGGTAGTTTAAAAGCCTGGGACTATTTTATTCACTGCTCCAGTCATGTGTCCGCGTGAGCTCAGTTTCCTCATCCATAAAGTAGGTGGTAATACTGCTTGCCTAATTACTGTGAGGATCAAATGAGACTGAGTATGTAAAAGTGTGTGGCAGCCTCCAGGGCTGTGCACCGACCCCACTCTGTGCCTGGGGGAGGAGTGCTTATTTTCTCATACTCCCAGGCTCCCAGCAGCCCGGACCTCCAGGGCCCACATCTGCTCACCTGGGCCTGGCGGAGCCCAGCTCACTGGCCCGCTGGCCCCTGACGACGGTCCTCCACATCTCGCCTACCTGGGGCGGGAGTAAGGGGGCCTGGCAGGGAGCAGCAGGGACATAATAGGGCAATTCTCATGATCTATTCCGTGATGCCTGTCGCCTGCCTAAGACCAGCACCCTAATTCTCTGAGAAGCAAGAGAGAGGGAAAAAAACCTACAAAAGAAATCAGCCAGGCCTGTCGGCAGTGGTTCCTGTGAGACTTTATATTCAGGGAGATGAGCTGACATTTATAGTGGGAAGTTTTATTTCTGTGGTAAATAACCTCTAATGGTGTAGGTCATTACACTAATTACAGCAGATAATTAATTTTCTAATTCTTTTTTAGGTGGCCACATATTACAAGAGGAGCATAATTTATTCCTTTTCTTCCTGGGCAGAGATGACAGGGCTCACCCCGTCGCTGGGCCCCACTGCAACGCGAGAGCACCGGGGAGTTTGCTTCTTCGGTCCCCTGGCCGCCAGGGTGCTCCGAGAGGTTACGAAGAATTCTCCAACCCTTCCTCTCCCACTACCCACTGTTCTCATTCAAAATGTCCTCACCTCCACCTGAGGATGACCTCCATGAGGCCCGCCCGCTCCCCTGGGGCCTTGGGCATGGGGGCTGGCTCTCATCCGCAAGGCTTTGATGGGAGGCTGGTGCTTGCCCTTCGTGCGGGACACCTGCTCAAGCCGGCTGGGGGCTCACAGCCCCCACCCCCCCACCACGCTGGCTCTGAACCACTGCATTCATGCCCCTGCCATGTGGATGCCCAGGCAGCGCTTTCCATGTGACCCCGTCCATGACCTTGGTTTGGCTCAGCTGTCAGCCCCATGGCTGAAACTCATCTCTACAGCGCTTAGCTTTGGGGGCTCCCGTGCCAGGCCCTTTGCACGTGTTATCTCACTCAATTTTCAAAGGAGGTTCCAACACGCTTATCTTGGAGCTGAGGAAACTGAGGCTTAAAGAAGTTAAGTGCCTCATCTAGGATCCCACACCTGGGAACATGGTGGAGCTGGGAGGGACGCTGGCTTGAAGCCCGTGCATTTGCTCCTGTTTCCTAGCCCCACTGCCCACATTCCTCTCTTTTTACCAGGCATTAGTTATCTCAGGTCCCTCCCAGACCTCAGAAGGGCTCTGTTTCCCAGACTCCTACAGCCCTGACCAAGACTACGGTTACTCCCCAACGGGGCCAGAGGCATCTCCGTGCCCTCCATCACCCCCTAGGTCCCCCAGAGACCGCCACGGGCCCGGGCAGCTGGGATTCATCAATCACTATCCTGATACCTAAGGGGACTTATATTTTATAAAGCCTGCTTATCACGTATGTGAGGGAGACATCAGTATGTCATCATTCCATTTTCAAAGATGAGAGACTGAGGTGTTGGGGTGACACAGCTGGGTGGCTATAAAGATAGAATTAGAATCGGATCTCCTACCCCTTGGCCAGGGATTTCCCTACCAAAACACTGGCTTATGGAACTGAGGAAAGGACGGCATGAATCCTCACAATGAATCCCCCAAAGCCACATGGGGCAGCCTCGGTTTGTCATCTGTTCACCGGGTGGAAGGCTGGACATGCCCCATGTCCTCTGGGTTGGGAATGGAGCAGGGGGCCGAGTTCCAGGTGGCTCCGCCTGCCTGCTTGGCCTCCTATGGAGTCAGAACCGCTGGTTTTAGAGGACAGGCCTCCCCAGCCCACCACACACCCTGCCTCGTGGATCTTGCCTGCCCAAGGCCTTCCAAGTACCAGGACGGCACTGCCGGCCCGCCAGCTCTGAGTCCAGTGCAGCTTCTCCCCTGAGCTCCCGCCTGCCCCTCAAACACGCCACGTCGGAGGAGGAAGCTGCCGTCCCTCCCTGTCCCTTCACACAGCTCCCCCTCCAGACGCCATTCATTCACTCATCTGTTCAAAAAGTGTGCACGGGCTTGAACAGACACTTGCACCCCATATTCACAGCAGCGTTCTCCAAAACAGCCAAAAAGTGAAAGAAACCCATGTGCCCTCTGACACTCAGATAAACACAATGCGATATATAAATACCAGGGACTAGCATTTAGTCTCGGAAAGGGGGAAGTTCTGATGTATGCTCAACATGGACGGACCTCGAGGACGACCTGCTAAGGGACCCAAGTCAGGCATGCAAGGACGGACATTACAGGATTCCAATGGCACGGGGCACCTGGAGTACCAACTTCAGAGACAAAGGCAGAATGGTGGCTGACAAGGGCCGGAGGAGGGAGTGGGGGGTTAGGGTACAATGGGCAGTTTCAGTCTGGAACGATGAGAAAGTTCTGGAGCTGGATGGTGGTGACGGTCGAACAACAGTGTGAATGTGCTTCCTGGCACTGAACTGGACAGTTAAAGAGGGTTAAAATGGCAAATTTTATGTTATGTATATTTTACCACAATTTAAAAAAAAGCCTTATTGTGTGCCTACTATGTGCCAGGCACTGCTCCAGGTGGTGGGGTCATAGCAGTGAACAATCCTACCCTCACGAAGCTTACATTCCAGCTGGGAAGAATCAGCCGCACTTCAAGCACGAGGCTGCGTCCCGGGGAGGAAGTCCTGGGATTTTCACCTGTGCGTGTCACTGTCTGGAGGGTGCTGTGGGGTGTGTCTGTGCAAGATGCCTGTGGGCTGTGAGGTCTAGTTCGGAAGGCTCAGCGGTGCCAAGCCCCCAGGGCCCTCGGCCAGCCCAGGCTTTCTCTAACAGGCCTGTATCACCGCTGGGCTGACTGGGACAGGAAGCTCCGAGCTTGCTTCTCCTGGAGCCAGGGGACCTCAGAGCTGCTGGCCGCCTGTGCTGAGCCCTGGGCTGTGGGTGCAGGATGGGGTGGCCTGATGGCTGCCTGTTTGCCCTGAGATCTAGGACAGTACCCAAAGACCCCTAGGGGCAGAGGACAGGGCTCCCCCATCCCAGGAGGCAGCAGCCAGCGAGGCCTGGCCACGGTGATGAAAAGCCATGAGTATGACAGACAGGCAGAGAGCGACAGAAACTGCAAATGATGGACAATGGGGGAGGCAGACGCAGACTTAGAGAAGGCTCAGACCTGGGGGGAAGGGGAGGGAAAGAGGCTGCAAGACAGGAGAGCCTGACACAACCCCACAGGACCTGAGAGACAGTACACAGGCAGAGGGACAGCAGACTGCAGACAGCCACTGACAGTCCCAGCAGGGAAATGGCCACACTGCCCCTGGCTGCCATGTGCTCCCACAGGGCACAGGGATGACACTGACTGCTCTGGAGCCCTGTCCCCTTTCTCCTTCCAGTCCCATAACCTCTGCAAGGAGAAGGAGTGGTAGAGAGAGACAGCAAGACACCAAGGTAGTAACAGAGGAAGCAAGGTGGGCCAGCCACACTGCCTGAATGGGTCACTGAATGCAGTCAGTAAGCCTTCCTGTGGCTACCTGGCCGGACCAAAGAAAATGCACAGCTGCTCTGCTCTTCTCAGTGGCCCTGGAGAAGCACAAATCTCCACTCCAAAACCCGGCACTGACTTTTGCCATTCCGGGGAAAGGTGCTGGCCCCTGGGGCTACCAGAATGCTCTGGGGTGTGGATGGGGGTGGCAAGGCAGAGTGGGGGAGGAGGCAGGCAGCCCACATGCCAGGTAGCCTCCCCCTGGGGACAAGGGAAGGCCTGATGGGCCTCTGCCCAAGATTACCCAGCAGGTGGAAGGCAGGGCCAGGGCCTAAAAACAGGCAGCTGGACTCCAGACTGTTCCCTGTAGGAGAAGCAATGAGCTTTTCCTGAAAAGCATCCCCATGGGACCATTTAGGGATGTGTGGTGGCTAGAAGCACAGTCAGATGAAGAATGCCTGGTTCAAATTGCTGTCACACTGTCCCAAGATGCGTGACCGTGCATAGGTCATATAACCACACTGCCTCAGCTTCCTCATCCACAAAACTGGGATAACAGCATTTAGTACAAAGGGTGTGGAGATGAAATGAACTAGGGCACACAATGTGCTCAGAATGGTGGCTGGCACATAGTAGGCGCTCAATGAACATGAGCTATTATTATTTTGTAGGAAGGAGAGCCTTGGCATTCAGAGGAGGGGAAGGGCTGGCTGAAAGAGAAGAAGGAACCTTTGGAGGACAGCTCAGGATCCTGTGGTCGGAGGTCCTGCCTCCTGTGGGGACACAGGAGAGGGCTTCCCGGAGTCTCCCGCTGTTCAGTTTATCCCTGCTCCGCAGAGAAGGTGAGACTCATCTGACAGGCTCTCCTGCAGACACCTGCCCTGGGAAGCCAGGGGACAGAGCTGGGGGAGCTTCTCCGGGGCTTCTAGGCCCATGGCCTCTCCTGTTTCTACATCCCCTGTTCCCTACGAAGCCTGAGAGGAGACCACGGGCTGCAAGCCCCGCACATCCCAAACAACCTTTTCAGTGTCCTCTGTCCCCTGGATTCTAGAACTCTGGGCAGCCCAGGTCTCAGAGGTCAGAGAAATTAGTTCAGTTCAGCCTGAAGGGCAGTCTCTTTGGGGACATTTGCATTTTGAAAGAAGCCCAAAGGGAGAGAACAATGCTTAGCAGGGAAGAATATCAGACTTCGAGGCAGGCAGATATTTTAGTGAGCCTGTGTGTGTGCCTGTGTGCATGTGTGTGCATGTCTTTGTGAGTGTGGGTGTGAGTGTGCCCTGTGATGTGTGTGCATGGGTGTGCCTGTCAGTGTGGGTGCATGGGTGTGCGTGCAAGTATGGGTGTCCATTATTCCTTAAGCTAACTGTCTGCCCATATAACCATCCAACCATCCCGCTTTTGAGCCCTTTACTTGGGCCAGGCCCTGAGCTAAGCTCTGGGGTGACAGAGGACAGCAACCTGGTCTCGGTCCCCAGGGAGATGCCCCATTAGTAGCGGAGGGAAGTTCTACAGACAGGATCCCCCCTTAGTCACAGGCTTACAGCAGAGCAGGAGCAGATCCTCTCACTTGCAGCCCAGAGAGGGCCAGTGACTGGCCCTGGAACATCACAGACTATTAGAATTGGGAGGGACTTCTGCAGTAAACTAGCTGTAGCCTCCATCCTATAAAGGAATATCTTCCACAACCTTGTTATCAGAGGCTATCCACATGCTGTCTGAGATGCTCCCAGGGATGGGAAGCTCACCACCTCTCCAGGGAAGCCACTGAGTTTTCAGCTGTAGCTGCTGGGTGATCAGTTCTTGCCAACCCCCCACCCCTCAGCTCTGGTCGGCCTTCTCCTAGGCCCACAGGCAGCTGAAGGGGGGGGGCATGATATTCTCTCAAAACCTTCTCTTCTAACCTTTGTTCCCATGACGAGTTTCCGGTCCCTCCCCAGCCTGACCCCACAGCCCAGGGTGGAGAAGGCCATCAGAGGGATTTGTTCCGGCAGCTGGGATGCTGTCAGCCAATTTGGTCAAAACACAAGTGCTTATAAAGTCACTCTGTGTGGCCAAGACTTGCATCGAGTTTTACAGCATGGCCCCAATGTTTGACACCTAGAGCCTCCCCAAATTCCGCTCTGGAGTAGGGTTTTGTTGAAAGGAATGAGCCCAAGAATTTTCCTTATTCAAAAAATTCAGGCTTGTATGGGTCTCTTTCCCTTTGATTTCTCCATATGTGACAATGGTACTAATTCACTCATAATAATTGTAACAATTTATTAAGCATTTATTATGTGCCAGGTACCATGAAAAGGGCTCTACATGTATTATCTCATTTAATTCTCCCAACAAAGATAGGAAAGAAAAGGAAACTGAGGCTCCCAGGAATTAACTTGGCTACATTTACACAAACTGTGAAAGGTAAGTAACTTCAGAGCAGAGTTCCTGACCATGAGGGTGTACAGCCTCTCAGGAGAGGGCTGGTTTGTGGGGGGCTCTAAGGGTCTTACCAACCCTAGGACAATACCAGCTTGCCCTTCTGCCTTCTGATCAGAAAAGACAACACAAACCAAGATCTCTTTATGACCTGGAATGTGGGGTGACACTCTAGCACTAAGGGTAGGTTGCTGGGAACAGTGCATGATGCTCTGTGGCCCTGGGAACCCAGGTGCCCGCTGGCTGAGAAGGCACACCCCCTGCCCAACCACACCGGCCCGGCTCTGGCCACCCTTCTGTGAGGGAGATTCTTCTTCTCCTGCTAAAAACCCGTTCCCCAGGGCTGGAGGGGTAGGGAGGAGACAGCCCCAGCTAAATCAATCCAGCCCTTGTTCTCTGTCGGTGCAGAAGGAGGGCCGAGCACTGTAAAAACTGGGTTAAAAATGGCTTGGCTGTACCTATCTTATCTGCTTTACACTGAAAGCCTCCAGCGCGTGGCAGGTTTTCACGCAGATTTTTCCTTGCTAATCCCCCTTTGTTAGCTCTGATACTGACATTGCCATACTAGCCTCATCTGGGCGATTTGAGAGGGATTACAGACCCTCAATCCTTCAGCATGTGCGAGAAGAATGTTTTCTTAAATCAAATCTTACACAAACCTGTTTTCAAAAATAGTCAAAGTGCAAATCCCTCCTCAGGACTGAAGTGTGGGGGGAAGACACTTGTCTCTTCAAAATGCCATGTGGATTGGAAGCGTGTCCTCTTGGAGGGCTGAGGCGAAGGTGCAGAGCCACCTGGCTGATTAACGGCACTGACCCTTCATGTCCTCCAGCCTTCCGCACTTGCTCAGTGGGGCTCTGTGATAGGAGGTGGGGCGCTGAAGCTTTGGCATGATTTGGCATTGACTGTGACCCTGTTCTCTGAATGGTACCATGAGCAAGGCAGGAAAGCAATGGAACAGATTCAAACTGCATTTCGATATATAGTAATAACCCATGCACCATGCTGGGCATTGTGGGAGCACAGTGGTGAATCAACTTTCACCCTTGCCTTGAGGAAATCATAGTCTATAAGAAAGAATCTTGAACGGGGCTATTGATGGAGCCGCAAGTGACAGGGAAAGAGATTATTCTGCTACCTCAGAAGGCTTCCTGAATATGTGGGGGAACGTGGATGGGGCTGGGAACTTGGATGACTCAAAACATTGTCCCGTACTGAGCAGAAAGAGGGCCAGCAGGGATTGGACAGACCACTTCTGGGCGGTGTCGCTAGCTGTGTGACTTCTGGTGCACGCTACATCCATCCAGCCTCCGCTTCATACCGTGGCATCAAACCACAGTGGTACTCCCCTTCTGCCTGGCTTGGCAGAACAGGCCACCTGGAGGGTCCCTTCAGCTCCCGCATGAGGCTTTAGAAGGTCAGGAAAAGGTAACAAATGATTCAAGATGCTGTGGGCCTGTGGGTTTAATCCAAGTTGCTCAGGGCCTTGGAGTAAGCCTGGAGGCTCTGCTGGCTGGAATTTGCATTAGTGATTTCCCCTTCATGCTCCCGCGGTAGGAGCTGGTCAGCAGGGCCCAAAGTGCAGGTCCTCTTCCCTCCTGCCAAGCCCTCCTGACTCGATCCCACCACCTAGTCAGGAATCTGAGCCCCCTGCCCCTCAGGGCTACCTTCATAGTGGCAGGTCACTGATCGGAGCTTGGTAAGTCAGAAGGCTCCACTAGTCACAGGGCCTGGGCTTTCCTTTCCTGGTCCCAGAGGGACCTGAAGCCGGGTGCCTCGCAAGAGCCAAGGCCTCTGTCAATAAATGGACCTTGAGATCAGATGTTGTCTGTGACACTGTGCTCTGGCTGGACCCAGGGAGCAGTGTGCCAAGCCACAAACCTTCTCCTCCCTCACTGGTACTGCCCTGCCCTCTGCCTATTAAGTCTCCGACGGGCTGCTCAACAGTGAGCAGATGGCCCTTTGCGGGCTGATTAAGGGTTGGGGTGCAGCCCTGGGGTTACTGGAAGCTCAAGCCGCTCTCGATGCATAACCCCAGCATTTCCTTCCTGAGCGATTCTGCTCTTCGGTGTTCTGCAGCCACACGATCACCCTCGGGTTGGTGCCCAGGAGGAGGAGAAGAGGGAGAGGGGCAGGGGATGGGGAGAGAAAGCCCCCACTCGGTCTGTGAGTTCTTTCCAGGCAAATTCTGTTTGACCATTTCATCCCTGGCTGGTCAGGAATTCAGCAAGCCGTGGGCTGTCTTTCCACAGAGCCAGAATCATGGGTATCCGAGGGGAATGTACCAGTGGCTGGGTTTATGGCTTCAAATGCAGAACTTCCCAGTGTTCTTTATTTATTTTAAATTCTGTGACCGGCTTGTCAATTCCCCCTTTCCCAGGGTGGCCCCAGGGCTCAGGGAAAGGATGGGAATGAGACTCAGACTCATTCTTGTCTGGGAGAGAACAGGAGGGGGATCTGGAGAAGGGAGGGAAAGAGCATCTGCGATCCATCGTGGTGGAAAGTAGGGAGAAGAGCATGATTTATGGGAAAAGAAAGGGAAGAAAGAGGAACCCACCCTTACGTTGTGCAAAAGAGGATGTGAGGATGTAGCAAAGGTACAAGTTGGGTGGGAAATGGTGTGTTAGCCAAAACTGGGTTAGATCTCAGGAATCTATGGGAACAGGGTGATAACTGAGATCTAGATTATTTAAACAACTTGTCCAGGGGTTGAATCCCACTCCCACGACCCTGGTCCCTCCTTCCTTCCCTGCTCTTTCCAAAGAGTAGCCACCCAAACTGCTCAGATGCAGGGGGTCCGGTCCTTTCTCTTCAGTGTGCCCCCAAATCACAGCCAGTCCCCAAGCACTGCTCCCTGAAGGTGGGGGCCTGGCGGGAGAAGGAGGCAGAAAAGGGAAAGGTCAATGTGATAACAGTGGAGACCTGCTTTTGAATGAGTTAAAACTGAGTCCCTCGTCGGCATTAAGGCTGCACTGAATAAAATTACACCCAGGTTTCTCCCGGCCAGACATTTGGGGAATAGGTGAGCATTTTCAAGCATCCCTTTTTAAGAGTGAAGCAAGTTTCATTATCATATTTTAATTAAAAGGAAAAAATCCTATTAAACAATTCCCAGTGTACTGGGATTAGCAAAAACCAGCACCTGAGACCCAGCCACACAGCATGTAGGAGCGCACGAGCCAGACTTACTGCCTCAGAAATTATCTGCACACCTGCCCCTCCCCTTCAGCTAAGTGAGTGGCTTCCGGCAGGCTCCTTCCCACGCAGGCCACCGCAGGAGTCCTGTGCGTCTCTCAGTCCCTGAGAGTGGAAGCCATAGCCCCCCAAACTTGTTGGAACCCCCGAAGCTTCCTCCTCAAAGCCGTGCTGGCAAGAAAGCTGGCTTTAGAATCAGGCAGTCCTGAGCTTAAGACCCAGTACTGCCCTTCCTGGCTGTGTGGCCCTGGATGGTTCCTTTGATTTCTCTGAACTTCAATTTCTTAATTTGTAAGATGTGAATTTCATATCTACTTTGTAGTATTGTTGGAAGGATAAGAAATTATGTATGAATACAGGTGCCTGGTACAGCGCCTTAGTAATAGTAAAGAAATGGGAAGAGGCCTTACTGTTAATTATTGTTCTGTTTGTAGACAACACAGAGGAACTACTTCTAGAGGTTCTAGATGCCACACACCTTGTTCCATGAGCACGAGTCCATGCTGGTCTCTCTAATCAACTATGTCACAGAAGGGGGGGGTGACACTTTCTCTTGCTTCCTGGCCTTTGCATATGCTGTTCCCTGCCTGGGAACCCACTTTCTAACCTCACATCCCTACCTACTCTGCTGGGTTAACTCCCATTTATCTGTCAACTCTGCATTTGGAAGGCACTTCCTTGGAGAAACCTTTCCATCTGGGGTGGCAGCCTGTCCCCCATGTCATTGCAATTCTAGGATCCACCTAGATCGAAAGCATCTGCATTGCCTTTCTAAAGGTCTGGAATCCTCCTTTGAGACTGTGAGCCCCTTAAGAGCTGGAACCAGGCCTTGTGCACTCTTGTGTCTCCCACATCCCTGTACCTAACAGATGCTCAGTAAATAAGATACATGCATGCAAATGAGCTATAACCAGATACCAAATGCACCAGGAAAGTAGCAATGGAAGTGACAAGTTCACATGCAAACAGCTCAAGGGTCTTACCAGAGGCACATGTGGAGAGAACAACATGCCCCCAAAAGCCAATGCAATGTGGTTGCATTAACAGAGAAATAATCTCCATCAGCAAGGGAGGCTCTGCTCCCCCTGCATGGGTAAACTGCAGCCAGGGTGATGGGTGCCATTCCAGGCCCCTCTTTTAAACACCCACCTGCGTGGCAGAGCCCATTCTGTCAAGACCACTCTGCATGGGGAGGGGAGCCTCACATACTGAGACATGGCTGAAGGGCAGAGGATGCTAGCTCAGCCGGGGGCGGGGGGGGGTTCGGGCCTCTCCCAATGGCTCTTCCAGCTGAGCTCTCATGGGGCAAGGTAGGAACCGTATGAGTTCTGGGTGACTCCGGAGAGAGACCTCAAAACAATCAGCGCACCTTACGGAGAGGGAGATTTGGTCTTGCACGGGGTGACCAACCATCCCCAGCAGAGGACTAGCTCAGTTTTATCACTGAAAGTCCAACATCCTGGGAAACTCTGTAGTCCTAGCCAAACCCCTCTGCCCCTCCAGTGCAAATCTTTCAGTCTCTATGAACTTACCTATTCTGGACATTACGTATAAATGGAATCATACAATTTGTGGTCTGTTTTGACTGGCTTATGTCACTGAGCATAATGTTATCAAGGTTCATCTATGTCGTAGCACAAATCAGTAGCTCATTTGATTTTACAGCTAAATAATATTTGTATGAATATACCACCTTCCTTATCACTCAGTTGCTTTGTTAATGGACATTTGGGGTGTTCCTGTCTTTGGCTATTATGAACAATGCTGCTAGGCACATTCATGTACAAGTTTTTGTGTGGATATATTTCCATTTCTCTTGGTAGGTACATAGGACTGGAATTGCTGGGCATCTGGTGTTTCTTGTTTAAATGTTTGAGGAACTGTTGGACTGTTTTCCAAAGTGGCGGCTCTGTGTTACATTCTCACTGGCAACAGAGGAGGGTTCCAAGTTCTCTGCATCCTTGACGTCTGTTATCTGTGGGGGGAAGCGCGGTCATCCTAGTGGGTGTGACTGCTGTGTTTTCACAGGCGGGGCCCTGGGGAAGTGAACTAGGCTGGCTGCGAGGTGGTGAGACCCTGATAGCACACGTATCCCGACAGAGCTCGGAGAGCCTAGGGAAGGGCTGCCTGTGGAGGTGGGCAGTCAGATGAAAACAGCTCTAAAAGCTTGGCTTTGTTGCCCTACTCTTGGGGCTGAGGGTCTTGGGGGAAGGCTCAGGACGGGGGTCAGGTGGTGAAGGAATTGGAAGGGAAGTGGGAAGGAGGGTACAGAGGTGAAGCTCGCTCCATCCGAGTGCACTGCGGGAGGCAGAAATGGCTCCGGTGTTGCTAGCAGGGCCTGTGCTGCAGCCCAGTGTGGGAGAACAGGCCGTGGCTGCGGAGACTCTGGAAACGAAGCCACCCCCCTGCCCTCGCCTCCTCCCCCATGCCTCCTGTGCTGTCTTCGTGGGGCTGTGTGTCCATCTGCTCTCTTCCATGGACACCTGGCCTTTCTGTTTCTGTCGCGTCACCACAGAAGGGACTTTCAGTTACCTAGGAATGTTCTCTTGTGGAGGAGGAGTGGGTGAGGCAGGCTGCTCTGAGTTGCCTGGGTGGCCAGTGGAATGGTCCTGACTGCTTAACGCTCCCAGGCAGCCTCAGAGGCGTGGCCACATCCATCCCGCTGTCTGCGCTAGAGCAGCAGCAGAGCCCTGGCTCAGTTCTCAGGGCTGGGGAGCTGGCTCTCTCCCTCCTCATTTCTCCTCACCCCACTGGTACGTGAAGAACCCAAATCTCGGCCCACCAATGGCCAAGGCAGCCTGCACGCTGTTGGCAGCTCGCTGTGACTGTTACCCACGACAAGGTGGGGAGAGCCCTGACCTGTGTCATCTTGTTTAGCCTTTAGGAAAACCATGGGAAGGGAGCATTGGGAGGGATGTTGCTCCTACCGTACCGATGGGCCTCAGTTTATTTGAATGACTTGCTCTGCCACAGTCAGAACCCAAAGCCAGCCTCTGGGTCTGGTCCATTCATACCCTTTCCAATTGCTCAGGCCAAAAACCTGGGCACCACCCTTGTCTTCTCTGCCATTGCCCCTCTAGCTCGTCAGGAAATCCTGTTGGTTCTGTCATCAAAATATGTCTATAATCTAATCACTTCTCAACTCCCCGGCGGGGCTCACAACACCATTTCCCTCACCTGGGTGACTACAGGCCTCGTCCCTGTTTACCTGCAATCCCCACCAGCCTCGTGAACAGGCCAGGCACGCTTCTGCTTTTCCTCTGTGTCTGTGTCCACCCTCAGTGTCTGCTAGCACAGTGCAGAGCCCAGAGCTGCATCTCACTGAGACATGCCACTTAACAGAACTGGGGTGAGGGTTGTTTCCTGCTCCGTGTAAGTGTGTGCACACAGGACCCATGAGCACATACACATGTGCTCTGGCTTCAACCAAAATAATACAAAACCAGGCATATGGCCACAACTCCTGTCAAAAGCTTATTTGTTTTACCTTTATTTTTAGAGAGAGAGGGGAACACATACATTGCATTCTGTAGCAAATAGGTTAGAATCACTCCAACTAGCAAGGTGAGATTGCATGTTTCCAGTAGGGGCAAGGCCACATCTCAGTTCCCCTGTCCTTCTGCCAAGTAATTCGGGTCTGATTGGATGCCAGCACTGGTAACTACTTGACCCAAGGGCCCAAGTCAGAGATCACTTGTGACTCAGATGGCTGAGTGTCACCTTCTTCCCACTCCTGACAAAAGCTGCAGGGCTGCTGGGAAGCGGGCAACCCTAGCCGTAGCTCTTTATCTCTCAAGTCTGATTTTAGCATCCTCTGTGATCACATTAGTGCAAGAATGCCTCTTATGGTTAATCGTCTGCATCCAAGATGAGGCTATAACGACCTCCCTGCTGTCTGTGCACGCACCCAGCCCCCCTCCAGAGTCTATGCACACACCCAGCCCCCTCCAGAGTCTGTGCACGCACACACCCAGCCCCTCTACAGAGTCTATGCACACACCCAGCCCCCTCCAGAGTCTGTGCACTCACACACCCAGCCCCTCTCCAGAGTCTGTGCATGCACACACCCAGCCCCCTCCAGAGTCTGTGCACGCACACACCCAGCCCCCTCCAGTCTGTGCACGCATACACCCAGCCTCCTTGCCCCCTGAGCAGACACCCACTCTGTCTCCACACAGAGCTGCATGGGAAGGTAGCACTGCTCATGTGACCTGGCTAGTGGGTACTGCTGTGGAGGCTTAATTGTCTAGGAAGGGCAGGGAGGGTATGGGGTCAGCATCAGCTCCAGAGTGACAGGTTAGAACCTCCTTGAACTCCCAGACAGGAGGGCACTGACTGGAAGAGGGAGACAGACTTGCAGGAGAGGGAAGAGGCTGAGGCTGGGGACCATGACAGCAGCGTCACTGATTGCTGATTCTGCCCTAGGACTCGGAGGGAACTGAGGCTGAGGGTAGGACCTTGCTCTGTACCCAGCCCTATGCCCCATTCCAGGGCCTGCCACCCTCATGGAAGCAGAGGAGAGGGAAATGAGCGATCACTGCACAACACTCACAGCGAGGCCCTTCATGCGCTGTAAAGAAATATTGTTGAATCTGTTTTACCAACAAGGCAAACAGAGGCTCAGTGGCCTCGTGTTATGTGCCTGATAAGTGGCAGAATTGGGATTCTATGCTGCGTCCCTTCGGCTACACCACCATGCCTGCCCCCAGTACCTTTCCCCACTCCACCAGCCCCTCCTTTGAACCCCCTTTGTGCTCACTTCCACCCCGCACCCCCCTTTAGCTCTTATTACTGCTCTTGAACTTGTTCTAGTTTGCATCCCCCACCCTTAACCCCTCTGGATCATAAGCTCCTAAAGGGCAGAAATCACGGCTTGGGATCCTGCTGTATCTGAGTCTCTAGCGCACTTCTGGACACCCCTGTGCTGTTCGCTAAGCAGATTCAAGGGCTTAAAAAAACAGCCATCCCCCAGGGCCAGATGGTGCCAGCCAGAGCGGCCCACAGCCAGCCCAAAGTCGTGCAAGTGGGAGGCGTCAGCCAGATTTTACCCCTCCATTCCCTCAATCCCCCGGGCGTCCCAGGCACCCCCAGACTGGCAGGAGAGCGCATGGGCATGGTCCACCCTCAGTGGGGCTCGATCATCTCCCAGTGGCTGGGGCCCCCGGCACACTACTTAACCCCTCTGAGCTGTGTGATTAAAAGGGAGTAAACGTCCAGACTCAACAGGGCAGTTATAAGGATGAAAAGTAATGTGTTTAATATTGGGAAAATTTGAATACGGGTCGTGTATTAGATGATACCAAGTCATTATTATTCATTTTGCTTGGGTGGTAATAGCAGTATGGTCAGGGAAGAAAAGGTCCATATTTTAAATAAATGACTCCTGACACACTTAGGGGTGAAATGTTAAAATGTCCTGTGCTTGTTTTAAAATAACTCAGCAAAATTAAAAATCAAACAAACAAGAAGGTGTCAGATGAGGTCAGCAGCTCTTACCGCCACTGCATCAGAGCGGAGGGCCTGGGAACAGCCCTCGATGGGGCTATCACCTGCCTTCCACCTCTGACCCTTGGCCCAGGACAGCCTTCCCAACCCAGGTTGCCAAAACCGTCCTGTGTTCAAGCTTGGGAGATACTGTCTCCTCCGGGAGGCCCTCAGGGAGTGCCGAGAGGGGAAGCCTGGACAGTTTCCCCTATGTCCTATTCAGAAATGCAAAACTCTTTGATCTGCCCCTGTAACTTGCACTGCTAAAACTTTAACTCTCAGCCTGCAGGGTTTTTGGACCTTGCCGTGGTATGCTTGCTAGCTAGTTCTGAGTCTCACTCTATCCACCCACTGTTCTCTTTGTACCTGCTGGTTTCCATGTAGTTCCCTTTGAAGCTTTTACGGGGCCAGTTTAAGATTGAGAGAGAAGTGTGACTTCATGCGAAAGCTTGTAAATTTAGGGAAGATCTAACCCCCAGAGGTGGGATAAGCTGAAAACATCAATAGCTTCTGAAGGGGTTTAGCTCATGTCATGATGTCCAACTGTGATGGATAATTGAAGAGAACCAAAGTGACTGTGTGTATCAGACTGCTTGCCTGTGGATGTGGAGGGCAGCACATCCCATGCCCCCCAGTAAACACTCGCACGTCTTTTGTTCCACACACCCACTCTCTGGGGTCGGTGTTGGGGAGGAAAATTCAACCCTTGCCTATGAAGTAGGTCCCTTGCTGCCAAGTTACCTTTCAACTCGCTAGGGGGTGGGGACTCTGTAGGCCTTTCACTCAGCCAAGGAGAGCTGCTGGATTGCTTTTTCAAGATGGACCCTTCCTACTCTCAGCCTGGACTATGCCTTGGGCACTGACCCCGCCTCTCACTTCCTGCAGGGGAGGGCTCGGACGCTGCCCCACTGCATGGGAACAATGCCTGGGTAGCTGTCCATGCACGCTGTCCACCTTATTTTCTTGCCCTCCAGCAGGCTCAGCATGCCCTCACCAACCTCCGCTCATGTGATCTTCACTGACACCCTTGGGGTGAGCTGGACAAGGGTTATCTGCATTCCAAGAAAGAAGTTTGAAAAGCAGTAAGGCTACTCCACAGGCAGAAGGCGGGCAGGTAGCAGAGTAAAATGTCACGTGCAAGCCTGTCCAGGTGGGGGACATGGAGAGGCTCCCTTGGGCTGTTACACACACGTTAATGTGGAGGATGGCCGGACACCCGCGGCTCCCCGACTTCCTTCCCCACGAGCTTTCCTTCTCTGTGGCCACAGCTCCTCAGTGGAAGCCTGCAAGGATGGGCCGCATGGGGCCCATGATCCCGCCCTGTGCTCGCTGTCCCCAGGTCTGCCTGAGCCCTCGACTTGCATACTTCTTCTGCACTGAAAGAAACACACTGGCAGGCACACCTCCCAGGGCTCACACAGCTCCATGTGACTTTAGATGCCAGGGTGCCGGCCCCCATCCACTCCGACCCTCGTCTTAAAGGCCAGAAACCTAAAGGCCAAGCGGAGAGAGACTTTCCAGGGCCTGCCTGGTTTTCCAGGCAGTGCCCACCTGTCCTGAGAGCCAAGGGCGGGGCTGGGCCGGCCTGGACAGCCCGTCCCAGGACTTCCCAGCTCCAGCCCGGGCAGCCAGGGTGCTACGCTCCCTCGGGCATCTGTACTGCACCCAAAAATCTCCCTCCACACTGCTTCCCTTCCCTAAATTGAGCCCATTTAGAAAGTTTTCTTTCCTCTCCCCACTGAAGACATCCATCACTTTCCCAGAGAGGCGAGGTGGCCACAACTCCTTCCCCGGGTTTATTAAATATGTTCAAGAGCCTATTTGTAGCTGTCATGGGGAAGCTGAGGGGGGAGGCTGGGAGTCCTCTCAGCTGTGCAGCCTGCATCTCCACCTCCGGCTTGGGGATCCCGTCTACAAATGTTTCTCCGTAACAGGCAGAGCTAAAGGGGCACCCCAGCTCTAATGCTGTTGGCCTCACTCTCAAACAGCGCCAGGGGACCACAGCGGGGTGGCCGAGGACAGAGCCCACCAAGCAAGCCACCCACCTCCCATGCACCGGACCCTACCTCAAACAGCGCGCTGAAGAGAAAATACATTCCCATTCTGTCTTAGATCCTACGGGGCCACCTCAGAGTCACAGACAGGGCCTGGGAATCCCTGGTGTGGGGACAGGGATCCCCCTCCTCATGTGGGCTGTCCCTGCTCCGTCAGGGCTCCGGTTCACAGAGAGGGATGCTGCTTGAAAGCACCCTCCACATGTTGGTTCACAGTGGAACGTGGAAGGGAAACATTTTCCATAGAAACCTGCAGGGCTTGCCTGGTCCTGCCTGGCCCGAGGAAGTTTGGGGTCTTTATAGGACTTCAGAGGCCTTAGAAACTCCCTCCCCCATTTGATGGTCATTATATAACCAACACCTGTGTACCCACTACCCAGTTTTAACAAATCCTAATAGCTCAAGTGATTTCTATTTTCAGATATGGTATTAGCTGCTATAGGGTTAGCCGAATTTTTATAGCCCTTTTCCAGTGTATAATCATTTCTCTCTTTTCAATAAAAGTACTTCATTGAATGTATAACCAGGATTTAATTTTTAGACTCTGGAAGATCGCATTTAAATACATTCAAAATCAGGGGGGAATAAATGCCTCTGTGTCAGACCATGGGTCCTGATTTTTGGTTGGAAAAATAGTCTCTGTAGCTGATTGATGGCTTGAGCTGATGGGAGGCGAGGGAAGATGCCACAGATTCCCAGACTCTGGAGAGCTGGGATCTCAGAGAAATGCTTTCAAGACGGACCCCCACCCAGCACGTATGATGGGAAGGAGGAGCCTGAGAGGGAGGGGGCATGGGTGGGAAGTCCCACCTCGGGCGGGCCTGCTGGGTCCCCCATCCTGTGTACAGTCTCTCCTTGCCACCCCATCCCAGTACATTTTTTCTGTCCCCCTCTTGCTGGCTCAGCTTCCAGCTACTGCAGCTATTTCTTACCTTATAGCATCTACTATGTGCCCCTGTTAAGGTGTCAACAGGATGTCAGCTCAGAGTGCTGGAGCCACTCCTACCAGCTCAGGGAGCCCACTGCCTCTCGTCCCAACTCTTCATTCAGTGACATCATCTTGTTAGCTTGCAGTTGGCCAGGGTGGAAGCATTTATGCCACGAAAACCAATCCATAAACCCTATGCACCAGAGCTTCCCCTCTCCCCGAGACCCAGTTGTTAACCATTTGCCCACACACCACTGGTATTAACTGTTCCAAGAATATTGGCATTCAAGAGGTCTCCCAGGGAAGAAAAACACTTAAGAGCCAAAGGAATGTATCACAAGTGGTCAAATTTCAGATGGGACTAAGAGTGAGAAGAGTCCCACCTCAGCAAAGTGGCACCTTGTGGCTAGACAGGCCTGGAAGTGACCCTCTCTGATCCACTCATGTTCAAAAGCAGAACAGAGTCCAGACGGGCAACGAGACTTGCCCAAGGTCATGCAGCCCACCGATGACAGAGGGGTCTTAAGGCGCACGGCTCCCTTCCCTGCACTCTCACGCTGCGGCCCCATCCTGCACCCGCTCCTGAGCTCTGCGAGAGGCGGACACTCACCCGGGTCAGGGCCCAGATGACCTAGGCAAAGGCAGAGAGATGGGAGGGCTGAGCGCTTCTGGGTCCCGTTGGGCTCGCCCTGCTGTCCCAGGAAAGGGCCGGGAGTCTAGCAGGCATTTAGCCAACTCCCGAATGGAACCCGGCGGGCAGTGGAGGGGTGATCTGGGCAGGGGTCCGGCTCCCCCGTTGCCACGAGGTGCATAAGCCCACTCAGCTCTGGGCATCTAATTTAAGGGCCAGGCCACAGGGCACCAAGCTGCTCCAGGGCCTGTCACTTGGTCTGGCCTTCCCAGGAGGGGTTTTTCAGGGTCAGAGAGCAGCTGAAGTCTCCAGAAACCTAGGTGTAGAAGGACAAACAGACAAGGGAAGGGAGATGGGGAGAGGAGTCACTCTGGTGGGTGGAAAGCAGAAGGAAGAGGCGCCTTAGAGAAGAACGCACAGAGAAGTGGAGGAGGGGAGGGTGCAAAGACTGGGGGTGTCCAGAAGCGGGGCAAGGGAGACTGCCCCCAAGGAGCCGTTCCTGACCTGGCCTCTGCTCAGACCTCCACCCACTCCCCGTGGCAGCATGGGTAACCCTGTGGCGCACACAACGTACATGACCCTGTGGTAAAAGGTGCCCTAACTTAGGTGCTGTGGCCCAGAAGCAGCCCCCCACGTGGCCGTGACTTCCAGCCCTGCAGAGGCTCACACCCACAGTGACCACCCGGTCTCCAGCCCCCCTCAGCCCTCTCCCTGCCAGTGCCATCTGTGCCCGCCTTCATGCGCTTGCCCTCTGCCGGGGAGCTGCCGTGGCCTGGAAAGCAGGAGGGCTGGTTTTCTTGCCCAGCTGTGTATCCCTGGGGTGACTTAGTTCCACTCTGGAAACCGAGGGAAAGGGGGGACAGGGGCTCCTGGGCTCCCCCGGAGGGGCAGGCTCAAGGTCGAGTTGGCAGCCATTCCCTGAGCACAAAGCCCTTTCTGAAGGACCCAAAGCAAAGTGGATCCTGCTTCCCTGCAGTTCACCTTGGCCTGCCGCTCAGGGGCTGGGTTCAATTCCTGTGTGCCAGCAGAAATCAAATGTGAGTGAAGAAGAGAGAAAGGACCCAGAGGGTGGAAGCCACAGATCCCGGCGAGGGACGAGGCACAGGCTTTGGGGGCAGGCAGACACTGGGTTTGTAGTGGCTCAGCCCCTTCCCCTGGGTCACAGAGTGACCAGGTGTGACTCACCTTCTCTGTAAGATGCGGACAGTGGCGGCACCTCACCTGTGGCTGTGGGAGTGAGAGAGGAATAGCACCCAGCCAGAGGCCTGGCGCAGACCCACCCTTGGTAGCTGCGGGGGTAGCCCAGATGTCAAGGTAGCCTCCAGAGACAGGGGGTGAGTCTCTGCAGAGCCAAACGCTTGGCGGTTTCTGGGAAGGCGAGTATCTGCTACTAAGGATTATACCAAGGCAGGGGTGTGAGGTTCCCACGGGCTCCAGCTGAAGCCGTCTGGGAACAACAAATGACAACAGGTCCTTGAGTGTTCCCCGGGCCAGGAGTCACACCTCCTGCTTTCCATACACTGTCTCTGCCGCAGACCCCGGGGAGAAGCCCTTCCCTTACGACCCCTCTCCCCAGCCCGGACAGGTTCCCCCTTTCTCCCTTACTCCTGCTCCTCCAGACACAAAGGTTGGGCCTTATCAGCTTTGGCCTACTTCACCCTTTATTCCCCGGGGTCTCTGGGCCCGGGCCTGGCATCGCTGCCCTCCTCCTGGGCCCACCGCACCTCCCACCGCACACGGGGCAGGCTGGGGCCCTCCCCTGCCTGCTCCTCCTCACTGATATCCCTGCTCTGGGCCCGACCCCCTCAAACTCCTGGCTCAGTTTATCGTGAGAGCAATTGTCTTAGAATCCCGCTGGTTAAAACCCTTCCCAGTGCCTGCCAGAAAGTGTACATATTCCTTGGTCCTAAGTTTGCTCCCAGTACCTTTCTAGACCTGTCTCCCAGTTAGCACTCCCTGACCAGGCCCAGGGAATTCTCCCCTTGGGACTTCTGCTCCCTCCATCCCACCCCCCAGAGTCCTTCCTCCTTCACCTGCCTTCACAGAACACAGCCCTCCTGGGAAGCCCTCCTGGGTGGCCCCCCACCAGAGCCCTGTGCCTGGTTCACCCTGCCCCTCGTCTGGCTGGAAGGGCGTCTTGGAAAGGGCACCCGAAAGGGGCCTGATACCAGGATGACTTCTGGAAGGCTGGACACTGTGTTCTCTAGAAGGGTTCCAACTCCCTCTCCTCCAACTCACTCAGCCACCAGTTGGCCTAAATCAGCCTTGTCCCAGCTCCCCACAGATGCCCTAGCTAGCTTGCAAGACAGGTGAGGATGTAAGAGATCATTAGTGTTGGTGAGGCTGTGGAGAAATCAGAACCCTCATACAAAGCAGAATGGTGCAGCTACTTTGGGCAACAGTCTGGCAGTTTCTCAAATGGTTAAACATAGAGTTACTGTTGACCCAAGAGAAATGAAAACATATGTCCACATAAAAACTTGTACATAAATGTTTTATAGCAGCATTATGCATAACAGCCAAAAGATGGAAACAGCCCAAATGTCCATCAATGGGTAAATGGATACATGAAATGTGGTATATCCATACAAAGGAATATTACGCAGCAATAAAAACAAACGAAGTGCTGACAACAGGCTACAATACGGACAAACCCTGAAAACCACATGGAAGAAGCCAATTCAAAGGACACATATTATAGGATTCCATTCAGGTGAAAAGTTCAAGATAGGCCAACCTATAGAGATAGAAAGTAGACTGTTGGTTGCTTAGGACCTGTGGAGATTGGGTGGTGGCTAGGGGATGCTAGCTGGAAGGTAGGGGGCTTCCTTCTGAGGTGACAGAAATGTCCTAAAACGGCAGTAATGGTTGCATGTATCTGGGAATGTACTAAAAAACAATGAGTGGCACGTTTCAAATGGATGAATTTGGTGGTACGTGAATTATATTCAATAAAGCAGTTATAAACAAAGTTAAAGAGATCATCCAATGAATAAGGAGATGTGGGCTGACATTGTGGATACACCACCGGTGTCCTGGGAGACCAGAGAAGCCACTTCTGCCTCGGAGCCCCTGCTGGCTCACCCACAGGACGTGGAAGGTTGGCGCCTGTCTCTGAGGAGTGCTGGGAGGGGATGGAAGGTGCATTCACAAATGCAAGAGGAACGGAGGGACTATTTAAATGGGCAAGACTTACTGTCAAGATGTCACTGCTCTGGGAAGCTGTGACGTCCTTGAGTTACGGGCGCCGAGTCCCACAGAATAAGTTGAAAGGGACCTTCAAGATCAACCAAGAACACAGAGCTAGGACAGTCCCATTCTCACCTAGACACAAATGCCACCCCCACCCCCCACCATCCACAAACATTTATCTGAGGCACGGAGAGCACTGAGCTCATGCAGACAGTGGGAAGGAACAGCAATGCTCTATTACGGTACCCTGGAAGGGCCTCCCGGAGTGGCATTGCCAGTCATCTCTACCCCAGGATGTAAAACATGGAATCAGAAGCAACCATCATCCTGAAACAGAATCCCCCATCCCTGCCCCGTTTGCCTTCCAGGCTGAATGCCAGGTGTCCAGGGGTTGCGGTGGCTGCCAGCACATTCCCTCCTTCCGAGCTTTAAGTGTGCAGCCCAAGGCTGACCGTGGCTGCAAGCTGCAGCCACCTCTTGGCGAGGCTCCAGGGCCTGCTCGGGCCAGCTGCCACCCTGCCACCCTGCTGGGGACCCACACCTGCAGGCACAGAGCTGGGCCAGTGTCATGGGGGCCTGGGTGGTGTGTCCGAGCTCAGGACAGGGGCAGTAGATTCAATGAGCAGGCAGGAAGAGAGCTGTATTTCAGGGCTTTGAATTCCGGGGCCGTAGGATACAATAATCATAATGATCATACTACTAACAAAAATAGTAATAAATAGCTTCCACTTCATTATAGGGATAGACTTTACAGGAATTACGATTCAGTACTTACAAGAACACTCGGAGGTACATATTATCATTTTCATTTTATAGATGAGGAAACAGACTCAGAGAGAAAAGTCTCTTGCCCAAGTTCACATCTTTAGTAAACAGTAGAGGTAGGATTTAAAACTAGGTCTGTCTGATGCAAAATCAGTGGAAAGTACAACCCATAATCCAGCCCCTTCAGGCCTTCTACCAGCAGCCAGAAAGCCCCGGGATGCCCAGGCACCATGAAGATTGCTCTGCAGAGGGCATCGAGTGAATGCCCCAGCCCCCGTGGGAGCTGGGCCCAGCCCTAAACCACATTTATGGCAGAGGCCACGAGGGGGTTTTGTTTAACCTCAGGATGGAGGCACCGGGGAGAGGAGGCATATTTTGAGGTTCTTAGGCCGGAAGGCAAACCTGGGTGCAGGCGCCCGGGGCAGCACTGCCCCTCTATTCCCTGTGCCACAGCTGTCAGGCTGACTTGCTCTCTCGCCACACCAGAGGAAATGGCTCCTGGGCTGTGCCCGTTGGCGCTGAGCTCGGACTGTGCGGAGTGCCTGCGATACAGGGCGGCGTCCACCCACCATCTCACAAGGTGGAAGAGGGTTGCGACGGCTCCCACTCTTCAGAACTGGGGCTCAGGGTCTGGAGAAAAGCAGAACCAGATCCTAATCCTGGCTCCACCACTAAATAGTGTTGTCGCCTTTGATAAGAAATGTAGCTCTTGTGAGCGTCCATGTAATCAGCTGTGAAGTAGGAAACTCATGCATCGCCCACTGGGCCGTTCCGAGCATGAGGATAAGGGTGAAGGCTTGTGTGACATTTGCTGTGCGCCAAGAATGGCTGTTCTAAATAGTTATCTAAATATCTCCATGAATGTCTATTTGTTTATTTATCTATTTAATCTTCTCAACCACCAAGTAAGTAGATATTACTATTGTTCTCCTTTTATAGATGAAAAACTTGAGACTCAGAAGTGTTAGGAAATGTGCCCCGGGACACAAAATCAAGTCAGTGGGGCACTAGCATGTGAACCTTGTCAGTCTGAATCTAGAGGCTATGGTCTTAATCGCCACACCGTCCAGAACACACATGAAGAGATGGTGTCCAGACCGTGGCCAGGACAGTGCCTGCAGGGTGGCAGGGACACAGCCATGGTAGCTGTGGTCCTCAAATGCCCCAGGCTGCCCTGAGGAACGGGCATACCATACCGAGAGCCAGAAACGTACCTATGGCTCCAAGAGAAGAAAAGAAAGATGAACTTAACTGTCACATTACAGGAAGGGTCTTCTTGCCAGCTACTGGAGCCTGGGGGAAGCTGCCAGCACCAACGTGGTCACGTGGGCTGCACGGCTCAGAGTGACGGAAACACCGTGTGCCGCCCAGGCTTCCCAGCCGCCAGTCCTTGCAGGGGGCATCCTCACCCCCGCCCTGTCCATCAACGCCTGCTCCCCAAGTCAAGGGCTTTCCTTCCAGGTTCTCAAAAACCCTTGGATTTCCAAAAGGAACCTGGCTCCCTAAGACTTCAGGCCCACACATCACTCAAGGGGCTCCTGAAAGAAGCGGCAGAAACACAAACCAATCAGAGAAGCTTTGAGAAGTCACAGAGAATCTCGCATCATCAAGGTGCCAGAGTAAGAAAAGGGAAGCAGAAACACAAAGTCACAACCTCCAGGGTTCCCTTTCCTGGTCAGTGAGTGAATGTGGCTTTGCTTTAAAGTTCAGTACTGGGGTAAAGAGGGTCTCCCTGGCCATGAGTCCTTTTGTCAGATACACACATAACAATCACATTTCCATTTTGGCCTCTGCTGCCAAAAAAGCTCAGAGTTGACTGTAATACACATGTCAGTAACCATCCAGCCTCAGGCCCCTGGCGAACGAGCTCCTCGTCCCACCCTCTCATCTATACGGTATCTATCTTTCTGACATCATTTGTAATGGCCAATGGTCCCAATTTTCCTTTTTGGAAGCCGGTGGGACACACATTAGAGATGGCCACTGGATGACAGAGGGAGATGCTGGCATTAAGAGTGAGCCGGATCACTGACATTTTAAGGCCCCTTTTAAACACTGTGATTCTGGGACCGTGATCAATCAATAGTCTGCCATGTTCTTCTTCCACAAAAAAAGCCGAGCCTTGTCCTAGCATCCTGGGGAGGGTGGTGCTCGGCATCTGGAATGTCAAGGTGTGTGCAGGCTGCTACATGCACAGACCTGCTTCTTGCTGCTGTCACCTGAAGGCGCTGGGGCTGGGCTGCGCACAGGATGCCAGCTGGCACGGAGGCGCCATGAGCCAACTCCTCGAGAACAAGGCCTTTCCGCAATGCAACTGCCCGCCGATGGACAACACAGGCCTAGCCGAGACTGTATGGTCACAAGGCTGTTTTTATAACGAGCACAGAATGGAATGCAGGCCCCTTTTACGACCATGTTGAGGCATAAACAGGAGTCACCTTGGTGTCCCTCCTGGAGTATGGAGCTTAGGCTCTCCATTGAGCTGAGGCACAGTGTTAGATGCTCTCAGCCTGACTGGCTTGCCAAAGCCATGTCCACGCCACGGGGCATGACCTCTATCTCATGATCTGATGTCAAGGAGACTTTCCTGAGCCTCTTCTTCAGGCCCATGAAATTCAAGTCCCCCATTTTTCAGCTTGGCAAACTGAAGCCCAGGAAAGTGTGTTGGCCAAAGTCAGATCACCAGTTTACTGGCAGAGCCACAGCTAAAACACTTATCTCCAGAGTGAGATCTGAGGCCAGGCACTAGCAGTGTGTCACTCTCGTGCAGAAGGTACGGTTTACGGCAGGGCTCGTGAAGGGCCAGACCCCATCCAAGGGCCCAAGTCAACAGCTATGACCAGACCAATCACGGGCTGATGTCTCAGAAGAGAGAGACAAAAGCCAGGGTGGGCCCCCAGACAATTCATTCCAGCCAGAGGGAGAGGCAGTTTGCAGTTTAGGGTCAGGATGAACACACTGCAAGCGGCAAAGCTTCTCCTTAGGTACACTGGATTGCTTAGCAATGAGCTAACCCCGTAAACCAGTGTCCATGAAGCCGTCTGCACCTCTTCCCCAGCACTCCACCACCCAGAAACTCCTCACTCGTTTAAACAGAAACTGGTTTATGGGGTGTTCCCATGTCATTAGGCATAGATTGGGCCTCCAGCTTCTTTAGTCAGCCCACCTGCCCCTACCTGTGGTCTGGGTACAGTCCTGACCTGCGGCCACACCAGCCTATGATCAATGTAGATGAGGCACTCTCCTCCCATACCAACCAGAACTCCCTCCTGCCTCCCAGGGGCCCACTGAGCCCTGGGAAAGCTTTGCGGGTCTGTAGGTTCCTAGGTGGACACAGTCGGGAATTCAGGGCAATTCTGCAGCAAAGGGGCCAGAAGTTGGTGAGCCCTTTTCCCTTTGTAGCTTGTGTTCCCTGGCTTGTGTACCCAGAGGTAAATGTAACAGGCTCCCTGGCAGGGATAATCACACCCAGCCCTTGGATCTTATTATACTGCTTTTCAGTTTATGGAGCATTTTCACATGCATCTAATCTAAGTCTGACCACAGAATATGAAGCCAAAGTAATATTCTCAGAAACCAAGGCCACAAGAGGTTCTGGGCCTTGATCACGGCCACCTCGTTAATGAAGTCAGGACACAAAAACCTGGTTTCCTGCCTCTTTAGTGAAATGAGACTGTCTTTTAAAACAGCTTGGCTTATCTAGCCCCTTGCCAAGACATTTTTATTGCTTAAGCATGGGCCCTTCTGAGGTCCAAAGGCACCAGTCTGTGGAACCTGTTAGCTTCCCCGAGCACCCCCCGGGGGAGGCGGGGAGGCACTGAGCTTGGCTCTGCAGGGTGAGTCAGGACTGCTCTGGGCCAGAGCAGCTCAGCTCCAGTCTCCAGCTTGCCTGCCACTCCATCTGCTGCCCTGCAACCTTGTCCTTACCTCACCCAGAACCACTTCTCTCTCTTCCTATCATCTTTTCCTGCTTCTCACTCTACCCCTCCATCTCTCCCTGACACAGGATGTAGGAAATGGCCCAATGGCATAAGCAGTCTCCTGCTTCAGGGTCTCTGTCCCCTCCTGGAGTCCAGGCCCACAGAAGGAGCTCAGAATTCAAAGCTCCAGGAAGGGGTCACTAAAGCCACCAGTATCCAGTCCTGCCCAGTTCCTCTGCTTTGAGAAGGAGCTTGTATCACGGTCTAATACTAAAAATGATGTTAAGTGCTGAAGGCCCAGGATAGCCACAGTCCATGTGTCCCTGGGCAAATGGCTTTCCTCATCTGGGCCTCGGTGTCCTCACTGGAAAAACGGCGGGCTGGATTCTGTAACCTCTGAGTTCTTCCTGCTCCCCAAGGACTCGTTCGATGAGCAGCAAGAGCAAAGCCTTAGTGCAGCTCTCATCCTCTGAAATGACTTCGTCGTAACAGGGGAGGCTGTGGCAGGGACTAATAGATGCAATGGAAACTCTGGAGAGTCCAAAAAGGATTTTAATTAAAATGTAAATGTTGTAAACATTCAAAGGCACTCCACCCTGGGAGCCGGGGCCCAGCTGCCGGAGGTGCCAGGGCCCCATTCGCCAGCATCAGCTTGAGCAGGTGCCCTGTACGTGTTGCCAGCGCTACATCCTATTAGGGGGGCTCGCTCACACGTAACAGCCACGCGAGGGGAGACAGAGGGGCTTCTGGAGAGCTGTAGCTACAGGTGATTTTGTGGAGTGATTTTGAGAAAGACCCCTTGCCCCCAAATATCTTCCCATCCTATTATAGGCACCTATCGATTCATATTTTTATATACATTTTATAAAAAAGTTCATTACTAGGGGTTCCTCTGAGTCATGGATCATGCTCCTATTAGTAGGCAAACAGCACAGAAGAGGTACCATGTTTGCATCGGTCACTTCCTAGCTGTGCAGTCCTGGGCACCAATCTTATTCTTTCTTAGCAACAGCGGCAAAAACACTCAGGCCACTTTTCTAGGGATGAGGGGTGCTGCTGTGGCCTGGCCCCTGGACTCTCTCCCTTGGGACCCAGAATCTTATTTAGAGTTATGCTCAATCTTCTCAGGCTGATGATCCTGGGATTCAACCCAAATAGGAGGAAAACCAAGGGCTGGGAACCAGAGGGTGGTGCTTCCCAGGCCCACAGACCCTGGTCGAATAACAGAGCAGCTGAGGAGGTGGCCGTGGCAATGGAAGGCCTTCCCGTGGGGTTCCCATCTCAAGGGAGGAGGAAAATGAGAATGCAACGGGTGCACACTGACAGCGAAGGCCCTTGCTGGCTGGCTTTTGCGTGCATTCTACTCACTGCAACTTTTGGTGATTGTCTCATTACGGCTCATTACAAACATCCAAGTACATTTTGCAAGGTCGTAACTACAGGGGAAGGATACAATTATTATAATGAAGCCTCCCCAGCCCCAGACTCTTTCCTCTCCAATCAGTCCCAAATGCCACTGCTCAAATCATCTTCCTCGCTTGCCACCTGGCCCTCCCAGGTCTCCTTTCCTGCATCCCTCCCCAAGGTCAAGGCAACAGAGCACCGGCCAGGACATAGTGCCCTCTGTGACTTGCCTGCATCAAATGGCATTTTCCCCCTTTTCTTTCGAGATTGTGGAGCGGCTTTCTGCAGGTGTGGCCTTCATGGAGGGGAAGAGCTAAGGATGTCAGGTGGTCCTGGAGACGGGGCCTGGGAAGAGTGGCAGGATGCGAACCAGAAAGTACCTTCCAGCGTGGTTTAGGGTTGCAGCCCACCTGCTGGCTGAAGCTGGGCAAACGGTTCCTGGAAGGCCAGATACTGGCACACAAACTGGGTGAGTCCTCATCACCAGGGAACAGAATGGAGTGCCCAGACACTCGTTTCTTGCCTTTCTCAGAAGACCTTCTACCCCCAAAGGCCATCCTGGTGGAACCAACCTCCCTCCTGTAAAAGCAAACTTCTAGGGCAAAGTCTGGTCTGCATCCAGGCCAGGGAGAGAGGGTTTATCTCAGTCCCTCCCTCTGCTGCTCCATCTATTTCCAGAACACAGCACCACAGCCTCAGGAGGGCAGCCACAGACCCAAGTACCGCGAGGAAGGAAGCCAGAAGGGTGAGAGGTCTGACAAACTCTTCCTTTCACGGAACTGGTGGTTTTCAGTCTGGAAGAGAGACTTCAAGGGAACATGACAGCTGGCTTCAAAGTCGAAAGGGCTGTTTTGTATAATATGGAATAGACTCGCCCCGCGTGCCTGGAGGCAGACTCGGGATCTGCAAACCGGCCAACCAGGGCCTTGGCTGGCTCACAGAGAACTGAGTTCCCGGATGACCACTCACCAAGCCAGAGAGAGGCTCTCCCCACGGCAGGTGAGCTCTGAGGTCCCTTCCGCCCTAAGACTCTCTGTGTCTGTGACTCCAGCCAACAGCCTCTGGCACAGCACTTGCACACAGTAGGCACACAATCAATGTTTACAGATTGTCGAAGGGATAATACTAATTTACACAGGGAAACCAGCTTTCAAGTAGGCGGTGGAGACCTTCGCCAGCAAACTTTTCTAATCAAAGGCAATGAATGTAGCTCCTAAAAGGACTTGTCCAAATTCATGTGATTAGGAGTTACCTACAGTGCTTATTTGAAGTGCAGATTCCTGCCTCCCTGTGTGTCAAATTTGGATTCAGTAGGTCTGAAATGGGGATGAGAAATCTGTATTTTAATACAAGCTCCAGGTGAGACTGCCAGAGCACCCTTTGCAAAATCCAGACCTACAGGAAACAGCCATGGGCTCTTCTGGTTCTGGGATATCAGTCCCAATGGAGCTGCCCTTGCCCCCTAGAGATGGAAGAGGCTCCATGCTGTCTGGCTGAACCCCAGGGAACTCTGAGGCCCAGAGCAGCCAGAAGAGGATGGCATCTCTCAATCCAAGACCCACCCCCAAACAGGGCATCTCATGCCACCGAAGGGCCAGCCTCAGACACACTTGCTGCATCACAGGCTCAGTCCTGAGATGGCCCGTCTCCTCGATGCCTCCTGTCTGCCTGCTACCTTCCCATGAATGGCTCTCCCGGGGCCTCCCACCTGGGTTCAGTCTTTGGCCCCCACCTCTACCAGGGCTTGCGCTCTGCTTCTGGCTCCACTGCCTTTGGCCACCAGCCTGACTCCCAAGGCCCTGCAGCCTGGGGTTGTCCCAGATGAACTCCTTTGCCTCTTTTGCTCCAGTCCTGCAAGCAGAACCCAGCCAGCCTCCCCTGGGAGCTCTCCCACTTGGCTGGGCTAACAAAAAAAGAGGAAGGGGCCCGATTCCCAGTGCAGCCCTCCCTGTCCAGCGCTTCGCACCCACCCCTGCAACCCCACCATCAGCATGAAGGAGACTGGCCTCTTCCAGAAGGTTCTTACTCTTTCAGTCCCCAATCATTGCCAAGCACCCAGCCTGGCCAGACTGCCCCCTCCCCTCTGCCCTTTCCCTACAGGGATTGATTTGTTTAGTTTCAACTGTTTAATCTTCTCCTTCCCTTGGAGCAAGCTGTTTCTCCTCTGATCCCTCGTAGGAGGTGTTCTGTGTCGGACTGAATAAAGGGGGGCTGGGGAGGGAGGTAAAAGAAAAAAAAAAAAGAAAGAAGGAAGGAAAACATACCTCCTGGCAAAACCCAGAGCACCGCTTTCACAACATCTTTCCCAGCTACATTATTTATAGCGTGACTGAAACATTTATTCCTCTTCTGCTCTTCCAAAGAGCAGCAGTGTTTCCACTGAGCTGTGACAAGTACAGCAAGGCCGTGCTCTGCGCGAACACCAAACATTTGATACACAACAGTGCGCCCTGGAAAATGCTGTGGCTCACAGCGGCCAGGAGGACATGGCAGGGCAGTGGGGCAGGGGCCTGGGGAAAGAGAGGGTATAGCTCCGAGGTGCAGGGAGAGAGGACGGAGGGAGGGGATCCAGACTCAGGCTACAGAAAGGAATGGTGGTTCTCTGCAAACAGCTAAGCCCGGCTCACAGAGAACCAGAGGCCAGGGCCCATGGGGGCTGTGGGAGGCCAAGAGCCACATCTACAATGACATTCAAGGAAGCACTGGCTAGTGACAAGTGTGAGCAGATAATGTTTTAATTTATCCCACAATTTATATAAATAAGTACACTTATTAATTGTGGTATGGCAGAAAGGGGATAGACTTTGGATTCAGATAAATCTATGTTTCAGCGTCCCTTATGTCACCTCCTCACGGTGTGACTTGGAACAAGTCACACAATCTCTCTGAGGCTCATTTTTCCTTTCTGCAGAAACAGTACCCACCGTGCATTGCTGTTTTGGAGCATAAGGAAGTGCCTAGCACCTGAAGTGGATTTCATCCCAATTTAGAACACAAACTACCTAGCACAATGAGTAGCCCCGAATGAAGATTCTGTAAAGGTAGCTCAGTACATTTCCGGCTGGCAAGCATTGCAAGGTTTCATAGCACATTTCCAGTGGCCTGGTGGACATGCCAATGAGAATACACATGCAGTGAGGGGAGGCCTGACATTCTCCAAGGACTCCAGGTCTCTGAAAGAATAAGTCCACAGACCCGTGGCAGTGGAATTCTGCATCCCCATTCATCCTGGCTTCCCTTAGCTCAGCCAGCAGCTGCCACGGCCCTTGCCAGCTGCAGAGCTGCTGGACACCTTCAGAGCCATGGCTGTGAACAGTTGCCTAGTGACCTAGGGACCCCAGACCCAGCACCCTTTTCTGCCTTTGTTACTGTCCCTCTCATTTGCAGGAGACACTGCTTCTCGCCATTTGTTCGCAGAGCTTGTTCCTACCCAGGAGTGACCTTGTATCCGTACACGTTAAAGTCATATTTGTTTTTATGATTCCTTTACTGGAGAAGAAGGGATATGAGATCCAGCACCAGAAGATCTACTACTCTCTTGCTCCAATGTCAGACACCCCGTAAGGAAACCACACCGAGCACGAGAACCTAACAGCACTAGCATTTATTATGTGCTGAGGGTTTTATACACATTATCTCATTTATCCTTATAATGACCCCAGGAAGTAGATATAATTCTCCCTATTTCCTTTCTTTATTTTTCCATTTATTCACTTTCCTTAAAAATATTTTCAAATGTCTATTATAGGCCAGAAGGAACACAGTGATGAGTAAGACGGCTGTCCAGAGCTTATGATTCAGATGGGGAAACTGAGGCCCACGGAGGTCGGCTAAGGCCACATGACACCTGCCCTCAGGAGTGATTTCGCGCCTCACACCTCTCTGCATGGCGCTTTGTAGTCTACAGATCCCAGGGACCCGTTCATGCAAGAGCAGCCCCCGGCCCCCAGCAGCTGGACTCGGGGGCCCAGTGCGAACTCTCTGCAGGAGCTGGCTTACACGTGTGGATGGTAGAGGCGCCCTGGACGCCATGGGGCACAGTGCACCACTGGCGATTTTCTGCCTCATGACGCTAGAGCCCGGTGGGTAATAGGAGGTTGGCTAGCTCCCCTTCTGAGGGACCCCAGCAGGTGCGCCCAAGAACAGCATGGGTTCCAGGCAGACAGCACTTGCCCCCCACCGCCCCTCCCTCCGCCTGGCCCTGGCTTCCATCTGACTGCAGGTCAACCTGGTCTCACACCAGCCACTTCTGCCGCTCAGTGCCATCTTTCGGCTGTTACTACAGCTCCAAAGCGTGGTAAGCAGAGAAGAGAGGAGCTCGAACAATAGCCAACTTGCCTAAAATCCCAATGCTGGAGTTAATAAAAAGAAATGAACCCATTCAGGCTAGCACTGAAATTACAGTCTCCGTTTCACTGTGGTGACAGAAGGCGGGTACTTTGGCTGGGAGCTTGGAGTCAGTCTGGTGGGAGTGGTGGAGCAGGAAGGGGAACGTCCTCGGCTGTAGATGCAGGCCTGGCACTCTGACTTGCTTCCCCCCCTCCTCTCCAGGGCCTCCTCCCATGAATATATTTGTTTGTTTTTTCCAGTTGATTTCCAAAGGCCTAGGTGTCCCCAGGGCCTCTTGCTGCAGGTGTAGCAAATGCAAATCTGACAATTACAGTCAATCCAGCAGCAAAAATTCCCCATAAAAGGAGAAGCCAAAGGGCTCCTGCTGGGTGGTGCAGCCCTCAAAGACAAGCCCTCCACGGAAGGGCAGCTTCAACAGCTCTGGCAGTCTGGCCCGAGCGGGCGCCAGGATGGGCAGATGGCCGGGGCCGGGACCTCAGGCTGGCTGTGAAGAAGCTCTGCCTCCCACGACTGGCTGTGGCATCTCACCCTGGGAGACCTTTAGGGCCCCGTCTGCCTGAGCGGGGTGAGTGTGAGATGGAGGCAGGCCACCTAATGTGGCTGTCCCCTTCCCAGCCCTCTAACATTGGCTCATCCATTCATCTGACAACTATTTAAAGGACATTTTTAGCGCCAAGCAATGTTCTAGGTCCTGGGGACAGTGCTCAAGACAGATGGACAGACATGGTCCTAGTGCTATGGGGTCTTGTGGCCTAATCGGGGCATCAGATAAAAACAGCAGCAGCAAAGGTGGGGAGTGTTAGGGTGGAAGCAGGAAGGGAGTGAGATGGTTAGTGATGGACAAGGGCTACTCTAGATAGGTCAGGTCAGGATGGAAACAGTTCCTAAGATGACATTTGCACCACAACCTGAAGGATGAGCTGGGGCCAGATGTGAAGTAAGTGGGGGAAGGGCTTTCCAGGCAGAATGGCACATGCAAAGGTGCCGGGGATAGTGGTAGTAGTGAAAGATCTGGTTTGTCCGAGAAACAGAGATCGGTGTGGGTGCAGTTCAGTGAGCAAAGGGGGCTGCGGCCTAAGATGGAGCCAGACCATGGGGGCCGTAGGGTGACATCTGGAAATGTCAAGTGTGGACGGATGGCCCAGCCACACCTGTGCTGCTAGACCCTCTTTAAAGGAGGGAACCTTCCTGGCTCCCAGGTATTCAAGGACCTTTGTCTGCCCTCAGGAAGGAAAGGAAATAATGGAGGCAGCAGCTCTGATAACTGTCAGTTTCCCATGATTTTAAGTCTGTCTATGTGACCCAACTTCTTATTGCTCAAGACCGGACCCCTCATTCTCTGATTTAGTCACCCCAGGAAATACTGAATACCTGCTCAGTGCAGGGCAGAAAGGTGGGTAGGCAGGAGGCAGGTGGCAGATTTGGCTGGATCAGGATGGGATTTGTGCATCATGGCAGGAAGTCTGGACTTAATTCTGGAGTCTGGAGACACTTTTTGTTTTGTTTTTTTGTTTTATTTATTTATTTTTATTTTTTTAATTTTTATGAAGGTATTATTGATATATACTCTTATGAAGGTTTCACATGAAAAAACAATGTGGTCACTACATTTACCCATATTATCAAGTCCCCACCCATACCCCACTGTAGTCACTGTCCATCAGTGTAGTAAGATGCCACAGATTCACTATTTGCCTTCTCTGTGCTACACTGTTTTCCCCATGACCCCCCATACCGTGTGTACTAAACATAATACCCCTCGATCCCCTTTTCCCTCCCGCCCCACCCACCCTCCTGCATCCCTCCCCTTTGGTAACCACTAGTTCCTGGAGACACTTTGAACAAAGATTTTGAACAACGGAGGGACAGACTCAGATTCAGGCTGCTCAAGGTTCTGCCTGCAGTGTGAAGGGGTCCACTGAGGCTAGAGCCAGAGGCCGCTGGGATCGTGCAGCGAGAGGCAGCAATGCCTCCAAGAGGCATTTGTTCACTGCCTGGGACTGAACAAAAGCTTGGCACCTTCGCGCTTGGCGTTTCTCTGTAGGTTCTGTTCCTGCTTCTAGTGTATTCCAGTTGCTTGTATGCCCTAATCTGATCATGCAAACCAACAGATATACCAAAGGCCCTTTCTTCTTGACTTTAGAATCCGTTAAGGGTTTCGGCACAGACACAGGGAAGGAAGACCAGACCTATATTCCCTAGTGTTGTTTTGCTGATGTTGACAGTGAAGTGAGTTTGCCATTCTGGGCACACAATAGCTAAAAGGGAAGCAACGCAGAGGGCCCGGGGTGCAGAGGAAGTCAGGCAGGAGTTCCCTTCTCCATCCTCATATCCATGTGGATAACTGAGAGCTGGCTGCACCTTGAAAGTGGAGCATATTTGGAAACCAACTGCAGGCCAGTTCCCTGTGGCCTGTGCATGGCATAAGGAATGCACATACGTCCACACTTCAAAGCACCAGCCGGGCCCACATCTTCCTGGAGAGGGACACAGCCTGGGCAACCTGCACCTGCAGCAGTGTTTGATATGCAAATTTCCCATCTCTGTAAGCTAGACTATGAAACAGAGAATTAGAATCAGAGTGAAGGAATGTGAGCCCTTAGAGATGATGGAGGCCCCCACCCTCATTTAATGGAGCAGCTACCAGGTGCCGAGGTGAAATGACTGATGCTGGGACCCTCAGTTAAAGGGCCTGAATCTCTTGCACTGAATGTCAGGCAGCCGTGTGGGGTCTATGTTTACATTTCAGGGCTTACCTGCTAAACCCAGCGCACACATAAAATGTCTCCCAACAGCAGCCCTGGGATCTGAGAAATAAATACTTAGATAAAAAGCCATTTACCAAGACCCAAATGCCTTTTAACAGAGGCTGTGTGCGCAGCAGGATAAGCCAATTACCAAAGGATTGTGTTCCAAATGCAGCCTAACTGTCTCAGAGCCATGTCAGGGGCAATCAATAAGTAGTTAATCAATGGATTGATTAATCATTTACTGCTAGTGATTAAATTTTGAGAAAGTACAAATTCTATTTCACCTACAGCCAGTCAAAAGCGATGCTTAGATCCTGGAACATGAAAGGAAATAAAAATAAAAGCCCCGTGGCTGCAGTATTGGAGAGAGAGAGAAAGAAAATGGGGGTGGTTGTTTATCTCAGAGCATCTCAGGCCTTTACAGTCAAAGGAAACTTCGGGGATCAGCTGGTCTGACTCCCTTATTTTGGGGATAAGGAAACCAGGGCTCCGAGGTCAAGGGAATCAGCAGGTTAGTGTCAAAGCAAGGATTCGATCCAGGCCTCCTGCCTCCCAGCCCATCCCTTTAGGAGAAGGGGCAGACAGCCCCTGTTGTACAGCTTGGGGTGTGGTAGCCACATCATTTATGCTCTGCCAGCAGCTTTTCTCTTAGGGGCATTTGTTAGATTTCCAAGTGGCCATTTCCCCTCACCCCAAACACATGGCTTGTCCATTAACACAGAGGTTCATGGAGATGCCTTATCAATGCCCTTTTGGCAAAGTTGGGAGGAAAAATCCTGTAAGCTTGAGGATTTGCCACCACTAAGGAAATTCAACACGAACCCATGTGCAGGCAACAGTTCCTACAGAAGGAATGGCAAGCAACCGAGAACAAACCCACAGAAATCTGGACAACCCTGTGGGCGAACAACTCATGCAGACACGCAGGTTCTGCTGTTCATCAAAGGCATATTATTTTCTTCCCAGTAAACATCTTTATCAATCAGGGTTCTGTCTGATGCTTCTCCTGGAGCCTTTAAACTGAGGCCTGGCGTACTCGTTAAACTGACTCAAAGACCTGAGATGTGATCCAACAGATTCAAGGCCACTCATCCAAGCAGGATGGGTAGCCTTTTATGCAGGTAAGGAGACACTGGTTTAATGACATCTGGAGGTAGGATGTGGAAGGGTGAAGTATTTAGGTGGGCTGTAAGTTTCTGTGTTTGTTTCCAAAGTTATGTGGCAACTCCTCCAGGAAGCCACCCCAGATCACCTGACTGTGTCTAGTCTCTCCAGACCATGTGTGTGCTCTGTGGTGCTTGACCATCTCCCAACCCCCCGGGGCAGTTTTCACTGCCTGTTTTTACAGCTCTCTGCCGAAAAGTTGTAAACCCAAAGTACCTTCCTCCAGCCAGCAGGATTCAAAGCCCCCTTGCTCTTTGTTGCCACTCTCAATGTGATCGAGAAAGGCAAACACATTTTTATTACTTGCTGAAACCAAGCAGAATTAGGTTGGCAAATCTTTTGGGATGAAAATCAATATGTTCCAAAACCAAATATCAGTGATTTCTGTATTATCCCCTACTTTGGTAAGATCTGTGCTGGGGTTTCGGTTTCTGTTAAGCACCAGCCTGAGCCATCCCATGTGTGGCGTTTTCCAACTGCACACGGTCAGCTCCCCAGGTGGGTGGTGGGAATCCTGCTTTCTCCTCTCCCTTTCTCCCCATAATGCTTGAGAGAGGGCTGCCCATGAAGGTGGGCGAATCCCAAGGGCTGTTGAACGCTCTGCTTTCCTCGGAAGTCCCCTACCCTCATCCTGCCCACCCCAACCCCAGGCCCAGGGAAGCAAATCAGAGAGATTAAGGATTACTCGCCATGCTCTGTGCAGTCACTGGTAACATCCCAGCCTCCTACACCCCCCCCCCCCCCACCACCCCGAATGGGACCTGCTGCTGTGAAGTCTCATTCAATCAGCCTGAGATCACCACTGGGGGGAGGGGCTGGCTGGGGAGAAGGGGGAGCCGCCGGCCTGGCCCCAGCTGTGTGTGCACAATCGGCCTTTATTAACTATCACACTTCATTCTGGACAGCTGCCTGGGGAGAACATCGATTCATTCCCCAACCTTTTAGGCTGTCCTGGAACTCCGTGTTTCCATTTATTTATCTCCTTATTTCCAGGTACGTGTGCAGGTTAGGCCTGGGCAGGGAAGACGGGTACCAAGAAATGGATCCAATTAGAAACATATACCCCTTGACTCTCGCCCATGTGGTGGGTTTCACTCAATCCCTGCAGCTTGTAGGCCCTAAAGAGAAGATTCTCCCTGGGAGGATGTGACAGCAACACTTACAGCTAAAGCCACCTGCTGTCAATACCTGTCTAGCTCTTCTGTGCTGCACCTTCCCATGTTTCCGTGTGGAGACCAGCCTGTCCCATAACCTCCCGACGCACACCCACGTGTGTGCCGTGCAGAGTACTCGGCACAGAGCCGGTGCTCCTTTCCTGGCTGGGACTGGGGACGCCTAGGTTGGTATGAGGGTGCAGATAGTCCTGGATGCAGGAACTTTTGGGTTCCTGATGGAGGGGGCGATTGAAGCAGTGTCCACATTCTATGGCAAGGTGAGGGGTTTCTAGGAAGAGGTGCTCCTGGTGGACCTGCTGTGGTCCTCTTAGCTGGCGGGGCCGCTCAAATGGCACGTGCTCTGTGTCCTTGCATATCGTGCCATGCATTCTGTGGGCTAAGCCCTCTCTTGCACACCAATGGTAGCACCCCCAGATAACCTGCCACAGAGCCAGGATCCCAATCCTCTATGAGGAACCCAGCCCAGTCCTCCTTTCTTTTGTAGGGACTGAAGACAGGCAAATACGCTTACAGAGGGCTGAGTGAGTGATCCAAGAGGAAGAATATCCTCATAAAGTCCTCAAAGAAATGGTACTTGAAATCTCTCCTATGTGCTCTGAGTGTCTCTGCTGCCACTGGCTGGGCGGCTTAGGCAGATCAGATAACCTCTCTGAGCCTGTATTTCTGCATTTGTAAAATGTGGTAAATCTGCCCTGGCTGCTTGCCTGATAGGGCTACAGAGGCCCATAGGAGAGGATGTATGTATAGATCTGTGGAATGCGTGGGTAGCTCATCTGGTGGACAGTGGAGTAGTCAAGAGAGCAGGTGCCAGAGCCAGCTGCCTGGGCTCAAATCCTGGCTGTGCGGTTGCCTAGCTGTGTGGCCTTAAGTTATTGCTTTCTCTGTGCCTCAGGTTCCCAGTTATAGCGTGGAGATGGTAACAGCCACTCCTTCACAAGGTTTTCAGGCAGATTAATGAGCTAATACAAGTGAAGGCCTTAGAACAGTGTCTATGTACATGTTACCTTGTGTAACTATGCATGTGGATAGTCCGTGTCCTTCCTGTGCAGGTGCTCAAAACTTACACATGCAGAGAACACCGTGGCTCCCAACCCATTCAAAAACAGCACCTAAGAGCAGGGGTAACTTCCCACCACCCTGGCCAGGCAGCGGCCTGCTTTTTCTTCTGGCCTGGGTCTTTGTCTGCAGTCCGACTTGAGGGAAGAAACCTCCCACAGTGTCATCGCTATGAGGACGGGGCTGGCTGTGAGGCGGCTTTGCTGGGTGCCAGGCCCCATGCTCCCCCGCAGAGGCCAAAGCTGGAGGACCTTGGGCATCGCTTCTAATTTGGTGTAAAGGTCAGCTATCAACATTTGCTCTCATCCCTCATCCAGAGCAGTCCCGAAAGTCACCCACAGTCTCTCAGCCAGCCACTTCAGCCTCTATGTTATCAATAGTTCCTCCCGGGAAAATGTAAACTGCATCGAACAGCTCATGCTCCTGACTATGATACTCTCTCCATGGCGAGTGATCCTATGCTGGGGACTGTTTTCTGTGAGTGGAGGGCAGGGGTGGAGGGGGAGACTGGGAAGTAGAGGAGGCAATGGGGCTTAGGAGCTGCAGTTCTCCTAAAGGGCTCCAAAGCCACCAGGTTCTGGCATAAAAAAATTCATCATGATAGAAACAATAAAATAGAACGGAGAGCCAATTAGGGGGCTGGCAATAGGAACACAAATGGGCAGGAAAAGAATCATTGCTAGTTTTGATTACAAAAAGAAGCAATCAGAGGGAGGAAGGGAGGAGAAAGCAACAGAATTTACAAATCAGAGGTGGGGAAGGAGGTAGCCTGTCCTCAGGAGGAGAGATAGTGGACACGATGCGGACAAGTTCCAGATCCTTCCATTCTCTTTACAAAAGTGGCCAGGAAAGAGTCTGGGTCAGGGTTGGGAACTCCTCTGCAATGTCTGAACTCTGCGTTCCAAATGCAAGCACTTCCAGACAACGGTGGGACACCTCAGTCTTTCCTTCCAGTCCCGTGTCCCCCAGTCATGAGAGCGGGCCAAAAACCGGCCTCTCACAGCCTAGGGCCTCCTTCCCCAAAAAGGTCTGGGGGTTTCCATTTCCACAATTGCGCAGGCAGGGGGTGTTCCCAAGACCAGCCCCCTCTGGCCTCCTGAGCTGCAGCTCCTCCCTCGTCAGCCTCCATCACAGTGGCCTGGAAGGGCCTGGAGTTTCTGGAAGGACAGGCGGGGATTCAGTGACCTCTTCCCAAATGAGCAGTGTGGTTCGGACCTTCACTTCACAGGGCCAGACGGCAGGGAGGACCAGACCCGGTTCCTCATGGGGCAGGCCCAGGACCATGGTCACCGGGCAACAGAGGCAGGTGTACAGGTTGTGAGCACTGCCCAGCCCACCATTAGTCCCTGCCAGGTGTTCATCCCCTAGGGCCATCGCAGGCCCCGGAAGCTCAGCTAACTAGAGGAGGGTCATGGGTAGGGACAGGATCACACGATTCTCCTTGAGAAGCTGGGTGCAAAGCACTGGTGGGGACACCCCTGGCCAGCACTGGGCTCTTGGGTCAAACATTTCATCTTTCTGGGCTTGGTTTCTTCACATCCACACAAGGGTAGATGTAAACCAGGAGGTCAAGTCTCCTGCTGCCTAACACCCTAAATTTATTATGATAGGCTGTAAAACGCAGGGTTCCTGTGGTCTCAGGATTCCTTGTGAAGCCCAGAGGTAAGAATCATAGGATGAGATCTCCATGTTCTCAGAAGAGCATGAGACGCTCCACCAGCGGCCGGCTAGGGGGCGACGGGAGCTGTCCCGAGGCCCTGAGCCCACCACCAGCTCAGCTGCGACAAAAGCAGGCCCAGGTGTTTGATGGGAGGACGGTGTCAGGTCTCCTTGAAGGGAGCGGGGCATTCTGTGGGTCCCCTGCATGTGTCTGAAGAGTGTGTCCCTCCCACAGTCCACATGAGGGGCTTTGTGGACCTAGGGAAGCCCTGGGAACTTGGGGGTGGTTAAAGAAGTCCTCAGGAGAGCTAGGCATGAGCTCTGGTACTGTGGGAGGGGGCTGGTGACGACCCTGACCCTGGCCTGGGGGCAGAGGCAGCAGAGAGGGCTCCAGGGTGCTGCAGTGGGAGCACGGGGGCTTCTGCTCACGAGTGGCAAGTAGATACCATGAAGGGCAGAAGGGATGATGACCATGGCTAACTTTTGCTAAGCACTTCCTATGGGCCAGGTCTGTTCTAAGGACCTCACACATGCCATCTCATTTGAACATCACACTAACAAGATGCTATTATTAACCCCTTATAGATGAGGTAACTGACCCCAGAGAGGCAAAGGGACTTGCCCGAGGTCACCAAGCTACAGAATGTCCGAGCCAGTGCAGGAGCCCAAGCGGCCTTGCTCCGTAGCCCTGCCCTTACCCACCACGCTGTACCGCCCCCGTGGCAGAGCCGTCTTCACGGACACAGCTCCCAAGGGCTGCCCAGCCGAAGTCTGAGGCTGTGTGATGTTCCAGAGCAGGTGCTAAGAGCTAACATCCGGGCTTCAGGGGGCCTCAGCCCTTGCTGGCAGCGGGGAATGGTGTGGCATTAAGGGCACCACAGAGCTGCTACCAAAGAATTCACCTGATGGTCTGTGAGGGAGCGGGCAGCTGTCAATCAAGAGCAAGCTACGGCAGCAGCATCTAAGTAAATGGCCCTCGTGCCCTTTTCCTCTCATCCCTCAGCTGTGAAGCCAGGAGTGTGCAAAAGGGATCACCCCCTCCTTTCTCCTCAAAGGTTGCCAGACCAGGTGAAGCCCCAGCCTGTGGGGAGGAGAGGAAAAGCCTTCACAGATGAGACTGAAGCTTTGATGGAGATGCATGAACAAATATTTATTGAGCATCTACTATGTGCAGCAACTCTTTTAAGCCCTGAGGATATAGCAATAAAGAAAATGGACAAAAATCTCTGCCCGCATGGGGCTTGCAATCCAGGGGAGGGAGGGCAGATGATAAAGGAGCAAGGAAATCGTTTGTATGTCAGACGGTGTCAGGTTCCGCGGTGGGTAAGTGCCAAGAGGGAAAGCGTGTGCATGGGGAGGCTGTTATTTTTATAGTGGAGTCAGGAGAGGCATTTCCAGTGATTCCTGGCATTTCGGAGTCCTGAGGCAGTGAGGGAGTACGCCGCATGGATATCTGGTGGAAGGGCATTCCAGGAAGGGGGGACAGCTCGTGGAAAGCCAGCACAGCTGCGGAGGACAGGCCAGGCCAGGCTGCCAGTCTGAGGCAAAGCAGATGCCACTGTGCCTGGGGCAGAGGAGTGGAGGAAGCGAATGAGGTCAGAGAGACAGCAGGGCCAGGATCCCGCAGACAAGGGCTCGGGCTTGGACGCGGAGTGAGACAGGAGCCATTAGAGGTTTTGCAGTTGGGGAGTTAACTATAGAGTCTTTGATACCAGAAAGTCAGATGGCAAGGATGCTACAGGGTTGCCTGAGATATCGTGCAGGACCAGAGCCTCACAGCCCGACCCAGAAGGCTGGAAGGGCAGAGATGGGGGGAAATGCAGCCACTTCCTGACGGTGCTCTGTGGGTCCAGCCTATCCAATACGTGGAGACATTAGCACCGATTCATGTGTTCTGGGGAAGGCTTTTTAGCAAATCTTTCCTGAGCACTTCATCACACCAGCCACTGTATTAAGTATTTAAACTGATTGTCTCATTTAATCCTCATAACACTATGAGGTGGGGGATAGTTTCCCTATTTTCCAGAAGAGCAGATGAGACTCCGAGAAGTGAAGTGAAGGATTCAAGCTGAGGCCGTCTGTGGCCAAAGCTGAGGCATGTGGCCCACGGTGGGAGTGGTTCCCAGGCTTAGCGGCTGGATGGAGGGCCTCTCTGGTCGGCCTGGGCAACCACAGAGACCAGCAGAGAGATGGGCTCGCTGCCTCCCCAGAGGTGGACTTTAGGCCCAGTTACCATTTGGTGATGAGGGTTAGGCATGAGCAGAGGGACAGCTGCAGGCAGTATAGGACCCCCACATCCGACAGACACTGGGATTCATGAAAAAGGTCCTGACCTCCAGCAACATGCACCACCGGACACAAAGGCAGTGGGGATGGAGCTGCAGGAGTGGGAGCACAGGTGGGCAGCAGGAAGGGGGCAGCCAGCCCGTCCCCAGTCTGGGTCAGGGAAAACTGCCAGGAGAGGCCCTTGAAACTGGGCACATTGAAAGGTAACTTTGCCCAATGACTATTCTGAAATACGGCTGCCGGGGGGGGGTGGGTGCTTTTCCCAGCCCTTGGTGAGCAGGTGCACCCCCTGATTTTGTGCCCCTCACCCCAGCATAACCTGCTCAGACTCCCATCTGCCCCAGCCTGTCTTCCTCCCCGTCTAGGGCAGTTTCTGGCTCTCCATGTCAATGGGGGTGGGCCCAGTGGGCCATGGGCCTCTGGGCCCCACATCTCCACTTTCCCTGCCCTCTGGGCCCAAAGCCTAGTCTAATGTAACCCACCAAAGCCTGCCTGAGTTCTCCTGGATTCCAGAGCAGCAGCGGAGGCCTGCAGAGTCACAGGCAGACTTGGTGCAGCCCATTCTTCAAAGGAGGAAGTGAAGCTTAGCAAACTTCCCATATGAATGGCCACTGTGGGCCCACGATGCGGACAGGCCCCTCGGCCACGGTCACGCTGAATCCCAAGGCTGGGTGCAAAATCCTCCTCTCCACGAGCAGAGGCATGGGGAACAGTTCAGCCAGTCATGTCTCAGAGTCCCCTACTGGGACGGGTCCCCATCTGCAAGGGCTCCAGGTGTCGGCCATTTTGGTCCCTCTCTGGGCTCATCTGTAAGGTGAAGGTGACACCCTCTTGAAGCTGATGGCTGGAAGACACGCAACCATGTTGAGTTCTGGGGCTCTAGCCTAGCTCTGCCAACCAGATTTCTTTCTCTTACCTTCCTGAGTTAAATGGGGCAGGAATTGCTTTTCTATTATGCAGATGGGACCCCAAGGCCCAGAAAATCTAAGTGATTTGTCCCAGACCACATTGCCAGCAGGAACCAGAGCGAGGACTTCCAACCCCCAAGCCTGCTGGGCCCAGAGCCCTTGCAACCCTGAAGGACGGAATCCCAGCCACCTACACAAAGGCCCCCCAGATCCTAGCCAGGTCAGTGAGCAGAGAGTGTAAGAGCCCTCGGAGAGGGGGCTCAGAGAGCTGCAGGGGCTTTCTCATGGATCTGGACAAGCTCTCCCAGCAAAGTACAGGAAGCCGTCCCCAGCAAAGGCCCTTTCCAGGGCTGGGAGTGACTTTCTGGTTACCTGTGCAGGTTCTCCTGGGACGTATGAGTATTGATGCAGGCTGGAGTCGGTTAAAAGGTACTACCTTTCCATCATTCTCAAAATCCCCAAGTGCTGGCCAGGCAGCTGTCAGCAAATACACGCCTCCATTCCACAGTGGGCTCTCCAGGGCTGTCGCCTATGCCCACCAGGCCCGTGCTTCTTAAATCCTCCCACTTTGCCAGGGAAAGATCAACCAGGGCACCTGGGAGGGTCTGACAGCTCAGCCAGAACTGCCTGCACCTGGCAGAGTCCTCTGCGGCCCCTCCCCTTTGGGGCTGGTAGTGCCACAGTTTCAGTGAACACAGACATGGAGATGACCTGGCCGTGGGATTTCATTCCTCCTCAGGGATGGGCCAGCTCCAGGAGCACAGGGTAAGTGTGATGAAACCCCCAGGGAGGTGAGTTATTCAAAACATGTGGGGACTATCCCAGAGCTGAGCCTTATGGACAGGCCTCTGCTCTCTGCGCCCTCCCTTCCATCACCCTCCAACCTCCGTTTCTCATCTTGCATTTTCCAGACCAAAAACAAAAACCATAGAGATTCAGATCCACCCTTTCCTCTCCCTCCCCTGCCCTCCGAACTTTGCCAACACCCAACAAATGGCCCGAAGTCCACGGATAAACTGTGGTGTGGAAGCACGCACCAGCATGGAAGGTCATTAGAAAGGCTGAACCCTGGGCCCAAGGAACCAGAATCTGCATTTTTAACAAGCATTCTGGGCAATTCCTATGTGCGCTGAAGTTTGAGAAGCACTGTTTTGGGGACATACGTTGCCACATTTTGAAGCCCCCCAGCCCTGGCTTGACCATGGGGAAACCCCACAGACCCCAGGAAAGCAAGCAACCCTGCCCTTTTTCCAGACTGTTCCAGGACAGACCCCTCTGGATAAGCGGCAGGATTTCGAGTTGGAAAAAAAAAAAAAAGAAGTCTTTCGACTTGCTTTATTGAATTTCCATTTTTAATTTACCGAGTTGTGATGGCTGATTAGAGACTGCCTTCTCCCCCCTGCCACCCCCGCCCCCCGCCTTTCCCAGTGTCAGCATCCCCCACCCTTTCTCCATCTCACAGGGAAACAGAAAACCCATGTGAGGACATTGTTAGCGGATGCGGTTGCTTTAATTAATAAATTAATGCTTGGACTTTTCTTCACTGTGTCCTCGGGAGTCCCTCCTAAGGCATCGGGCAGAGTCACAAACACCCACATAAAATCCCTGGCTCACGGAAGCCTCATCTATTAATATCACCACACATTAATACAGCTATTTAAGCTTCTAACTGGCTGCCCTGCTTCCCAATCTCTACCCTAGCCCCTCCCAGGTCCTGCAGTGAGCTTCCTGAAGCGCGGCCCCACCATGTCCCTCCTGCTTGTCTTTCAGTGGTCCGTCCTCACCCGCAGAGTGGTCCTCACTGAGGGTGAGACCGTCTCCCCACTTAGGTGGCACTTTGGAATTGAGGGTATTGGTGGTTGCCACAAAGGGGGGACACCAGGATGCTAAAGAACTCCCCCCTACTCCCCTCAAATGCTAGCAGCGCCTCAAATCTCGCACGCTGAGAGACATGCAAAAGAAAAGCAGCGGCCCGTCAGCCCTTCTTTACCTTTCCAGTCCTGTCTCCCAGCAACCTCTGCGTGCCCCTCACGCCCCCGCCTTCCCTCTCTTCCACCTGCTCCAGCCACGAACCTGAGCCGAAGATTCCCTCATTTGAACCACTCCCTACCCCTGCCGCACTCTGATGGGTAAAGCTCACTTTTCTCCAAGATCCAACACAAATGCTGCCCCCCACATGGCCCCTCCTTGATGGACGTTAAATGGGACCTTTCAATGTGTTTCTGAATTTCAGTTGAAGCCAAACTCTAAGCACCACAGGTGAAAAGAAGGGAGGCAACAGGTCCTCCTCGGCAGCAGCTGCCCAGACGTGTCCAGCAACCCTGACCTGAAGCCCAGCTCCCACCTGTACGTCGAGGCCGGGCTGGAAGGGGTTTCTTCTAAGGCCATGACGGCTGGTAGAGAGCACCTTAGTGCCTGCCTCCCCAGGGTGGGGTGGGGTGAGAAGAATGCACCCCTCCCTCTCAGCCAACTCCGTAGTTCTTGGGACCAAAAGCCACCATGCATTGCAGAGTTCTGAAGGGAATTTGACCACCCATGTCCTCAAGACTGAGGGTGACAGACACAGGGATGTGACCCTCCTGGGGAAGACTATGCAGGCCCGAGGCTGGCTAGAGCAGCTGTGGCGGGCAGCAGAAGGAGACAGCTGCCTTGAGGAGTCTCCTCTGCTCTTCCACCAACTGCCTCCCTGCACTCTGCTGATGAGAAACTGAGGCTCAGCGAGAATGCATGCCGTGTCCAAGATCCCACTGTTATTCAATGGCTGGAACAAATCAGACCCCGATCTGCCCCAGCCTCCACCATGCCACAATATCCCTCCGTCCTATCCCTCTGGAGAGGGTGTGTCCCTTTCCTGGTCAGTCCCCTCACTGACCTAGTAATTCATTCTCCCTTCATTCCATCAACCAAGAAGTATCTACTGCACACCCACTATGTTTACATGTTTGATGTGTGACTTGCCCTGCTCCAGCAGGAATTAGGGCGGCTTACAAAGGCACCTGCAGTAGACAGGCTGCAATGAGCGCAGGCTGACATTTCAATGACCAGAAAACTGCATGGAAGCCAGAGCCCAGCTGGTCCCTGGGACAGCCAGGGTGTCCAGGCCGCATCGTTCCTGAAGGCTGGCGGCAAACTGTGCTGCATGCTTCCAGGTGGAAAAGGCTGAGAGTGCAGACCCACTGTGTGCAAAGCACACACCCAGCAGGCAGACCCCTTTGGACCATGAGATGAGCACTTGAGTTGGCATCCAAATGTCTGTCAACATCACTTCAAAGTCTGCAGAGTACACTGACATGCATTTCCATTTTTGAGTCTCCTAATAACCCAGGAAGGAAATGGAAACTCAGAGAGGTAATTGACCAGCCTAAGGTCACACAGCAGACAGGTAAAAGAGGCCCTTTCCTGTACAGCATTAGAATTAAGCATGTAGAGTCTGTGGCCAAACAGCCTGGGTTCATATCCCAAATCCACCACTTCTAGCTGTGTGCCTCTCAGCAAGTCACTCAGCCTCTCTAGGTCTTGGTTTGCCCATATATAAAATGGGAGGATATCTGGTTAGTGAGTACTGCAAAAATTTCTGGCTCATATGAAGGAAGCATCAAGTAAATATTAGCTAATATTATTTCATCATACAGCTGGCTGTGTCCTGTCCGTTACCCTCTCAGAGGCTCTGTACTGGCTTTGAAGAAGGACACAGAAGGACAGGTGCCCGTGCACACGGCTCTATACGTGTTGATGGCATCCTCAAGCCAGACAACAGTAATTTTCTTATCCATACCTTGCCTTCCCTCCCTGGGAACGGATACCAAGGAAAAAACCTTTAGGAGGATTTTTCCTCCTATTGAAGCCATCCCAGGTGACTCTTCCTCCTAACCCATGGGTGTGCTGATTCACTTCCAAAAGGGGGTGAGGCCTTCCCAAGCCCCTGTGCCCATCATGCACTGATCAAAAGGACCATCGTGGGGCTTGCACCCGGGGATGATAAACGAGGAACAGATCACACGTGGAGTTTTGTACCTTCCCATTTTCCTTCCTCCTCCCCACTCACCTCCCACCAGCGCCCTCCTGCACTGCCAGCCAGTGAGTGCATCTTTCAGAACCTACCTCTCCCTCCTACACAGAAAGGTATGAAGCCCGTCAGCACTTGTTTTTAGCTGGGAACAGACTGTTCACACATTTCATTAACCAAAAAAAGGAGAAAGGGGGTGTGTGGGGTGAAGATGCTAGCATATCAAAACCATTTAACTAAATTATATACAGAGACTTGGAGTTAACCAGGAGCAGAGAGAAGCAGGGAGGGATGGAGTTTCATTAAGAAAAGACTACGTTTGGAAGGAAGTGGCCCATCCTGTCTTTGTGCTAGTTTTTCTGTGCTGAAGTGTCTGTGTAATTTAAAATGTATTGCTGAATGTTAAACACTTTTAGTCAATAATGTAAAATTGAAGGGTATTTGTGTGTGTATTTGAGAACAAACATAAAACGTGGTGCCGTGTGGAGTCGAACCCTGCTCTTTCTACATTGCTGGGGCTTTTGGAGCTCTCGGATCATTAGCCAAAAGGTGCGATTGGCATTGGTTGCCTAAATGCAATTCTTCCAGGGGAAGAAGGCTCCGAAGTTCCCTTGTGAAGAAGCCAGGTGGGCCCCAGTGGAGGTCAGGGCCGGTCATGGGGAAACTTGGCAAAGAGGAGGTTCCCCTAACGAGGTGAGCTCTCTTGGGGGGCTCCCTTCAGGCCTCTCAGCATTAATTGGCATTGGATCACGTAGTGGGCAATTTAATTGTGGGGAAAATTGTAGGAGTCAGGATGCAGAGCTGGACAGAATCTTAGAGATCATCTAGTCAGGCCCTTTCCTTTTAGAGATGGAAACAGTGAAGCTCAGAGAGGTCGTGTGACTTATCCAAAGTCACACAGAAAGTTAATGGCCAGAGCTAGCATCTGGGCCTCACGGTTCCCAGGTGGCTGCTGTTCTCTTCACCCCATCTGCGCCTCATCCCCATCCGTTTCCCCACCTTTCCTGATGAGGTCAGTGTGAGCAAGGACACCAGCGTCCTGGGCAAGGCACCCAGAGTGGGGCCAGGCAGAGCAAGGAGCACCCATGACCCCAGGGGCAGCTAACAGGGCCCAAGGTCGGAAGCAAGGCCTGCTGCCTGAGGAGGCTGAGGCTTCTGGATGCACCCACACAGATGTTCTGGAAAAGCCCAAAGCTTGGCTTCCTGCCCCTGGAGCCATCCTGCCCACCAGGGGATAGAAGGCACTCTCACCATGGGCTGACTTGACAGCAACTCCACCTCCACCCCTCTGAGCCTTTCCTTGTCGGCAAACTTGCCCTGCCGGGCTCCCAGGGGGGTGGTGAAGCGAGCTGTGGCTCGGGAAGTCGTGACAGTTGTACAGTCCTGTGACTGCCAAGGGAGATGATTGCTGGGGGGTGGGGGGAGGGGAGGACGACCACCGGATGGGCCCTGAGAGTGGAGCCTCGGTATCCACTCACGTCAAGTTTACTTCTGGAAAGCAGGACCTGGGGAGAGCCTAAGGCCCTGAAGATGTGATGTGATCCTCTTTGAGGTTTCAGCAGAGACAAAAATCTTTAAGGGACCATACAAAGACAAATAAGCAGGGCATCTGTTTTAGTTTCTCTATTCTACCTTCTCTATGTACTTTTTGCCTCTGTTTTCTAAAGCCTTGCTACTTGAAATGTGCTTTGTGAAAGCGCATCGCCCAGGAGTTGGTCAGAAATGCAAGATAGCAGACCCTGCCCCAGAGTCTGTTCTTTAGCAGGAGCCTCAGGTGAGTAGAAGCCACACTGAGATTTGAAAAGCACAGACCTAAGGGAGAGCGGCCTGTGGCAGGAGAGACTGAGTTAGCTGTAAAGAAAAACTTCCTGTCCGCTGGTTATAAAGTATACTGATGAAGGACAGGGAGGACGTCAGGGCCGAGATCCTCAGCTTTCTGGGATGCTCAGATGAGGCATGGGGGATGGCCAAGCTGACGGCTTGGGCTCCCTCCTACCCCGGGAGGCGCATCCTGGGCCACTCTGGGGTCTCTTCAGTTGGAGCTGGAGGGGGTCCAACATGCCCCTGGAGCTTCCCTGATTGCTAGAGACTTGGATTCAAATGCAGCCACCTCTGTCAAGCTGAGACCAGCAGGCTTAATTCACATTCTCCAGGAGGATAGGTATTTGCATCAGAAATTACCCTGGAACTTAATTCTGCATAATGTTGCTCAGACAAACGACACCCCTGAAACTCTTTGCCAAGGCCAATAATAACATAACTGCAGAGAGAAATAATGAATAGGAGCAGAGGGAAACGGAAAATCAAGGAGGTGGGGGGGGGGCGGGGGAAGAGAAAGGAAAAGAGACGGGCTTCCAGCCAGAGGTGTTCCTGTCTTTTCGTAAAGTCACTAGCGTGGTGCCAGCACTTAATAGTCACTCAGTAGTTTTCAGAAGCCATAGATTATATTTTAAAAAACAAAACAAAACAAAACAAAGAGTAAAGCTGAAGAGGACTGTCCCAGTTTGCTAACTAATTAAGTAATTCATTAATCCAACCGCCAATCTGCTCAACAGATTCTATTGCATCCCTACTATGAGTCAAGCACCGTGCTGGCTACTGGGCTCCCTGCCCTCGTAGCCCGTTCAAGCCCTGGACTGAGCCTGCTATGGGCAGACTCAGCAATGGAAGGGGTCCCTGTCAAGGTCTCTGCCCAGGAAGCTTAAAGCCCATGGGCAGAACGCAGGCAGCTTAGGAAGTAGGGAAAGACCCCACCGGGTGTGCACACACCTAAGGGTCTTCAGGTGGCCCCCGGGCAAGCATTCAACATTCAGCACCTTGGCTACTGCACTGGAACCTGTGATTTCCTTAAGGCCTGCCCATGGCATGGGTGTTGGAACTGGAAGGAGTAATAAGAGATCATCTGGTTGTCTCCCTATTACAGATGGGAGAGTGAGGTTCAGAGAGGCAGTGAGCTTTGTCCAAGGCCACCACCAGCTAAGGGCAGGGCTGGAGGAAGACCCCAGCTCCCCTCCTCGGCCATGCTGCACACCTCCCTGGGAGGCGGGGGCCTGGATTTGGTTCCTGGCACAGGTAAGTCCTATCTTCTCTCTGGATCTGTTTTGTCATCTGGAGACAGAAAGAGGGGACCTGTCAGTAGTCACCATTCTGTGCTCCGTAGACGTGCCTCGGAGGAGCCCTGGGAGAGGAGCGGGCTGGCCAGTGGGGCCCTGGGGCCACCGCCCGGCTTCAGTCAGAGCAGCTCTTGTGCACAGCGGCTCCCGTGAAACAGCCAGCTTGAGCCAAAGGTTCCACGGCTAAAACCCCCCAAACCCAAACCCAAATCTCTCTAGGATTCCTGCAATACAAGTATCCTGCACTTGGTGATCACCCAAGGACTAGGAGACAGGATCTGTCCTCCAGACGTGTGTACTACATACAAAGGGAGGAGACACACGCGAACAGACTTGGGAGCCCCAGGAAATGGCTTTTCGTCCCACGATTGTCCATCCCCAAAGGAAAGTCTCAGGTGACCAGGGCCAAAGGATGACTCGTGGGGTGAGGGAGCAGATGCAGGCCCCCTGTCTGTGGGGCCCCCAGGGAGATGGGCCTCCCCGAACCAAGACACACAGGGCAAGGAGAGAGGACACTGGAGACGGGGTCCTGGCTTCTGCCTTCGGGGATCCACCCAGTACCCTGGGGCCACTCTCAACCCATCACCATCAGCCTCCCTCTCCTCCCAACCCAATTATGCGTGTTTACATTACAGTTACGTATAATTCTGCCATTTATATTCAGTGGCTGGCTTCTCTGTGTGCTCATAAAATATTAACATTGGAGGGCCGCTTGTTGCAGAAATGTTTATAATTTCTCTTCCCCATTATGGGCTTATTAATGACAATAATGCTGTTTCCCTGCTTAGGAGCCGGGGCTGCTGAAAGGCCATCACTCACCATAGCTGAAATACGACAGTGGGAAGTCGGGGTCCGTTCCCTGCTCGGCATTTAATCTTAATAACATTTTATCTTGGACGACAAGTGTGTGTAATGTTGTTTAAAAGCCATGACTACATCGACACTTCATGTTTGGTAGGGTCGGGGAGGGTGGGCCTGGATGGGCCTGGCCTCCGCTCCCGCCTCCATCGCCCTTCCCTGGGGCTTTAAGTCCATAACCTTGGGCTTTCTGAGAGGTGCTGGGATTCCACCCATAGGGAGCCAGGCTGCCCTGGGCTGAGGGGTCTCTCCCTCCACCAACCACAGTTCAGGATTTCTGCTCTGAAAGGATTCTTTCCTAACCTGTAAGCATGGAAAATACTTAGGAGTACATCAGCCTTTGAAACACCACTACGTCAAATGGGCTCTATTAAAAATAAATAAGTCTATTTGGGCTGGAGAGCTGGGCCTGAGGGAGTGCGAAGTCTTTAAGTGGAGATGCAAGGGGACCTCCACCATTTCCTCCTCCTAAGGCAAGATTCCTAATGATACAGCTCACTTAGCTGAGCTCCGTCTCGCTCCACCCCTCAGCCTGTCGTAGCCCCGCGGGTGGCAGCCTCCTGCTCGCCTTTCCCAGCCCTTTCCACTTTGCCAAATCAGCCTCTTGTCTCATCCTTGCTCACAGTGGCTGCGCGCAGAGGTGACCTCCCCTTTGCCTGTCACCCCCTCCCACCCGCGCACCGGCTCGGCTCGCTTGATGGTGGTCTGAGACCCAGAGGGTACAGGCCTTTGCTTTTGCATTTCCCCCCGTCCTTAAAGACACGTAGGGGAGGAAGCTTTCGGAGGGGATGGATGTTTATGGTATAGATGATGGGTGACGCTCTCACGGGTGTGTCTACTTATCTCCAAGCTCACACATCAGATATACACAGCTTTTCGTAGGTGAGTGATACCTCAATAAAGTGGTGTTTTTGAAAAAGGATCAGCGTAAGGATGACATTAGAGGTATAAATTGTGTAGGGTGCTCAGCACATGGACTGTACTCTCAGTTTCCTTGCCTCATTTCTAAGTCATCTAATAAATTAATTTTGTTCAGCTTTAAAAAAAAAAGACACTTAGGATAAGACTGTCCATAGTCAGTGCTCAATGGACTAGATGTTGGTTGGAATTTTAAACTAAAACCGCCACTTAGCTTGGGGAATGGTATTGGGCCAAGAAAGGGGAGGGTTGTTTCTTCAAGTCTGGCATTTTAAGAGTATGCAGAGTTACGGAGTCATAGCAGCTAATAATCGGAAGGGACCTTCAAGGTCACCTACATCGACTTTTTCCCCAAGAGGGATGCCTCTCTGCTTGCCTGTCGGAGGGCCATCTGGACCCCACTTGCACCAACCCATCGGCCATGTGGAGCTCATGGTGGACACACATGTATTGCTGGGTGGGGAGACCCCACCGAAGTGCTTTCCCTGCATGGACCCAAAACCTGCCGATCTGCAGCTCCCAAGTTCTGCCCTCCAGAGGTCTTGGAGCCAGTCTGGTTCCCCTGCTATCTAACAGCTCTTTAATATTTTCTCCAGACTAAGGGCTCACATTTCCCAAGTGTTCTGCATTTGACAGGATTTCTAGACTCATCTCCATTCTGAGCACCTGCCGCCAACATGTTTAGTTTGTCAAAGTCCCTCCAAGAGTGTGACGCTCAGAACAGGAGCCCCAGCTCGCGTGCTCTAGACCAGCACAGTACAGCAGGGGTATGTCAGCACCTCGTTGTAGCTATTTTAGGCCTTTATTACCTGAACCTATATCAAATCAGGTTTTTCCCAGCCTGTACTTACAGAATTGATTTTTTTGAAATCTCAGTGAACCTATATCAAATCAAGTTTTTCCCAGCCTGTACTTATAGAATTGACTTTTTTGAAATCTCAGTGCAAGAATTTCCATTTATTCCTTTTAAGCTTCATCTTCTTACTTCCAGCCCATCATTCCAGCCTGAAAGGTATTTCCGATCCTGGTTCTGGAGACCCACACATCAGCCATCACTTCGGTATCTGTGTCATTCACTTACTTGAAAAACATGCCTTCTGGGTTTTACTCCAAAGCTTGATAAATTACTGAACGGACAGGGTCCGGGCTCAAGCCCCGCAACCCCACGGCACACCATCTGACACCTCCCGTCAGGCAGACATTAGCCAGTTACAAAGCCAGGCGACTCTGGGAAAAGCCTTGTGTCAGCAGAGGCTCTGGGGGAAGTAGACCGTGTGTCCTGTAATGCTATTAGTAAGCTGTGTTTCTTTAGAAACACGAGCCTTTAGACTCTTACTTCTTCACCTGTAATGTGAGAGGGGATGGATTGCATGGCCCCAAGTTCTGTTCTAGCTCAACACTTTATTGGATCAATGATAATCCTGCGACCATGTGGCTCTGCCTCACCCACGGGGCACAGGGAGGAACTCCTTCTAAAGCCTTATTCAAGTCAGGATATCCTGTGACTGTGATATCCGATGTTCTCTTCTCCACTCCAGGGTCCTTCTGTAAACAAGAGATGCGTTTTCTGACATGACTTCTTTCGAGTGAACACAGTGGGTTCCTAGCGACCACACATCCCTCTCCAAATGCGGTGCAGCGGAGTGTGAAGGGTAGGAGCTACCCCTGCAGTCACCTCTAGTTTCCATCTCTCTCTACTTATTTGCAAATTAGGATATGTCCCCATCCACAGTCTCCTGGCATCTGTTCTGTTTGTGTCACAACACAGGGAAACTGACGTTTATAGAGTTCCTAAGCTCTGCTACACACCCACGCCATCTTCCACAGCAGCTCTGCACCCTGGAAAACCGTAGCCAGGAAAAGCAAGGCCCCAGCCCCAGCTGGCCAAGGATGCATACACTTGAACAATGCACCATAATATGGAGTGGGAAGTGCCCCACTGGTGGTTTGGACAAAGCCTGAGAAGGAGGGAGACATCTATTCTGGTTGAGGAAAACATCATGGAAAAGAAAGTTCTCAAACCACCAGTGCTCTGTGACTCGGGTACAAATGGACACCTGTCTTCCAGGGACCCATGAATAGCTTATCTGAATGAAGGCATGGGTGCCAGTGGGGTGTGTTATGGGCCATAAGGCCAGAGGTACAGCAGAGCCGAGTGGTGAGTGGCCTTGAATGCCTGTTAGGACCTGAACTTCAGCCTCTAATGGGCTGGGAGACAGGGAACGTTCAGAGCAGAATGACAGACTAGGCTTTAGAAAGACACCTGGCAGCTGTGTAGCAGACAGATTGGAGGGGATCACACCAGAAGCAAGACAACAGAGGTCAAGGGAAATATTACAGGGTCTTAAACCCAAGCAGTGGCAGCAGGCATACAGGGAAAGGAAGACAGTCTACGGCTGTTTAGAAGGCAGACTCAGTAGGACTTGGTTATCCACTAGCTTTATGGACAAAAAAAAAGACAAAGATGGTGTTTTCCATGATTTCTAGCTCAAGCGGCTGGGAAGATGATGGGTTTGCCGACCAATCTCTGGAAGAAAGGAGGAAGAACAGACTTGAAGTGAGGGCAGTCCTGAGCTCATTTCGAGGCACACCGAGCATGGGGGGTGGGGGGTGGCACCGCTGATACATGATCCGGGATCATTGGGGTACCGCAGAGGGTGAGGATCAGAAGGGGACAAGCCAGAGGGCACACGTGGAACAAGAACAGAGGCTGAGGACAGAGGCTGGGGAGGAACCAATGTGTAGTGGACAGATGGAGAAAGAAGAGCTCCTAAATGCCACCCAGGAACTGTGCAGAGAGAGGGGAGCTGGGAAGGAGTGGTACCCTGAAGCTCAGAGGAGTGTGTTTCACGTGCTGCACGGTGGAGGGGTACAGAGGGAGCCAGAGGACAGGGACTCTAAGAAGTGGCATCAGAGGAGTGGCTGGGGGCAGCAGAGGGACCTCTTTTGTGGTTGGAGGACTGGGGAGTCGTAATGAACATGGGTTTCAATCTTGGCTCCACCAACTCCCAGCCATGACTCTGGGTGAGAGATTAAGTCACCGAGCTTCAGTTGCTTCAGCTCTAAAATGGGGATAATAACAAGATATACTTTGTAGATGGTTGTGAGAATTGATTTATGATAGGTAAACATTTAGAACATATGCTAGATGCTCGATACATGTTAGCAAAAATTCCAGAAATTCGGAGGTTTGGTGAAAAGAGTCATGTGAGAATAGCTTGAAGAGGACTAAATTATAAAAAAAATTTTTTTTTGAAGAGGGTTTAAACACAGCTGAAAGCTGAGGGAAAAGGGAAAGTGGAGACAGAAAGGTTAAAGAATAATCTCTCGTGGTAAAGGGAAGTCCTAGATGAAATAGGTAGATGGAAGCCAGAAACTTCGCCCAGGACAACTGCTCCTGCTTCTCAGACAGTCAAAGGCCACTTGGGAGACCCCAACAGGAGGGCTGAGCTGGTCCTGGCTTGGGGGGCCTTCTCTTTTCCGTGGCGGTGTGTTTTGCCGAGAGAGGCACAACCGGCTTGGGGTCTGGAGAGCAGAGAAGGCCTGGAACTGAGTTGAAAGGAGGAAGTGGGGTGGGAATAAAAGAAAATTCAAAGAGCACTGGGGACACGGCTCAGGCTGGACACCACACATTTATAAGGTGGAATTATTTTCTAAAGAGAAATAGAAGCTGGGGAGTTCTGCTTGCTTTCGTTTGGGTCACCCATCAGCATTACCCCACCTTCCCAAGGGAGTCCCATCTACCTGTCTTGAAGCTCACCAGGGCGGGCTGGGCCTCTCCGTCTCACATTTACCACACTGCCTGGTCTAGGAGCCGCTGGGGGGCAGGACCCACGCCTCCATCCGTGCTCCCAGTACTCACCTCGGTGCTCAGCACCAAGCAGAGGCTCCCAAGCACTTCTTTCTTTCCCTTCAAAGTAATCTGGGGCTAGAAATGCAAATCTCCCACCCTTATAAACATGAGCTTGGTACTCACTATTCTGCTCACTGCCAGCATGTTAAATTCCTGCTCAACACCATGGAAAAGGACATCTCACATGCTCACCCATTAATAGTACAACCTCCCTTGTCATCTGAGGCAGCCGTTGGCATTTCAACAGCCTGAACATCTCACCTCCTCCCCAGCAACTTCAGGGACTAATACGGGAGCTGGCATTTAACAAGGGCCTTTTATTGGCTAGGAACCTCCTCCTGCATACCACAGACAGATTGCACTTGGCGTCATTCAGCTCTGGTGTCGTTAGTATTGTTACTGTATTTTATCAATAAGGAAACAAATGCTCAGAGAGGTTAGATCATTTGGCCAAAATCACACAGCACCGAACTGAGATAAAAACACAGCACTGAGATAAAATCACTCCCATTCCTGTGCTCAGCCCCCTCAGTGGCTCCTTTTCTGCAGGGACCCCCTTCAGCAGCTCCTCCTGGTTTCCAGCCTGTGTTCAGGGCTTTGGTCTTGCTTGGTCGCATACCCCGAGTGGAGGATGCAAAGTAGAGGACCGAAGACTGACCTGGGGTCAATCTCTTTGTGTCTTTCTTTTGTTATGGTAAACAAGATTTTTTCCCCAAATTCTTTTTTATTGCAGTAAAAGACACATAACATAAAATTTATTGTCTTAATCAGTTTACAGGCTACGGGTAGTAAGTACATTCATATTGTGCAAGCGTCAACTCCATTCATCTCTAGAACGTTTTCATCTCCCCAAACTGAAACTCCATGCCCGTTAAACAACACCCCCCATCTCCTCCTCCCCTCAGCCCGACAGCCATCATTGTACTTTCTGTATCTATGAATCTGGCTAGGCTAGGTGCCTTACATAACTGGAATAACACTTACATAAGTGTTTGTCCTTTTGTGACTGGCACTTTTCATTTAACATAATGTTCTCAGATCCATCCATGCTATAGCATGTGACAGAACTTCCTTCCCTTTAGAGCTGACTAATATTCCATTGTACGTACAGACCACATTCTGTTCATCCTATCGCCCGTTCTTGGGCACTTGGGCTGCCTCCGCCATTTGGCTATTGTGAACAATGCTGCCATGAACATGGGTGTGCAAATGTTTCTCTGAGACTCTGCTTCCAGTTCTTTAGGGTACATACCCAGAGAAATTGCTGGGTTGTCTGGTAGTCTATGTCAAATCATTTTAGGAACCTCCATACTGCTTTCCATAGTGGCTGCAGCACTTTACATTCCCACCAACAGTGCACAAGGGTCCCAGTTTCTCCACGTCCTCACCAGTACTTATCTTCTATTTCTTTTTATGGTAGCCATCCAAATGGGTATGAGGTGGTGTTCCATGGTGTTTTGATTTGCATTTCCCTAACAATGTTGACCATTTTTTCATGTGCTTATTGGCCATTTTTGTATCTCCTTTGGAGAAATGTCTATTCAACCCATTGTTGAAATGGGTTGTTTTAAACCCTGATGTTTTAAAAAACCCTGAGCCTCTGCCCTCCATACCTCCACACATAGTCCCAGGACAGTTCACTGGCAGTGCCCTGAGGAGGCAAAAGGGATCCCTTTCCCCACCCCATCCTTGGTTTGCCAATCACAGAACATTTACGCACAATACCATACTCTACTGGCTAAGGCATTGAAAACCTCTGTCAGCGTGTAAATGTTACACAAAGGAGGTAATTCATCAAGTTACTATGACTCATTAACACTAGCTTAGATCCCTTAACCTGTGTAGCTACCCGGCCATCCATCAAGGAAAGGGCTGCCGGACAGGCAGGTCCTGACAGCGAGGGGGCCGGCCCTGGTGGGATCTAGTGGTGAACAGAGGGGACCCGGCAGAAAGTGTCTAAGCCAACAAGGTCAGGGCTAGCCAGGGTGACAGTGAAGCATACCTATGGGAAAGCCCTCACCTCGGTGACCTTGGGGAGGGATTAGTGTAGGGCAGGGGACAGGAGCTGTGTCAAAAGGAAAGAGGAGGGAGAGTGAGGACGGGCTTGGGGGAAGAGGCCGGGACGGGAGCTTTTGGTTTACGGAGTGCACCCCAGGGCACACAGGTGGGAGTTCAGCAGGAGAGATGCCACAGGAGCCACCGTGGGAAAGCAGGACGTGGCCGCCACAGGAGTGCGATGCTTGGACCTCCCTTTGCAGAGAGGCACTGAGAGGAGTGTGGCCAGCCTTCATCTGCTCGCCTCCGGCAGTATTCCCGCCAGGACCAGGCTCTCTCCTGGCAAGCTCCCTGCCAGCCTCGGAGTGCAGCATGGGCTCTAGAGCCAGGCCATCCCGCCCTGCACAGGACTCCTCCAAGAGGCCATCTGTGCACTGGGGCTTCCCAGCAGCCTGGCGGAGACTTGCTCTGAGCTGCACTACCGTCGAGGCCCATCCTGCCTGCCCATTACCTGTTCCTCCCTTATACTCCACGGAACTTGCCCCAGTACCTCTGCATTCCACCTGACATCTAATTCCATCTGACATCTGCTTCTCAAAGGAACCATACTGACCCAGAAGATAGCAAACACCACCCCACCCACCACCACCACCATGACGCACCCCCCGGCCCAGTTTTCCATTAAAGTCCACTTCCTCTGGGCTTGACCTTCCAGAGGCTGAATGGTAACTAAAACTAGGCAGCCTAAGTCTCCAGAGAGAATTAACAACAAAGCACGGCCCAAAGGCACGCACTAACCCACGTACTCATTCTGTGGTTGGCCAGAGGACACTTAATAATGAGACCTCACTCCTGCGTGGTGTCCTCCTCTGGGAGCTCACAAGTTGGGTGGAGGTGGCTCAGAAACCTGGCCACGTTCAACTCTGAATCCACGGGGCCCTGAACAGTGCCTGGCATCAGCTCAACAGATATTTGAAGAAATGAAGGAGTTTATTCATCATCATAATGCTCTAAAATTTCCCCCAGTCTTTCAAGTCTGGCCTCTCCTTTTGTTTTCTCTGCAACCCTAAGAGGTAGGCTGGGCAGGCTCTCAAAGATGCTAACCTGAGGTCCGAAGAGGTAGAGGAAGTCAGCTGTAGCCTTAGGGCTCGTGCCATCAAATTACACCATCCTACTTGCTCTTCCCCCTTCACATCCCCTTTCCTCTAGAGCCCCCTGGACAGCAGTGGGGGCCCTTAACCCCCAGGCTCCCTCTGACTGCATCCCAAGCAATTCCAAGCCCGGCCTGGAGAAACGGCAGCCCAGAGCACAAGGGCAGAATGAGGTCCAACACAGGACATGTGGGGCCAACTAGCTACGGACTGGCCTGCTTTGCCCTACCAATAACAGTACCTCAAACACGATAAACCAGGTTTCTGGGAGCATCTGAGGCACACAGATGAGTGTGAACAGAAAGCACAGAGCTCCCAGCTGGAGCGGCATTTGGACCGAAGCGGATCTATGGCAGACTTCCCTCCACACGGGAGTGTCCTGTGCGGTGCTGGGAGCAGAAGTCCTAACTGGGCGCTCCCCTCCACCCAGCCACATGCAGACCAGCCCTTTGTACAATGTTCTAAAAGCACAGTGCACCAGCGGATTACCGCTAGGGACAGAGCACTTCACTGCCTGCACTTACACAAACTATTTCAGGTCCTGCGTTCCAAGACACAGGCTGAGTTGGCTTTACTTTCCCTTATTTCTACATGAGGCAAAACTCTAACAAGAGATGCAGCTGGGGGTGGGCAGGGAAAGTGTGCTTCTGAATGATGATCCCACCCTGGGCAGGCTGGTCCCCTGGAGAATAAACCACTGCCAGGCACCAACGGGCTTTGATAACCTGCTGATGGTCAATTAAAAACCCCAATTAACACATCTGAAAAATAGTTCAATATTTGTGGCTGAACTCAGGATGAGATGCATCTGATGGCAGGTGGCAGACCAGGCCATCTTCCCATTCAGAGGAGTTGCTGGCTGCTTGCCCGGAAGGGCCACGGCAGGGCCCAGAAAAGATCCCCTCCCAGCAAAAGCAGCATGGAGGTGGGAAGGAGGCCTGCTTCCCCATCATCATTCCACTTCCATATGGTAATTCCTGCATCTTCGAACCAAATGCCACCTGGGAGCCCCGCCCCCCTGCCTTTTGGGAAAGCCCATTTACTGGTCCTGGTCGATCACCTACCTACTCTGGTCCCTGGCTTGCAGTCTTCGCCCTTCCACCCACAAGCCTGGTGTCCAGCTTGTGCTGGGGACGTCATGCCCCACCCCCAGCCCCTCGTAACCCCCAGGCCGCTCACTCCATGCAAACATCTGGAAGGCCAGCAGCCCGGCACTGCGCAGGGAAAACAGACAGGGCAGGGCAGCTGTGATGACTGCGCTGTTGGTCCTTTAGATGTCTCCCCTCCCTCCCGTCCGCATCCCTCGGTCACACAGTCCCATGGACGCAGCACCTTATCCCGTGCAGGAGCCTGCTTCTCCAGCCCTTGTGACATCCTAGCTGGGCCCTTGTCAGCCTTGCCTCTTTCCTGTTTGGCTTCCCACTCAGCCCTCCTTGCTGCTGCCAGGAAAGTCTTTCTAAAATGAAATAGGGCCATCTCAGTCCCCTCACTTGAAAATAATTCAATGGGCCTCACTGCTCTTAGGAAAAAATCAGGCTCTTCAGTGAGGCATAGAAAACCCTCACGACCTTGGCTGACCTCTGTCCTCCTTGACCTTATCCCCCTGCACCCACACCCTCCATACACTGCCCCCCGGATTCCCCTGGAATGCAGTCTTCCTGTAGGATGGTCCCTCTTCTGGGAAAGCCCTTTCTCTTCTCCAGCTAGCAAACACCATCTCTTCATAGCTTAAGCTTTACATCCTTTAAGAAGCCCTTCTTGACTGCTTCCTCCTTCCTTTTGACGGAGATCCTGGGAGTCCGCTGTGTTTGATGCTTATCCTCACAGCAAGTCTCATGCCACACCGTCAGTGTTGACTTGTTTTTTCAGTTTCCTTGAAAACAAGGACGACTTTTATTCATACAACGTTTCCTGGAACATAGTAGGTATTCCATATACGTTCATTGCATGAATGGATATTTAATAGTTTTATAGAAACTGTGTAATTATCAAGTTTTGTGTATCAAACAATATTTCCCGCTGATATTATAATATCAGGGGTGTTTTATCTTCATTTCCAACTGTTGAGATATTCATGGTGGTTCTCATTCTTTAACTTTGTCAACCTCAAAGGGATCCAGTAGAAGCTGATAAAAGGATTCTTGTGGTTAAGCCTCACCATCAGAGGACTTTCTGGAATGCAAATAACCTCCTCATTTATTTACTCGGTAAATTCGAATTTGGAGATTTCTTACGTTAGCAGAGGAAACCTGCAGCTTCTCTGAAAATGGGTCTGCAGTTGTGGCTCATTCCAGAAGGACGCAGATAAGAGGCGCAGGTTGGGTGCAGCAGCCGGCGGTGAGCATGTGAACAGTGGGGACAGGAGACTGGAACCTGCACAGAATTTCAGGGCTGCTTGGCAAGTCCATTGGGCAGACCAGTAATTTTGAAGGAATATTGCTCAGAGCTCAGCCCTACAACTCTCAATTATCCCAGGGCTATTTCATCTCCAGATCATCCAGGCTGGCTACCTTCACCACCCCACTAATGCTCTGAGGGGGAAATGGAAAGGTATTTCTTCATGCCACATGGGATCCTATTCAGAGAGCCGCCTAGCCTATACTGTGGACCATGCCAGCTGCCACCTCCCCTTCCGAGGTGCTGTATTCTGACCTGGGAGAGTTTGTTTACTCACCATGTGTGGCAAATATTTGCATTGAAACCAACCCTAATCCCCATGGTGGCCGGTTTTCTAGTCCCAGGAAACCCCAGTCCCCAAGTGACAGATGGATTTTAGGCCCATGAGTTATCCTATCATCAAAACAGAAAATATAGCTCTCTGCTCCACTCCTGACCTTTTCAAATACCTGGAAATCAGGGTTTCTCCTTCAGTCATCAGCCTTCCTCCACCCAGAATCTAACATCTCTAAAGACAGCTGAGTGGAAGTGGGATGAAGCATGTCACCCCATAAGGCTGTGGTGCCCTGAGGAGAGGGATTTTACTGGAATTCTATCTTTGGAGCCTCATACAGGAGGCAGCCCAGTAACATTGGAAAGAAGGAAAGATAATGATGAGGACTGTAACGGCAACTATCACCCCCCCGCCCCCCATGAGTGCATGCCCTGTGCCCGGCCCTGGGCCAAGCTCCTTGCTTGCGTTGTCTGAGTTAAATCTCACACGCATTCTCATGCCCATGTTACACATCAGGACACTGAGGTCTAGGAGATTAAATGACATATCAGGATCACACAGCAGACTCCAAAGCTTCTGCTCCTAACTCCTATAAAGAAAGGAGGAAGAAAGTGCGAGAAAAGGAAGGAAGGAAGGGGGTTGGGAGAAGGAGGCGGCGAGGGAGGAAGGGAGGGAGGATACACAGACTGACCGGGAGCAAACCGGACAAGATGATGGTAATGAAATTTGCATCAACAGAAAAAGTTACAGACTTAATTTTCATTCCTCAGATGCAGTCCCTGAGATGCTCAAAGCGCCTGCGCACCTGCCCCTTTTGGTTTGCAGAGCCCGACAAGGTGGGTGGGGGTATCTGCTGGCCTGTCTCCCTGTCATCCTCCTGCCCTCATCCCCACCTTCACCCCCTCCCTTACCACACACCCTCTTGAAACATGTTTTTAGACTGACAGCAAAACTGGAGTCTAGAAAAATCTTATGGTTAAAACTCAGGCTTCCAGCCCCCGGCCTGGATGTCATGGGCCAGGCCTGGTGGGCAGACTGGCAGGGAGCCGGGGGCCTGCGCTTCTTGCCACTTCGCCTTCCCTCCCGTGACTGGCCTGGGAGCCTGGCGCTGAGAACATCTGTTCCCTCGTTTCACCCTAGCCAAAGGGAAAAGGCAGATGTCAAGCACACCCACCGCCCAGGAACAATGCAAGTATTAAAAACTGTTTTAACTGTATGTGAGCCTCTGTGTATTTCCCCACAGTGTCTCAAAATCCATTTGTTTTGATACCTCATAGCAGGGCCGGTACTAGCCACTGGGAGCCGACCAGGCTGGTGGTGACTGACAGAGGACTCTCCATTCAGAGGAACCTCAGAAAAGCGGTTCCATTTCCCTTGTGAGCATTAGGTGGGTGGTGGAGGCAGTGGGCTAAGGAGAGTGCTGTCGAGGTATGGGTGTGCGCCCCGGATGTGTGTGCACTGTGTCAACTATGTACCGACGCCAGGAGAGGGAGTCTGGGGCCTGGGAGGGGTGGAGAATGCAGATAATCCCCTACAATGCATAATCTAAAAATAGCGTGCATTTGCCTGTGACTGGCAATAGATGACTTCCCCCCAGCAGAATCACCTTTCTTCTGATTATATTTAGCTTAGGCTGTTGTCAAGATGAATTTGCGCTCTCAGAGAACACTCAGAGGGCTGTGCGAGCCAGGTTAGTGCTAGGTGGCAGGTCAGTCCAACCTGGGAATCTACATTTGTCTTGGACAATCTTAATCCAAAGCCCATTAAACTCGAAGTTATGACTGGTGTTTTTCTTTTAAGAGCCTACTTTTTTGTTGCTGTTATTAGAAACAGGACACTTCCGCACTCCAGAGACATGGAGGAGAAAGATTTTCTTGCCTTGCTAAAAGTTCCTCTTCTCACCCCACTACCTCCCACGATTAGCACAGGTTCTGTGGGGTAGATACTCTCTGTGGTAAACAAGGGACTTCCTCAGGGCTTGAAACCACCATGGGAGCCGCCCAGTGTTATCTGCATTTAGGAGTGGGGGAACTTGTGGCTCAGAAAGGCACCACATCACCTCACCCACGTATCTTGTCCACTGCTTGCCTGTAAGTACAACTATAAATAATCTCAAACAGGCGAATGTCTTCTTACTGCTTCCACCCACTTCCCAGAGCCCCAGAATGTTTGATTTCTTTTGTAGTGAGATTTGGAATTCTAAATTCCCATGTGTTCAATAGTGGGGGAGTCTGGAAGCAGGTTAAGGTAGGAAGTGTGCCCTTAGGCTCGTGCTTAGCTGCAGAGCCTCCGTTTACCATGCAGAAAGAATACGTACCTTGGGGGGTGGTGTACCTAGTCCCTATCTGGCACAGAAAAGTTGTGCTTTTAGGTGGGACTCACCTTCAACCTCTGTTAGTGAACTTGGATAGGCAGAGTGGCCTCAGAATGGATGCCCCTTCCTCTAACCAGGTCTTCTCTGATAGAGCTGAAAAGGATGGTGCGTCGGCCCAGTGAGCTTTATTTGGGGACACTACCAGCCGGGATGGGCCCTCAATGAAACATGGAGTATCCCAACTCCTTGAACCAACCCACAGCTCTTCCTGCTAGCTGCAGACAGGAGAACCACCCCTCGCAATGGCTCTCTCCAGTGAGCTCACCTTCTCCCTTGCAACTGACAAGAGCAGTCTCTGCTAGAGGGAGGTCTTGCCTAGCTTTTGATTTTCTTGGATGGTTACTTTCCAATCAGCCTCTTCTATTTTATTCTGGGGGAAGCTGGAGCCGATAGGCAGACAGAGATCAGAGTTCAGATCACTTCTAACCTTCCCATGATCAGTGCTGGCCTATTCCCAGGGAGGAAAGCAATCAGAGTTCAGTGTTTAGTTTAGATAATCCAGCAGGATTAAGGGCTAGAAGGCAGAGGTGTAAATGGGAAGACCCTCTGTACGATGAATCCCTTCATCCCACATGTTCTGGGCCAACTTGACTTTTCCTAGTGAACTGTAAGCCAGAGGGGGTGGCAGACACCCACATCTGTGCAAATATTTATACGTCCAGCAAAGTCCCTCATTTGCACACACATGTGTAGCATGAGAGGAGACAGGAAGGCTAGCCCCACTTCTGCCACTAATATCTTGGACAAGTCCCTTATTTCAGTTTTCCCAAACTTGCTCAGTGATAACCACCACCTGAGGCCCTTATTTAAAATGTAGATTCTTGGGGTCTTCACAAAACTACTGGCCTGGAATCAAATCACATCTAATCTTGAGGAGTTTGTGAACCACAGGCTTTAGACCTCCATTCTCTCCTCTGCAAAATGAAGGGTGTGGATCCTAGGCCTTCTAAAGCCCCATCCTGAGGCCAGTGTTCCAGCTTTCAAGTGGCACCTCGAAAATACGGCACTGCGAATGGTTCCAGATTCACAGGCACACTCGTGCACACATGCCCAGGTCCAAACAGAATCTGGTGTTCTTCTTGCCCCAGCACGCAGTTTTGCCGAGCTCTGGCTGGGCCTCAGTGGCCACTGAGGGGATACAAGCCACCTGTGTACTTCATGGGAGCTGGGGCTCCAAGCCCCTGACAGGCTTGACCTCGGCCCAGCAGGTGGGTGGTAGTGGACCAGTGGACACCTGTGACAGGGTACACTAGGTAGGGACAGCCGCTTCCCTGCCCATAGAGTCAGCTTAAATTTTGATGATTAAATAAATACCACCTTTTGAATGCTGGGGAGATAGTGGAATTAGTTTCCTGGCTCCCAGAGAAAAGGAAAAGTAGAGAATGAAAGCTCTTAGAGGTTCTTTTGGATCTCTTCTCTCTGCTCCTCCATCCTCCTCCCTAGCCAGTCCTCCAAATATCTTCCCAGGCTAACACGCTTAGCCCACTTCCAGGCATGCTCAAATGCTGGTGGAGGCAGACATCTGAGCGGCCTGAAGTCAGGTAGACCAGATGCTTCTAGAGCAGAATTATGAGGCCATCTTCCCAGTCCTGGGGAGCAGGGGTGGGTACCTTCTGCACACCTGAGAGTGTTCAAGCACAGCCTGCACCCCACCCTCCAGTGTAGACCGACCAAGGGGTGAAGACACAGAGTAGATGAGGATGATGGTGAACTTGAGAACTGCTAGCCGCACAGCACAAATCATGTCTCTAATACACCCTGCCTCCCTCTGTGTGCCCTGCACTTCCCACTTCTTGCCTTGCTAGAAGCATGACACTCAGTTTCACACACTGATTACATTGGAAGGGACTTCAGACCTGTCTCATTTAACCGTAATATCCAAACTAGAGCTCTGTCATGTCATCCCCATCCGGGGAATGTCTCCCTTCTGCTGGTCTGCCAATTGGGACCAGAAACTCACTACCTACAAAGGGGCCAAACCTCTCTGGACAGCCCTGCTGCAAAGTAGGCTTAATATGGAATCCCAAATTCTCTTACTTATCCAAAGTCCTCCTATTCTTCCCAAACCAATTAAATTCCGTTTGACTTTGGGCAAGTTTCTTAACCTCCCTAAGCCTCGATTCCATTTTTCATAAAGCGCGGATAATAGTAATATCCAACTCATGGGATTGTTGTGTGAGGTGCATGAAATAGTAAACACGTGGGTGCTTGGCACACGGTAAGCCCTGAAGAAATGTTAATGGCTAATATTTTGCTTCTGAGGCAGTGATATATCCTTTGCACCCTAGGTACTCCTGACAGTTTCATTTTCAGAAGGGGCACACACTGTCCTGAGAGTGGGTGTTCTCTGGCTCGCTGGGGACATGGGCAGGGGTGCATGTCAGAGTTGTGGCACATTGCTCACAAGTGGAGCAGTACAGCTCCATCAGGGCCAAGGCACCTGGGTCCTGCTGGAGGCTGGATAAGAGGCTGGGAGAAGACTTCCAAGGAGCACACCCCTCAGGCTTTCTCCTCCTCTGCACTCCTTGAACCCAGACACACAGCAGAGTATGGAGTCGGGGGTGGGTAGAAGCACAGGCTCCCATTACATGCCACCTGGTAAGCCATCCCAAGTTCACCTAAGGAAGAATCCTATCCCAGAATCTGTTGGAGAACCTCCTTCAAGTGCACTCACTAGCTCTTTGACTTGGGCAAGAAATTGAAACTCTGAGCTCCAGTTTCTTCACCTTTGAAATGGGGATACTGATAATATCTACTTCATGGACTTTTCATTCTAGAATAAATGGAAATGTGGTGCCTGACTTACGCCATACTTGGTATTTTTACTGAAGGACCTCAGATACAGCCTAGTGTCACTCTGTGGCCCAGTCAGCCATTAACCATCCCTGAACAAGGCGGTAGCTGTCTTAGCCTGTTCGGGCTGCTGTAGCAAAACGCCATTGACAGGATGGCTTACAATCTCAGGGATTTATTTCTCACGGTCCTGGAGACTGGAGGTCCCAGACCAAGGCTCTGTGTCTGGTGAGCATGCTCTCCTTGGGCTGCAGAGGGTGGAGACGGGAGACAGCGTGCCCTCTGGAGTTGTATCTTACAAGGACAGTAACACTCACGGTCCCGTCTCCAAACACTGTCAGGTGGGGGGGTGAGGGCTGCAACACATGAACTTGGTGGGGAGGTCACGGCTATTCAGTCTATAAAAGTAGCCAAAGGGGGCTTTACATTTTGCAGAGAGGAAGATGCTTACATAATCACCTCTCTCCCCCAAGCCTCTTCTGTCCTGGTTCACTGGCTTTTGGGGGACAGCTTCGGAGAGAGAAGCCAATAGATGAGCATCTTTAGGGCAGCAGGTAAGCTCCTCACCTATCACCTCAGCAGCTGTTGTGAGAAGGGTGAGATCCAGGTCCCCGAGGAGCCAATCCCTGAAGGTGACAGTGACCGCAGGGCAGAACCAGACCCAAGAAGCAAGAGGCCGGCCCAGCGTTCCCTGCCCCCGGGCTGGGCATCCTCAGTGACACACACAGTGAATAAGTTACTGGACCTTTCCCAGCTTTGGCGAAGTCCTGCCCTTGATGCAAGGATGGCTGTCCTCTCTGCAAAGGACAGGTCCAGGAAGGCCTGTCCTGCTGACGGGGTACTGTTCCGATGGCCTGGGATTCGTATTTTACTTTGCTTCCTCTAATAGAGCCTTGTTTATTGCATGGATATTCCATTTCCCAGGTTCATGTTGGGATCATCGTTAAAGGTTCTTTCTCTGCTCGCTGAGATGTCTCTGCTAATCACAACAGTCTATGTTGCAATTTCAGATTAATTAAAGCTGTAAACTGGGGAAGCTAGTGACTGTAAGTCATACTACCCATTTCTCTGTACCCACTCAAAATCATACCATTTTATGATAATCTTCCTAAGAGTAATTTTACCCCCTAAAACCTTCCTTTAGGCAGCAGGCAGCCTTTCTCAGGTTGGGCTGTTCTCCCGTCACAGCCTCCTGGCTGAAGGCAGTGGTGTCTGACATACATCCTGGGTGAAGAGGAACTTGAGCGGCCTCCAATGAATCCAGCAAGATCCTTAGGGACTAGAACAAGGGAAATGGACTCCTGGTTTCAAGCCCACCTCTGCAGCCAGCTTACGACCTGTGTGACTGTGCGACTTAACAGTTCTGCGACTCAGTTTCCCCATCTGTGAAATGCGGATGGTCACAGTGCCTAGCTGGTAGGTTGTTAGTATTGAATGAGAAGTGCCTGCCCATGAAGAACTAGGTAAATGCTAACTGTAGGCAGTGTCTGCTGAGCCTAGCATCTGGGTGGCCCCAAGAGACAATACCATAGATGCAGTGGTGTCCCTGCCCTCTGCAAGGTGACAATCTAGTTGGGGAAATTAACATACTCAAAAGAGAAAGCATACCAAGCCTTAAGCCCCACGGCACCTGTCATCAATACAGTGCAGCTGGATCACCTCAAGGGCTCGTAGCTGTACCCAGCTGTTCTCCATCGACACCCACCCCCACTGCCAAGACGGGCAGATTCCTGGAGAAACGCAGCCAGTGGTTCAAACCCTGCTGCCGCTGCCTTCCCTGGAGAAAACCAAGAACATCAGGTGCACCCTGTGTGAGCTCGGAGGGGCCTTCCAGGACGGCATCCGTAAACAGGCTTTATTCCTTTGTGCAAAGTCAAGGCTATGATTTCTGCTTCAGGGGGCAGGCTGAGCTCAGCCAAGGGCAAAGAACGATGAGGCTGGGAGAAGTGGCAGCTGCTCTGCTTGGGGCCACCCTCCTCTCTTCTGAGGAATTAAGATGTGAACACGCCACCCTCAGAAATGTACTGGCTGTGAGAACCCACTGTGGCTCCCACTTTACAGAAGAGAAAAACCGAGGGGCACAATAGCTTGCTGGAGTCCCTCCACAGAACCAGTTATGAGGCTTGAGAAAATAATTCAGGGTCCCAGAGAGCCACCCCGCCTAGGTGAAGAGCCAATGACTCCCTTCCTCACCAGCTCTCTCTCTGCACACCAGCTGCTTCTAAAACCAGGTGTAGGGGTCCCCATCCCTCCCAACACAGAGAACTCCAGGGACAACACCCACAGCAAACCGAGGTTTCTTCACCCAAACATCTGCGGGGTTTCAGGCTCAAGAAAGATTTGATGCAAGAGCTCTGCTTTTTTCTTTTTTCTTTTTTTTTTCCAATTTCATCCCCATCACCTTAATAATTGCATCTTTGGGTTGTTTAAATCTACAATGAAGCCAGTTCTGCTTACAACTGGCCTATCATCAGCTAGGATTAAGATTCATTTCAAATAAGAGGGTTTGTTCCCCCAGTCTCCCTTCTTTCCTTCTCAAACTAAATTTGCATTACAAAAAATTTAAACAAAAGCAGCCTTTTGAATCTCCACTCATTACTCCCATTACATTTGTTAACATCATTATCCTCCACTGAAGATGGCAACTATTATCAAATGTTGCCGCGCTTTTGTGGACCTCTTGCTATATTAGTTTAGAAAATTGCTTTAATGCATATGCTTTTAGAGGTTTAAAATCTACCATGGCATTATAAGCTATATAATGCTGTACATTTTTAAATCTAATAGTGCATTTATTTTTCTTCTTTCAGAAAAATAGCACGTTGCACTGAAATAAAATGCATGCCTGTGGTAAGGAAAAATACAAATGCAACTGGGAAAATGCAGAACTAGACCCCCAAGTGGCAGACCCTCTCCCACTCCCTTTTCCCCTGGAGAAGAAATCACTCCTCCTGAAACTGAAGCCCTGAGGCCCTAATGGGTCTGATAGGTGGGGGTGGGGTGGGGGCAGTGGGGGGTACTCGCTGGCCCGGGGAGGGGATGGACTCTGTTCGGTTTGGGGCTGTAAGCAAAAGCAAGCTCCTGTTACTCATTAACACAGAAAAGCACGGTTTCAGGGGCAATTACCAAATTTCTATATTCATAGAAATCCAGTTTCCCTGGAGAGAAAGGCTCAGGTTGGAAAATTTATGAAGTGCTGGTTTCTTATGGAAATAAGGATTTTTGGTAACTACACAGGAGCTGCTCTTTATCTGCTTCTGCATTTTAATGACAGGGAATGGTATTTTGTTAGTTTCTTGCTTTTATTATTATTAAAGTGCCCGTAGGCCGACGGCATCCTTGCTGGTATCCATTCATCCGAATAGCTGCGGAGGAGTGCCTGTGACCCTGCTGGATGGCACCCAGTCACTCTGCTCGCCGGAGCAGAGATGGAGAAGACACCAGCAGCAACATGCTCCGCTCTCTGGGCTGGCGGCTCTGCACCTCTGGTTCCTCCTCCTCCTCCGCTGCCCCCCAGCTTCTCCTCCCCTTCGCCCGTCCCCCATGCCCAGCCCCCTCTCTGGGGCTGCGTGGAGTGTGTTTATTCCTCAGGAAGCCATTTTTAGGGCGAAGAGGTTAAGGTACACGAGATTCTGTTTTCTCCCTCCCAACTCTGCTTCCTGCAGCAAACCCCACCCCCAAGGACCCAGGACTCCTAGAAACGTGAGTGACTAAGGGTCACCAGAGTGGGGCTTACATAACAGGCTCCCTGCCTCAGTTTCCCCATGGCTCCTTTCCTCTCCATTCCCAATACCCTGTTGATAGTTTCCGATCGCCCTAATCGTCCCCATGGGACCTTTGTTGGCCTCCTCCCTTCCTGTCCCATACCCCATTTCTGAGACCTCACTCCATGGAATGACCACTCTTTCCCAGCAAGGCCTGCAAAATGATACCGACACCCCTCCCAGAGCTATTTGGGCTGATTTATAATGGTTATAAAAGAGGTCAGAGCTTGATTAAGCTTAATAGATCCATTAATTACACTAAACAAAACAAACATAATGAACATAAAAATTTACGACCTCCATCACCGGTTCAGATGCGTCCCCTTGTCAGGCCCTGACAGATTCCGCAGGGTCCATCCATCTCGGCACTGTGGGATCAACAGCCAGTGGCCTGCGGAGGCAGTGGGCAGTGGAGTGGAGTTACCCCCGTGCCTGGGAGTCTGCTGCCCAGGGAAGCGCCCAACACCACCTCCCCGGCTGCTCAGCTCTGTCCCGCGGCTCCCCTGCAGTCCCCAGAGCAGGTCAGTGCAGGGCAGCACACAGTCACGGTGCCGGGGCTGGCAGCTCGGCCTCTCGGGCCTGACTGCCTGGCCCAGATCCTGGCTTTGCCACTTACCAACCGACTGGGCAAGTTGGCCCGTCTCTCTGGGTTCCCGTGTCCGCATCTGTGAAATGGGGACAATCCCCTGTGGTCCCTGTTGGGATTATGAGAGTTAACAGATCACAGGTGCCTTGCAAGTTACCTGCTAGGTGGAACATGCTGTGGCACCTGCGCTTATGTTGGCCTTGTTGTTAGCACAGTTTGGATGGAGAAAGACTAGCAGCCACTCTAGGATTTCCTGGGAAACTTCAACTTTCTCCCTTTTCTGAAAGACAGGGAAACCTGCTCCAAAGTAACCCATCACTCAAGGATCTATTACATTCTACTAAGGGCCTAACCCTTGGCTGGGGGCTGAAAGAGCACCTTGGCTTCAGCAGGTGGGGCCTAAAAGGAAAAGGAGCACGAACTCCACAGTCCAAGCAGGTCTATTGCTAAAGCAGAACAGAGAAGGCGTCTCTTACAGGCTGAGAGGCTTTTTATGGCCGATGTTTTGGAGGGCTTTTGAGGGGATGGGTCGGGAAAAGGTGGGCTTGTGGCTTGCTGATGTGTCCCCTGGAAAATGCTTGTAGCCTACGTAAAATGAAACCTAGGCCTGTCTGAGATGGCGGGTGGGCTTTTTCAAAATGGTGGTACACTCCTGTCTGGGCTCTATCGGCGTCTGTCCAGAAATGATTCAAAGACTCAGCGAGAGCCTAAGCAGGAAGGTGATCTAATGGTACTCTTCCCACCTTGCCATTCTGCGCAGGTGAAAAGGAAGAACAAGAAACGTTCAGAGGGACTTGACCAAACCACCTAATGACAAGCCAGGAGCAAAACCCTGGGCCCCTGGCCAGGTCTGCATGTCCTTCTATGACACCGTGCTTCATGTGCAGGTGTGCCCGCTCCCCCACCCAGGTGGATTATCACAAACCAAAAGAACCCACACCTGGAAAAAGAGAAAGCAGTGTGGGAAAATATGCATTGAGATTGGAAACCACAACCTCCTGGCTTGGCACCACCTTTCCTCAAGATCCTGATGCTCTCTGGCTTCTGAAACAACAGAGCCACTTTCCTCAGGCCTTTGCACGGGCTGTTCCCTCCACCTGAAGTGCTCTCCGGTTCCTTCGCCCAAGTCTACTCCTCTCTCAAAACCCAGCTGAGTTCTCACCTCCTCTCCAGCTTTCCTTAACCCTCCCAAGAGCTCTCAGAAGAGATGGCCTCCTCACCTCTTCACTATTTCCCCACGGCTGCCACGATCTGTTCTCTGCCCAGCAGTTGATGTGCTGCACAGCGACTTTCTGGCTCGGGTGTTCTCTTATTCACCAAAAAATATATTGAGCATCTACTATGTGCCAGGCACTGTCCTTGGCACTAGGAATATGGTGGTGAACCAGACAGCCATAGTCCTTGACCTCATGGAACTTACAATCTAGTGATGCTAATTTTGTTGTGTGCATCTTTGAATCCTCTGCACCCAGCACAGGGCCTACTAGAAATGCCCCCTTCACGAGTTGTGATGGGGAAGTGGCCAGGATGCTTGGGGAAGGGGCAGAGGCTGGCTGTGGGTGGGCTGGCTGGGGAAGACGAGCAGGTAGGTGGATTACCGAAACCTCTTTCCAGAGTAGGGGCAGGAGTTATGGTTCTGCCTGCAGCCCACCCACAAGGCCTGTGACAAGCCTGGGGCCTTACAGAGATATCCACTCGGTGTGGTTTAACCGCATATAGCCCTCCCCCATCATTATTCCATCCTCAGATATCAATTCCTCATTGGTCACTCAGCCCTCAAGACCCTGAAAATAGATTTAAATTATTGCTTTATTTCCCACCCGGCTCAGGGTGTTGATTTATGCTGCCCAAACAATCAAGCCTTTATCTCAGTCACCCAGCAGCATTAGCAGCAATTGATCGTGGTTTACTTCTCCCTTTGCTAGCCGGTGCTGGGGCCCCTGGTTGTGCCCACTCTTCTCAGAAAGAGGCAGGAGTAAGCGGGCTTGAGCAGAAATGGCAGGAAAGGACAGAGGTGCCTCCTGACAACCTGGAGCAGGTGACAGGACGGGCTTAACCGGGAGACCCTTTTATCTACTGTAGACTGGAGAAAATCCAGGCCTGATGGCTGGGGTCCTTGTCCCTGTTAACAAGCTGAAAACCTTGAGCAAATCACTTCTGCTCTCTGGGCCTCCAACCTCTCATCTTTGATCCACTCTGACCACTGAGGTCTCAGGAGAGAGCAGAGGCAGCTGGGAGGACAGACCCTGCACAGAGTTTCGGCTTTTAAAAGCTTAACCTGGCCAACTCTACCCGCCTCCCTATTCTCGGTAAGACAGACGGTGGCCATGTTAGGGCCATGAGCCCTGCCAAACCAGCCTCCCTGTCAGAGGAGGTGAGCGCGGCAGCCGGCAAGAGCGCGGAAGGCAGCCTAGGAGAGCTACAGGCCAGAGGTGCCAGCAAGGTCGGAGACGGGATGGTCCCACCAGACCCAAGTCCCACTAGACGTGATGGTCCCACTAGAGAAGGACTGGAGCCCCAGCCACTGCCCGTGTTCTTTCCCTGCCTGCAACTCAAGGACTAGGAATGGTTTTTACATGGCCGAAATGCTTGGACAAAAAAATCAAAAGAAGAATATTTCATAACACATAAATATTACATGATATTCAAATCTCAGTGTCCACTGATAAGGTCTCTCTGGAACCCAGCCACCCTCACTTCTTCACAGTTTGTCCCCGGCCGCTTTTGCTCTGCATGGCACAGCTGCATGGTGACAAGAGACTTCATGGCCTGCGAAACCCAGTGTTTACTCTCTGGCCTTTGGCGGAAAAAGCCCGCCCCCCCTTGGCTAGATGATTGGCCATCCCAGACCCTAGACACACCTGAGACCAGGGGAGTGGCCAGTGCTTTCCCTTTAGTTTGAGAAGGAGTCTCCTGGAGGGGGCCAAGGATCGCCTGAGGCTGTGATCCGCGAGCGGAGTTCCCTGGGGGAAGCCAGCGGTGAGAGGTAGCCTGAGTCCCATCACTGTGGTGGTCGCTGGGGCTGCGGCCGCAGCACATGGAGGGAAGCCAAGGGCCCCGTAGCTCCTGCACTTGCCCTGTGCCATCCTGCCTCGCGGACTTGGCCATACGGCGCCCTCCACCAGCACCATTCTTCTGCGTGCTCCATCCCACCTGACCCGAGGTCGCCTCCCCTCCCCGTCCAGAAGGGCTCCGTCCCACTCCAAGCACCAGAGCCTCTCTGGTATCACTTCTCACTCCCCCCACTGCATCCAACAAACTGGTGCCATCCTGCACGGGTTCCACACACCGATGGGCAGGCGGCCCATGTTGGTAAGGGGTGGGAGGCCGCTTGGGAGCTCAGGAGAGGCTCTCCTGCTCAGCCGGCGCCGGCTGCTGGGGACATGGGCAGGGGCCGGGCCCTTTCTGGGCATTTGCCTGCCCTGCTCTTTGCTGTGTGCTGGGCAGTGGTGAACAGTGCAAAGGTCCCTGTGGACTGCGAGCTGTGGCCGGCAGTGGCTGTGCTCAGCCCACCCCCATGCCCTGCACATGCCCGGCCCAGAGCTGCTCTTAGAGCAGGCCTGGGGCAGCAGCTCCTTCCAATGCCCCCAGACCAGCCCTTGCAAATGTGCCCTGGCCACTGGCACTGAAACACATCTATTTGTTCTTTGCTTTTTTCTCCCAAGTTTTTTCATTTAAGTATAGTTGAAATACAGTATTATATTGGTCTCAGGTGTACAACACAGTGATTCAACAGTTGTATACACTAGAAAATGCTCACCAATGATAAGTGTGGTTACCATCTGTCACCTTACAAAGCTGGTACAGCATCACTGACTACACTCTCTGTGCTGTACTTTCATGCCTGTGACTTACTCATGTTGGGATTGGGTGTTTGCCCCTCTTTATCCCCTTCACCTATTCCCCCATCTCCCCACCCCTGCCCCCCTGGCAACCACCAGTCTGTTCTTGGTCAGCGCCCTATTTGGCCTGTTCTCAAAAAACTGCCCAGCAAGGCCCTGCTGGGGCAGGGAACCGACCTGCTTCAGCAGTCGGGCCGCAGGAGGAAATGAGAGACAAGGAGAGAAGAGCCAGTCCCAACTTTAGGGAGGAATCCTTGGCATTTACACAGCAAATAATACCCAGGTGAGGTGGCATGTCAACAAGGCCCAGCTCAACAGCTCCCATGTCTCAGCATATTTTAAATTTTTGCCACATGCCAGACATTAATATTTTAACAACTGCATGTCCGTGGCAGGCAGAGCAGTGTCCAGAACACAGTGCAAAAATTGAGTGGTAACAGGCTGGCTGTACATGAGGTCAGTGGAGCATCCCCGGAGCAGGCTCCGGCCTCTCCCGGGCCCTCCCTTGCCTGGGCCAGCAAGGCCTGGAGGCCCCATGGCTGTCTGTGGAACTGCTGTGCATGGGCAGGGTGCTTGGGCTGAATAGCCCTGCAGCGGCTCCGAGACCCTCCCAGGCGCCAGCACAGGGAGGACACAGGCGTGTGGAGAGGACCACAAACACAAAGGCGTAAAGGCCTCGGCACAGCTTCGGATATCTGAAATCCAGGAAGGGTGTTCTTGGGTCAAGGGGCACAGTGGGATTAATCGATTCCTTCCAATTTACTCCCAAATTACGGATATCCCTTAGGACAGAAAATACATGGCTTAGGGGAAGCTGTATGGCCATCCTAAATATTGCTCCAACTTTCCCTTTCTAAAAAGACACACAAACAAGATGAACAGTCAAAAAATCCCCCCTCAGGTAAGACCTTTAAAAAACCCTCTCTGGTTAGAAAGTCTTAGGAGCTGCCTATTCTTTTGTGAAGCAGTCTGGAGATCCTAACTAAGTAGAATTACTTGCTAATAACAACAGCTAGCATTTAATGAGCACCTTACTATGTGCTAGGCTACGGGATGGCAAACTTTTTCTGTGAAGGGCCAGATAATAAATATTTTCAGCTTTGTACGCTGACTCAACTCTGTAGCCCCAAAGTAACAAAGACAAAACCTAAAGGAAAGAGTGCGCTGTGTTAGAATAAAAGTTTATTTACTGTAGGTGGTGAGCCGGATTTGGCCTGTGGACTCTTGTCTGCTGACCCCTCTTCTACGCAGTGTGCTAAGTGCTTAACAGAAATAATCTCATTTACTCTTCAGACTAACCCTAGGAGGTTAGTTACTATACCCATTTTTAGAAATAAACTCAGAGAACTCAGAGTCAGGGTTAGTTTCCTTGCCCAAGATCACAAAGTTAATTCACAGTGGAGCTGGAGTTCAACCACTTAACTATGGTGCTCTAGTTACAAATCCAGTAAAAATAATAATATGAGTAAACAGTCACTGACAGAGTGCTTCCTAGGAATCAGGGATTGCTCTGAAGGCTTTGTTGAACCCTTACAACTGTTATGAGCCCTCTTTTACGGAGGACAAAACTCCAGAGGCGCAAAACGACTTGCCCACGGGCACATGGTTTATCACTAGCAGAGCAGAGGTTTCGACCCTGGTGGTCTAGGCCATCCTGTGTCTTAAGTGCTTAACTCTCAAGACAGTCTTTGGAGGCAGGTGGGTGGCAGAGGTCCAGGCGTTGGAGCCTCGGCTGAATCATTTCCTTTGCTGCTGGAATCATAGAAGATCCAAGCATGCCTCCCACCATGCCCACCTGTCCACTTGGGGCCTCTGGCTCTGAATGTTTGTGGGGTTTCCAAGGCAGAAAGGACTGGAAATCTGGACTGGAAAGGCGCAGTGGTCTGTCCCCTCACCCATCCCAGCCGTGATCACGTCTCAGGCAACTCCCAGCCCGGGTGCTGGAGCCCCTTGATGGACCCTGGAGGGGCAGAGCCCCGACCCGGCCTCCGCCAGTGCCGAGTCAGCCCCGAACGGGAGCAGCCAACAGCGCTGGCCGCCCGCACAGGCCGCTCATCCAGGTACGGAGCACATAGCAATTTTCCTTTTTACTTATTGGTGCAAGTGGAGTCAGAGAGCCTGACAGGGCCCCAAACAAGCTGTCAGGAACTTCTAATTAGGGCTGAACGGCGTAAAGAGTGCACACGCCCCCCAGCCTCAGAACTAGCAGGACAAAGTACCGAGAGGGAGTCAGACAGGCTGAAAGAGGCAGGCGTGCAGTGGGCTGGGAGGGGAGGGAGGCGAGGGAGCCGGGCTGAATCACGCCCGAGGTGAGCCAGTTCTCTTCTCCTGGGCTCCGTGAAAACACTGAAAGAAGAGGAAAACCTCCGCCCAGATCCTTTGCTCCTTTGAACCCCACTTTGTCTCCTCCTCACCTCCCCAGTAATCTGCCGGGTCTGAAGAGGCACAGAGTGGTGGCCAAGCGTGGGCTGCAATGAGCCACACCTGAATTCCACCTGGGCTCCCCAGCCATCCGAATTCCAGTCTCCTCACTCGCCTCAAATGGGTGTTGGGAAGATCAAAGGACAGAATGCCTTCCAGGTGGTTAGCACAGTCGTGCACATAGTAGGTCCTTGAGAACTAAATGGCAGCTACTGCAGTGGACCCTGAGGCTAAAACCTGCAGTTAGGGGGCAGGGCGCAGCCTTGTCCTCTGAGGGGTTTCTTGAAGAAACACTTACTAGCACCTATTAGATACACTAGGCATTATATCAGTCCCCTCACACAGGCAATCTTATTTCACTTTCACCTGTAGCAATTGTCCAAGGTAGGCCTTATAATCCCTGTTTTACAGATGAGGAAACTGAGGCTCAGAGAGGTGAAATGGCTTGTTCAGAATACACCTGACAAGTGGTTGGATTCTGGAATCACAGGCTGAAGTTAACCAGCATCACAGTAATCGCCACCATCTTCTGCACCTTTATCATGTATGAAGCACTGGACAGAGCATGTGGTGAGTTCTTTCTGCAAACAGTGCTCCAGTCACTGGCCCAAGGGTGCAGCAGCCTGAAGACCTAGGAAGTACTTCTTTGCACTGAGCTGAAATGTGTATCCCTGTAATGCCTGCCTGTGGGTCCTGGGTCCACCCTCTGGAGGTGCACAGTGGGTCCAGCCCCTGTCCATGTGCCAGCCCTTCCTGGGCCTGAGGGTAATCATCACCCCATCCCCAACTTGTCTGTTATGTCACCACACCTCGGTGGCTGACATATTAGTTAGCTAGCTAGCTAGTTATTCCGGTCAGAGGTTGCTGACCCCACCCTCCTGACCCCCTTCTTCAGCAAGGGCCTGCTTCATTTCATCAATGTCCTTTTAAAAGCCTGGAGCCTGGAGTCCACAGTCCACAGCCTGACTGGCCTGGCCCCGGCCCTGCCCCGGAGCTCTCCTGGGAGCTTTGTCATCCTATTGACTCCGGTGGAGATGTAGCAATGAACCCAGAGTAGACCGCTGACAATCTCACACTCCATCCCATCTCAATGCCCTCTGATGCTGGAAATAGCAGTTCCCATGTATTCCTATTAGATTTCCTCTCATGTTCTGCCCATAATTCCAGTCCATTAAAATCGCTGTGTATCATGTTTCTTTCATAGCAAGGGGGCTAAGTGCACAGGCCCTGGGGCCCAATGCGCTGGGGCTGAATCCTGGGTCTGCAGCTGGTGACCTTGACCTCCTTGTCTCCAGTTCCATTATCTGTGAAATGGGCATAACGGCATTACCTACCCCACTGGGGTGCTGGAAAAATTTAATGTTAACTCATGCAATGTATTTAGAACACTGTGGCACATGGTAAGTACTACAGTATTAGCTATTATTTTTCTTATTACTAACATTCAAGGTATTTATTCGCACCAACCTCCACCCCCTCCCCCATAGCTTTAGGTCATTCACATATCTCATTAGCATGCCTTCCACATCTTCACCAAAGTCACTGAATGAACCACGGATCCCCATGTCCTGAGAAATTTTCCTCCAGATAGATCTCAGTCCAGTGGGCATTCACTCCCCCTGGTCTTTGGCCTGTTACAAATATGCCTCACTGGATACCATCCAGTTACAAATCTCCAGCTTATCTACAGGGATGCCATGAAAGATTATGACAAATGCCACGCTGAAATCCACCTCCTGTGTCCAGAACATTCTTTTGACCTGCAGCACGTTACAAAGGAAGAAGAAGTTTTTCTGTCTGGCCTGACAGGTCTCAGTGAACCCATCCTGACTTCTGGTGATCACCCCTCAGATCTGCCTTTGTGTCTGCAATCATCCATTCCACGTCTGATCTGGAAGCTGGCCTGGGGCTGGCGTGGAGCTCACCATGAGCCCTTTGCAACATTTCCTTGCCTTCCCTCTTGAAAAGCAAAACGTTTGACTTTCTCCCCTTACAGCCCTCTCTCCAGTTCTGTGCGGTTCCGGTGAGAACCACGTTGATTTGGCGACCTTACCTGCGGCATCTCGCCCCACCGCCCACCAGATGAGCCTCTCAGACCTCTGCCACCTTGGGCTTGGGTCCCTCAGACCAGACCTTCCGTCCCCAGTCCAACCATCCTCCTCTCGGAGCTTGGCTCTGCTGTCTGCTCTTGACCTTCCCTGAACATAACCCCAAACCTGCACCTTCTTGTTCCTGCCACAAAAGCCACTTTAAAAGTCCCTTCTTAAGGTCTTAACGTCATTTTCCTGCCGTGTGTCACTTCATCTCGGGGGTAGGCTTCCTGGCCCTTGCCTCACAGAGCGCAGAAAGCTGATCCCAAAGGCTGCTTCCAGTCTGTTGGGGCTGTGAACCCCTGCGAGGCTGGACGTACGGCACTGAGGCCACTGGCCCCAGTCCTGCTGGGTCTCCCACAGTCAGCATGGCTGGCTGCTGCAGGCGATGGGATGGAGGTCTGAACCTGAGCAGGAGGAAAGCATGAGGAAGCCCTACCAGGAAGAGGGAGCTGGGCCTGTGGGAGCGGAGCAGGTGGGGAGGAGGGACCCAGCCTGGAGCTGTCACTGGACCCCATCCAGTCTGCCCAGTGGGGACGTGTGGCAGCTCCCCACTCCCGGCCCTCCTGCTACTCTTTATTCATTAAAATGCTCAGATGCCGACTAACTTTATTTGCTCAGTATTTATTTCACCAGCCTTGAAGCGGGAACAACAGACAGCTTGATTGAAAGGTTGTCTGGTTTCATTGTGGCTCCTGTAAGTAATTCTATGGCCTCGGTGGAAACGGTATTTTATAACCTGCCAGAGCAGATATCCCTTAGTGAATTGGAATGGATATTCCTGCGTCACCTAGGCTGTCTTCTCCCTAATGCCTGGGCCTCTGAGAATCACTGCCCTTCTCCCCAGGCCCACTATACTCTGCTTCTCCAGGGTCTGGGCCATGGAGCCCAGCGCAGGGGGGCAGGGAGACCACCTTCCTGGAGGGTGGCGGCCACCAGCACCCACCCCACACAGGCAGTGCGGGGGAGACTCCAGGATAAGCCTGGGCTCCCTCCAAGGGGTCAGAAACTGGAAGGGGTGGGATTGGGTGCAGAGACATAGTGTGACTTCTTCTCTGGACACCCTCAAAGGCAGGCTGGTGGAGTTGGGTCCAGTCTTGCCCAAAAAAAGGGAAGGCTAAGACACTTTCCAGAGAGCATTAAAAATAAGAGGAATCAGATTCTACCACATTTCCCCTGCCCTCCTACCAGCCCTGACTGACTCCCACTGAGAAATTCAATAGTAGAGAGCCTTCCCCAGGCATAGCTGGGCTGGGGTCTCCATGAAGAGAGGCAGGCTGGGTCCAAGCCCTCACACTGCATATTCCCTTTGTCCACCCCTTTGGAGGGCAGAGGTTTATCAGAGCAGGCGTCTGTGCCTGTCTGAGGCTCCAGAAGCCCAGAGTGTGCCCAGGACGTCTGCGCCCCATCCCTGACCCAGCCGGGCCTCCTGCAGGGGCCTCCTGACGTTGTGCGGGCAGAGGCAGCTCCCTCTCCTACCCCTGGAGCGCCCATGGCAGCTCTGATCACGGCTCTGCAATCACCCTCTCCTTACTATTACGACTAAATCAAGTTGGGTGATTTATTTCCCACTTATCTTTTCCGTTTCCGCTCCCTGTCTGATCCGCACTGTTGAACACACCAGACGGAAAACATATCATCCATTCTGATCAGCTGCGGCAGAGGTCTGCCCAAGGAGGAGAGCTGCTCCCTGAGCGTGGACTGGGCTGGCCCCACACCCTGGCTTGGAGGCAGGTGGGGTCAGAGGCTTTGGGAGTCTGCAGAGGGAACAGGCCAGGGTTACGCTAAGACAACAGAGGGGGCAGAGTAGACGGGAGAAGGCAGCAGAGAGCAGGCCTCAGGAGGGGGCAGTCAGGGGCCCCCAAGGCTTCACAGTGCCCAGGCCACCTCACTGGCCACCCACTGGCTCCACATGTGTCTGTGCCACCACAGCTGCTCCCACACCTTCCCTGTGCCCCCTGAGCCCATGTCGAAGAGACAGATGACAACTACACATGCCTGACATCTGCAGGCTTGGTTCATGCAGCCAGGCTGCCACCCTCCCTGGATGGGCCACCCCCAGGGGGGCTGTAGCCCCCAGCACCCGGGGAGGGGCAGGCTCGGGGTGGGGCATTAAGAGCATTGGCTCTGGGGCCAAAAGCCTGGGCAAACTGCTTGGCTTGTTTGAGCTCCAGTTTCCTTATCTGTTAGAAAGCTAAAACCACCCCCCGTTGCAAAGATTAGACAGGGTGCGTGTGTGACTGGCACTTTAGGAAGTGGTGTTCAGGTCCTGTGTGGAGGCAGGGAGAGGAGCACGGCCACCTTGTTTCTCTTGTTAGTACAGGAGAAGTCACTCCGGTGACTGATTCCTATTTATTCCATGTTACATATTGTTATATTTAGTTACATAAATATAAGGCCACAGGGAAGCTCCTGATCCGAGCAAAGGGAACAACAGGATTGTTTTCTCCGTGTTTCAGGGGGGCCGTCCCTCCCCAGGTCACACGTGCAGGAGGAACTCAAGGGCCTTCTGGGAGGCGGAGGCCAAGACTTCAGCTGGTTCTGGGCTAGGTCTGGAGGTAAAGCCGTCTGCTCAGTGAGCTTGGGTGGCATTGCAGAAGGTCTGACGGCAGGACAGGACCCCCAGGGCCCCAGACAGACCCACAGTGAGGGAAAGGGACAGTGGAGCTGGTGACCTGCTCAACTACCAGCACCAGGACAGCCTAGTTACCACATTTGTGGTAATTTGTTCAAGCAGTGATAGGAAAGCAATGTAGCCATGATAAAAAGGACAGATAATAATAAGAGTTGACAAGGATATGGAGAAATCGGAACCCTCATACACTGCTGGAGACATCCATGTGAAAAGCTGTACACATATGTCCATAGCAGCATTTTTCATGATAACCAGCAAAAGTGGAAACCAAGCAAATGCCCATCAATAGGTAAATGGATAAATAAAATGTGGACTCACAGTATAACATAGATGAACCTCAAAAACATGCTAGTGGAAAAAGCCAGACACTAACGCCACATATTATATGATTCTATTTATCTGTAATGTCCAGAATACTGAAACCTATACAGGCATATCAGGGTTTGCTTCATTTAGGGGGGCAGTGAGGAAGAGAAATGGGGAATGGCTGCTAATGGGCATGGGGTTTCTTTCTGGAGTGATAAAAATGTCCTAAAATTGATTGTGGTGACAGTTGCACAACTGTGAATATATTAAAAACCATTTAATTGTACATTTTCCAATTTTAAATTGTGAATTGTGTGGTATGTGAATCATAGCACAAAGAGATATAACCGTTTCATATTATTTTTTAAAAATTGATAGCCTACCCTGCCCTAGGGAGGCAGTTAATCATAAAAGGGCCCCTTAGATTTGCCTCAGCAAACCAAGTCTGGCAGAAATTGCTGCAGCCCACGGGGGACCCGAGGTGTGATTCCAGAACGGGGCTGGCGCTGTGTTCTCATGGCCCAAGGGCCTCAACACGGACACTGGAAAACCCTGCACCAAGAGTCCTGCTCACCGCCCCAGCCTTGCCTCCTACCGTTCCAGCCTCACGGCACACAGGCCGTAATTCTGGACCACTGAAGCCACCCACACACTAGGCTGCTGCTTCTCCTTGTAAACCTCCTTCACCCAACTCTTACACATCCTTCTAGACCCTACTCAGGGGTGGATCTCCCCTGTGGCCTCTCCGAACCCCCAGAAGCCACCGCTTACTTGCCTATATAGCTTCAAGGTTTATGGCGTCTGGCACACAGTAGGAGCTCAGTCAGGTGGAGCAAACAGCCTCCCAGGCCATTTTCCCAGCTTGCATCTGGGCAGACCTCACTGGGACACACGGCAGTGGGAAAGGGACTGAGGGGGAAGCCGTCTCAGGGCAGCCCTTACAGGCCCAGGCCGGAGCCATCCTCCTCCCCTTCCTTCGCCCCCAGGGCAGGCTCCCTCCAGGCTCCCAGGCCTCTCTCTTCCTCCAGGTATCACGTCAAAGGGGCTGCCCCTTCCAGGGGTATTTGCATAAAATCAGCACACTCTTGAAGACTCAGTGCTTTGGAAAGAAAACCATCACCTATTGTGCAGGTACCGTGCTGGAGCTTTCATATACACTCTTCACTCCTCAAAATAAGCAAGAATCATTATTTCTGATCTTTCCAAATAAAGAAACGTGCACAGGATCACACGCACAGTGCTGTGCGGGACAGGAACTGAAATGGAGAGGTCACTGGTTCTGCAGGCCCTGCTGTCCTGTTTCACACACTGAGTCCTCTTTTCGATCCTGTTACTAACAAGCTTTGTGACCTGAGGGGAAAGGTCACTCCTCTGGCCCCAGTTTCCTCCAAAAAAAAAACAAAGACCTCGAAGGCCTCATCTGGCTCTTCCACTGTGGAATGAATGCTGGGATTTTAGGTATGGTGAGAGATCCTGGGAGTAGATGAATGAATCAGCCCAGCACTTCTCAGACCACACAGAGGTCAGCTCTGGGCCCACACCAAGCCCAGCCCCCAGACAGGCCGGGCCAGGGTGTCCATGGCCTCTGAAGGCCTGTGGCTGGCAGCTGGGAAAGTGCACGGTGCCTGCCCCGCTTCCTCGGGAACCAAGCATGAAATCCGGAAAAAGCCAGGAATTATTATTATCGTTATTATCGTCATTATTGCGCGTCAGTTGTGCATGACTAACTCGGGGGAGGGGGCGCTTTCTTTTTTCAGATCCTGCAAACATCGGTATGATAATAATAAAAAAAATTATATGCTTGAAAACAGGCACCCAGCACTGCCCTGTGTTTTCTTCTAATTGTTCCCAGAGCCTCCAAGAGCCACATCTAAATAAAATGAAGCAATTATTTAGTCCGCCATTAAAGAGCGCAGCGATTTATTTTTAAATAGGAATATCATCGCCGGGGGTGAACTGACAAGGGAGGACAGAAAGGGCCTGTGGCACGGGGTAGAGGGAAGGAGGCGCGGAGACGCAGGGACAGCTGGAAGGGCCTGTGGCACGGGGTAGAGGGAAGGAGGCGCGGAGACGCAGGGACAGCTGGAAGGGCCTGTGGCACGGGGTAGAGGGAAGGAGGCGCGGAGACGCAGGGACAGCTGGAAGGGCCTGTGGCACGGGGTAGAGGGAAGGAGGCGCGGAGACGCAGGGACAGCTGGGCCACGCGTGCAGCCGCCAGAGCCACCGTGGGGAAGCGGGGAGCCACCGACATGCGAGCGGCTGTCTCGGGCCTGGCCCCAAGGAAACTCAAGATGGGTGGGTGGGTGTTTGGGCAGGGGATGGCCCCTGGCCCTGCAGAGCCCAGAACCCCAGAGAGGCAGGCCCTTCCTTATCTGCTCTCCGTGGTGAGACTCCTGTGTCCTCAGAGCGCTTAAAAATTCTCTCTGTTTAGGCCGCAAGCAGTGTGGAGCACAGGGCAGGCGCCTACAAATGGTGAATAAATGGTAAAGTCAGCAGAGACCTGGTCCTAACTGGGTGCCCTCCCTCAGAAGCCCTGGCCCGGGGCGGGACTCAGAAGTATAGGCTGAGTGACATGGCTGGGTCTCCATGGCTCTTTGCTCCTGCGAATGGCTGCTACGTCCCTGTGAGCACGGGGTGGTAGACTCGGGGAGTGGCAGGCTGGCGGGCTGACTGATAAAGGATATAAATGAAACCTGCCAGTGACAGTTGTCCAGATCCCACAGTCACATTGCCCGGCAGAGGAGAGCTGCATGGTTCCGGGTCCCTTGAAGGGCCACAGGAGGGAGCCTGCAGTTGGCATGGGGATGGGGAAAGGGTGTCAGAAGTCAGCCCCTCTAGGCCTCCGGTTTCTGGAGCCAACGGTATGGGTCTTGTCTTTGGGGGCGGTCTGGAAAAGTCACCTCTTCTCCTACCTCCCCAAGGCCCTGCCCAGTGAGTGACTGCAGCAGCTGGGACATGCGCACAGGCGCAGGCTGTCCCCTGATCACTCAGCCCTGGCAGTGGGGGGGAGGGAGGTCTTTCCCCAGCAAGCAACAAAGAACACCTCTTAAGGGACAGGGACGGGAGTGGAAAGGGTGGGGAGAGAGGAAAGGCCCACGGGAGCCACATGAGTCTCTGAAACACCGGGAGGCCCAGAAAGCCTGTGCGTGCCTCTCCCTCTGGCCTCTCTCACCTCCTGACTCTCCTTCCTGACCTGGGCTTCTCCACTGCTGGCCAGCACCAAGCCGTCAGTGGATCTGGGCTACCTTGGACCGCCCCCCAGATCTGCCTGGCCAACCCTACCCTACTTCTGCAGCACTTCCTCAGGCAAGTCTTCTGGGGACCCTGTTCTCCACCCTTCCCTCCTTGTGATCCCTCCTTCCCGAGCATTTGTGTTTGACTAACATCTGTTTCCAGTCTTCTGTAAGCTCCAGGGGGCAGGGACGGGACTGTTTTGCTCCATAAGTAGTTATTGAGTAAATACCTGTGGGCGGATAGACGAGGCAGGGGCAGAAAGCAGCTTAGCAGAGCAAGGCAATGGGTCAAGCTTTGGGGGCTTAGGACTCCAGGGAAGGACACGCAGCCGAAGACACAGCGGGAGTCAGAGGCGGAGCTGGTGGCGTCTGCCTCTCCAGGTGACCAGCCAGTCACCTTCTCTGAGAAAGCCCAGGGTCTGGAGGCTCTTTAATGGGGATCCAGTCTTGCTGTGGGAAATCCTCCCTCACTCCACGCGGCGGCCACCTCCTGAGGGACCAGGATCACATCACCTGGCCTCACCTCATATTGCTGAGATGGGGGCTTGGGGGAGATGGACGGTCCAGGTCCTACAACATCTCCCTACCCGGCGCTCACAGCCATCACCCCCACCCAGAGATCAGGGAGAAGGAAAGCAGACGGGAGAATTTTGCGCAGAGACACAAGGCGCTGGGTCCCAGTTCACACTGCACAGCCACATTGTTAGCTTGCAAAGGACTCCAGTTCATTACCATATTCCAAATCTCATAGGGCATGTGTTACTATCCTCGTTTTATAGATGAGAAAACTAAGGTGCGGAGACGACGCAACATTTTTTCAAGGTCACACAGGTTCAGAAGGGCAGATCCAAGACACCTGCCCCTGGAGAGAGGAGCACATGTGTGTGTGTGTCTCCAAGAGGGAAACAATCGTCCCTTGAAAAAGCACATGAAAAATAAAGCAAGAAGACTGGACCTCCATAGAAAGGAGAACACAAAATACCTTATTCTTTTTGCAGAACGGCAGCCTGTGTGAGCCTGCAAGGCTTCACATCTGTCTCCTCATACAAAATGAAAGAGGTTTTGAAAAACGAGAAGGGCTGTAATAAAGCACAGACTGTGTGGGTGCTGAGCTGTGCCCAGCGTGTCCTGTCACCGTCACCCCTGGGGAGACAGCAGCCAGGCTGTTCCCGCACCCAGGCTTGCCCCAGCCTGAGGGCTCCAGGAGAGGTGCAGACAGATGGACAGCCTCACTCCAGGCTCAGGGAGGAGCCGGGAGGTCCAGAGCCTGCAATCCAGGGGCAGATTGCCAGAGCCACAGTTCCGACTGTGAGCCGGCAGAGACGCACACTCCGACAGCAATGTCATTATTGCCTCTGAGAACCCAGCCCCCGCCCACAGGCCTCCTCAGACCTCTCCCAGGAATCAGACTGGCAGCACCTCTTAATGGGCTGTATTAGTTATCTGCTGCTGAGTAACAAATATCCCCCAGACTGAGCAGCTTAAAACAGCTATCATTTGTGACCTCACATGGCTTCTGAGGGTTGGGAACCAGGAGCAGCTGAGCTAGGGGGTTCTGGCTCAGGGCCTCTCGTGAGGTGCATGGCTGTCAGCCCTGGTGGCTGTCACCTCTAGGGTCAGCTGGGGCTGGAGAATTCCTGTCCAGCTTACTCATGCACTTGTATGAGGCCTTTACTCTTTCTGGCTGTTGGCTGGAGGCTTCAGTTCCTTGCCATGTGGGCCTGTCCCTATTCCTGTTCATAATGTGGTAGCTGGCTTTCCCCACAGCCAGTGACCCAAGGGCAAGAAACAAGACAGAAGCCACATCTTTTAATACCTAATCTCAGAAGTGACCTTGTCACTTTTCTCATTTGCTGTCGGTCACACAGACCAAGCCAGGTACAACACGGGAGGGCACGACACAAGGGCGTGGGGTGCTGAGATACTTCTCTGCTGTGTTCAGCACCCCTGGCCATCCCTCTACATGCCAGGAGCCCCCTCCAGACACTGGGCAATTTAAACAACCCCCTACCCCACAACCCTCCCTCCACCCACACACCTCCAGAAGCTCCTTATCATAGGACCGTTAGCCCCATGCCCCTATCTAACTGATGAGAAAATGGCTTTGGCAATAATGTAGAAGACATCTGTAATATGGTAGAGCAGAACAACCATGAATCATAGGGTCCCTCAGACTTGAATTCATCGCCCATCTCTTCAGAGCCACTGGCAACATGGACAAGTTATTTCTCAACCTTCTGCTTCTGCTTCCAGATCTGAGAAATGGGGGTCATAAGACCTAGCTTGCAGAGCTAGGTGAGTAAAATGATGTATGTCAAGCACATAGTAGGAGCTCAACAAACTGCTGTGAATGCCATAGTTATCAGGCTCCACTCCGAGATTTGCTGTTTCTTTAACATCTGCAGTTTAAAGGGGCAACGCTGTCCAGCTGAAAGGACACTGTCTTGTGAATTAGGAAGCTGGAACTCTGTTCTTGAGCTTTTGGTGAGTTGCTTTAAATTTCCCTGGGCCTCCGCTCCCCTATTGTAAGTTAGAAAACATCATTTTCAGGTATTTTACCCTTTCCAGTAATGCGAGGATGAAAAAGAAAGAATAGATGTAAAAGCCTTTCAGGATTTCAAGTTTGAGTGTAGCAAACAGGGGCCAAGCTCTGCATCTGCTTCATTTTGTCCCCACAGGGCTTGGTCAGCAAATACACACTTAGTGCCCACTATGCACCAACACTGTGTGTGTCAGCCACACCCACAGCAGATCCCTGGGCAACATGCTAGGAAACAGCACCGAGGGCTGTGGGCTGGCAGAGCGGAGGACGGCTACCATTCCACCAGGCAAGCTGGGCCACATGCGGGAGTGCCTGAATCTGGGATCCATGGGACATTTGAGGTATACCTTTAAGGTGATGGCTTTTATTATTAAAAAGATGGTAGTCTAGCTCAGAATCAATGACATCCTTCAGTCCAGCAGCCGTGGCGGGTTCATTTGCTGGACTCTGGGAAGGCTTCGCTGAGAGACACGTGCACAGAGGGCTTTATGAAAGATTACCTAGGCTTCCCACATCAAGAAGTATGACTTAGGCAATGGGACAAACTAGAGGAAAGCCAGAGAGGCACAAGAGAGCGTGGTAGGCTCCAGGGACTGGGAGATTCAGCAGGTGTACACATTCATTACATAGACAGTGAGCAGTCATGAAAGGTTTAAAGTCAGACTGTGATATGATCAGATCTCTATTTTAGATAGAGGTGGAAAGAAACTGGAGGCACCAAAATCTGTTAGGAAGCAATTGCAGGTTGCACGGGTGGAAGATGATGGCAGCCTGAGACTTGCAGAATGTAGGTTACTCAATCATCTTCATTGTTGAATGATTGCCTATGAGTGTACATCTGTATCCAGATACACTGTGTTCACTGTTCTAGAATAGGACCATTTCAAATACCATCTATTCATTTCTTCTCCACGCACATGCTCTGAACTCCTTTCTCACCTCCTGCCAGCACCCCAGCCATGTCTACCTTCTCTGCACTTTTCTTGCTAGAATCCTCCCAGTTTTCGAAACAAAATGAAACCTGCTTTGCATTCTAGGTCATTCCCTCCCTACAAAGAATTCTTGGGTCTAGCAGTAATTAGCTCACTGTTTCTCAAGTCTTCCCTAGAAGCTGACATCAGCCAGACCCCTGTGGATGATGTCGGCATCAGTCATACAAGATCCATGTCAACCATACTTCATCCTCACCAGCTGTCATGCATCTGTGCACACAGGTTTCAATGCACGTTTAGTCCCCCATATTGCTCAGACCACTATATAAAACATCCCTATACATGTATCCTTAAAACTAGGGACTGTTGGCCTTACACCAACCTCACTGGGCTTCCAGGACCAGATCCTTGGGCTGCCCAGGGAATTTCTTCCTTGCTCTGCAAGGACTTCCATGGGACCCAGGGAATTTTAGCACAGACTCTCCCACACTAACTTCTGTGACTTGCTGACAGCCCCACATGGCTACTGTTTGGAGCCACAAAGAGGCTTGTGCTAATATCACCACATCTCTGCTTCGGGATGGCTGACTTTGATGGCTGCCAGGGATCCAGTCGGAAGTCGCTCTGCCACAGTCCCTCTCCCCACATCTTGGAACTTCCTATGGTAAGAGATGAAGAGGTGCATGTCACATCCTAAAAGATGACTAGGAAAAGAGAGAGGGAAAACACAACCAGGGAAGACGTGGCCACTACAGAAACACCACACAGTTATCAAACAATCAGTAGCAACTGAACACAGATTCTCTAATCTGACCCTCCAAACAAAGCCCCAGGGCACTAGAAGCAGGTATTTCCACCCCAATTGATAAAGAAAACTAAGGCTCGGAGAGGTACGGGACATGCCGAAATGGATGTCACTTGTAAGAGACAGAGAAGGGGCCGGAACTCTGGCCTCCTGTCTCCCACTGCACAGGTTACCATGAGAGATTAAGCCAGGACAGTGGTTCTCGAAGGTGGTCCTGGCCAGGACCCCCCAGCAGCACTGAGATACTACAGAAATGCAACTCATGGGCCCCGGCCCAGACCTACTAAATCAGACACTCTCGGTGGTGGGCAGGCAGGGGTTCCAGCGCCCTATGCTTTAACAAGCTCTCCAGCTGACTGGCATGTGCTTGCAAATTTGAGAACACTGACAAGGACATGGAGACAGATAATGAGATAAAACAGATAAAAAGGACTTTAATCCACAAAGCTTACATATTGATAGGGAGGGTCTGGGAGCAAGTGGTAGCTGCTTACTTCTACTGCACACAGCACCGTCTCACTGAAGTTAACCTTGGTTAAGCACTAAAACCCCTCATGTATACTGGACGCTGTGCATGGTTATTCAGGTTGTGGACTGCACAACTCTGAAGGAACAGTGCTCCTGGGGGTGTGGTGCGTAGCCATTTGTGGCGGCCGTGCTGATGGTCTCACACGGTGGCTGCAAAACTGAGACTGACGAGAAATAGCACAAGGAGGTGGGACCGATCACATACCCACAGCCATTCGGTTCTAATTCAAGAGCCCCTGGGCTCCTCCCCAGCACTGCCCCCTCTGGGAAGGCAATTCTCAGTCTCACCCTGATCTGTCTGTTCAGACAGTCGGCAAAAATATCATTTTAGTGTTTCGAGGCTGTGATGCGGGCCAGTCCAGAAGAAGAACCAGTGAGCGGAAAAGTTCCTTTTAAAGGTGTTTGTACAGCCAGAGCCAGGCAGAGAGAGAACAGGCTGCCTCAGGAGACAGGGGAAGGGTCGAGCAGAGGCGACAATTACCCACAGCAGGGGCGGACCAGGCTCCTTACATATATTTTATCTACTCATGGAGGTGGCTCTGGGCAATGTTCACTATTAACCCCATTTTATGGATGAGGAAACTGACGCTTAGAAAGCATATAGAATTTGCTTTGAGTTATGCAGCCAGGAAACACTAGAGACAGAACTTAGAGTTGGGCCTGTCTGCCTTGAAAATTCATACTCTTCCCTCTCTGTTTCTGAACCTGTACCCAACACTATGACCAGCTATCCCCGTTTGTCTGGGACTGGGGTGAGGGCCAGTGCTGGGACATAGAACCTTTCAGCACTAAGATGGGGAAAGTTCTAGGCAAACTGGGAGGAGGGTGTCACCCTAACACGGAGGGTCTTCATTCTGGGAGCTGGCGGGGCTCCATCTCCAGGCCCCCACTGTTCTCCAGCCCCAGCCCCAGTCAGGGGACCTCATGACTGACGCTGAAAACCTCTGGCCCGTTGCACCCCGCCCAGGTATCCTGGGAAGAGCTCCCTGGTGAGGCACTTCTGACCTTGCCTCTTCATCTTCCCTCGATGCCAGCAACCTACCAAGTGTTGAAAAGGAGCGAGCCTGCGGCAGGAAACAGCAAGCCTCACCACGGCCGCCCTGTCCTGAGCCTCCCTGAATCCAAGGCTGCAGAGTAAGTGTTCAAGAAACGAGGCTGCCAGTGATGCTGGCCATGGCTTTGCTGCTGGCACCCTCGCGGATCCCAGAGCGTGTGCTGGTGAGGACACAGCTGGGCTCCACTGGGAGGGACTGCTCTGGGTCTGGCCTAGCCAGCCCAAGGCCCCGGGGGCTCCTGGTACAAGGGCTTGGGCCATGGCAGGCCCCCCAGGGGAACTTCTGATCCAAATGGAGACATCGGGCAAGTGGAAGGGGGTGTCCTTGTTTGAGAAAAAAGGGGAAGGACACTCACCCATCCCAGGGTGCCTCTGCTTTGTGCTCCGCCGCACAGATGTTCACAGCAGTCCTGGAGGTGCATGCTTTCGGCAGAGAGTGTGTGCCACGCACCAGAGGTGGTTGCGTGGTGTGAGGCTGCAGCTGGGAGCCGCTGTCCAGCCAGGGACTATGTTTCCCTGGGCTTTCTACATCTTGGCAGGGGCGTGACTGAGTCCTGGCCTACGGGATGTGTGTGGAAATAATGAATGCCAAGCCTGGGCCTGACCTCCCCAAACCTCCCACCTCATCCTCTACATTCTCTCTCTTCGGCCATCCACCCAGAACAAACTGGGGATAGTGGATCCTTAAACGCAGTGGTCCCCTGGTCAGTGTGAATCCCTGGATGATGGGGTGGAGCAGATCCTTCCACTGCCTGTTGGATTCTCCATGAGCAAGAAATGCATTTTACTGGGTCAAGCCACTGAGATTTATTTTTTTCTATTATAACAGATTGAATTACCTAATGAACACAGTGTTATTCCCATCGACAGACAAGGAAACTGAGGCTCAGAGATGCTCAGGACTTCCCTAAGAACGCACAGCAATTAGGAGAGGTGGAGGCCCATCTCCTCTTCCCTGCACTTCTCCAGGTCCCTCCACATAGCACGGCGTTCAAGCGTGTACAGCTGCCCTCCTCCCTGAGGCTACCGGCCAAAGAAGGACAAAAGGGGTGGGCTCATTCGCCGACAGAGCTAAGTACGGCCTAAGGTTGTGCTAGATGACTGCTTTGGGACAGTGGGGGCACCGGGCCGTCCTGGGACCTGCCTTCAATCCCAGCTGTGAGACGCTCCTGTTTACTAGCACAGGATTCTTAAATGCTCTGAAAAATAACAGAATCAAGTTTATCTGGGGACACCCTGGGTTTGGAAGGAGCAGAGGCAGCTGGTGGAATGTGCCTGGCAGGGACCTAGAGAGCCGGTCAGCCCCCAGGGCCCTAGCACTAGGCGCTCACCAAGTTCCCAGCTACTCTGTTTATCAACAAATGTGCAACTCTGGGGCCGGTTTACCCCCTCAGCTCCAATTCTGTCTGCAAAGAATCGATATATTTGGGTCAGAGAGAAATATCTGGAGGAGAAGGTCATTGGTGGCAGGGGAGGGAGGGGCAGGTCTTGTCTCCGAGCACGGGCTCTCCGGAATCCAGCCGCGGCACCCCAAGGGCCCTGTGTCAGACAGATGGCAGTGGTAAGTGCGAGGGAGCTGGGTTATTTGCGATGCTGTGGCCTTACCTGCCCGAGGGGCCCCTCTGGAAGTGCCTCTATGGAAATGCTCCACTCTTTCTTCCACCCAACCCTCCTCCCACCCAGCCAGCCAGCACATACTGCAAATCTGCTTTGTGCCAGGCCCTGCACTAGGGTGAGAAATACAGAGAAAACTAAGACCTGTGTCTTGTCCCCAGGGCACTCACAGTCAGTGGGGGAGACAGACACATAAACGGCAGTTACAGCGTGGCCTTGTGTAGCGCAGCTGAGCAGCAGACCTGGGAGAAGCTGGTGAGAAAGAGGTGGCAGACAGAGGTTGTGAAGCACCAGCAGGAGACGGGGAGGCACAGAGGTGGAAGCCTAGGCAGGGAAGGGGTGGGGGGCCCAGGCGGGAGACCAGGCTCCTGAGTCAGGGTCAGTCCCCGAGAGCCACAGGAACAACGTGCCTGCACATACATGAGTGAGAGTGGACACAGGGCCCAGCTGTGACCAACTTACACTCACAGCCTCACAGCCGTCAGTTCAGCACATCTCTACCCACGCTTGCGTGCGGCCAGTGCCCTCTGTCCTCTCAAGCTCCCCAGGGAGCCAGCCGCTCATCACCCCATCTGCCCACCAGTTCTCTGAGATGCAGGATGCCAAGGGAGGCCAACCTCTCCGAACCCCCTTTGGGCCACCTCGCCTCCTGCTCTCTGGCATAACCACCTGGTGGCCCCTGGCTCAGTCCCCTGAGCAGCTTGTCCTTCCTGAAGCCTGGACCCTTCTGAGCACTGTCTCCCTGACTCTCCATCAGGCCTCTGCCACCCCCTTTCGCATTTAATTTAAAGCTTGCGGGAGAGAAACACCTTGTGTTTATCCTTAACAATTAATCCATAGCAATTAACTGGCAGAATTTAATATCCATCAACATGCCAGCAGCCTGTTGATGGCCTGCAGGTTTCACATCCCCAGACCTACGTGGGGAGGAGGTGGCTACTGGCCACCCTCCCACTCTACCCCACACCAGAAGGGAACTCTTTTCTCAAATCTGGCTCCTTCTGTCTCTCAGAACAAGTTAGCTCATCAGCCTCAGTATCTTCCTCTGAAAAATGACCTCCTTGATCTCTAAAATGAGCATAATCATGCCACTTACTGTCAGAGCTGTAGCGAGTTAGATGAAGCAATGTACGGACAGCACCCTGCCCAGGGCCTGGCGCCCAGTAACAGAGTAATGAGTGACATTTACTCCTTACCATGTGCTTGGTTCTGCTCAGAGTCCACCTGGGGTATCTCATTGAAACCACAGCAGCCCTGTAAGGGGGGCACTGTTATTATCCTCATGTTATAAAGGTTAAGCGAGGTCCCCCTGTGGACCTATTCAGAGAGGTTAAGAAACTTGCCTTAAGGTCCCACAGTCAGTGGCTGGGGCCGGACCCAAACCCAGGCAGTCTGGCCCAAGCCCTCCACCACCTCTGTGTCCGGCCTAAAGCAGAGCTTCTCAGATCTCAATGAGCTGCAGCCACAGGGCTTGTTAAATGCAGGTTCCACTCCTGCAGCCAGGGTGGGGCCAGAGACATTTCTGACAAGCCCCAGATGATGTGTGGTGCGGCCCCAGACAAGCACCTTAGCATCTTGCCCTTTCATTTCCTGCAGGGTAGTCTTTACAGGAAACCTGGATTCCTGGGATATTGAAGTTGAAAAGGACCTTAGCAAAATCCTTTAGTCTCCCTGGCATCCCGCCAGGCCTGTGGCTGGTGGGTGTTGTCTCCAACAAGCCCCAGGCAGCGGGCCCCACAGTTAACCAGAGCCCCTGTAGGGCAAAGGTCACACCAACCATATCCTCTGCCTGTTATGTGCATCCACTCAGGTCTCAGCCAGAGGCAGGGAGAGGCGACATCTGCCCCCAGGAGCTGTTTTGATTCTAGACAAGGAGACACATAGGAAACCACCGGAAATAAGACAAGGTTCTCAAAACAACAGGTGAAAGCGAGGGAAGCCACAGACATGGGGCGGGCAGCTCTGCGATGACCAGGTCCTGCGCCCAGGCTCACCCCGCCGCAGGGGGCCGGCTAATGCAGAGGAGGTGCAGGTCGGCCAGGACCCGGGCTGCCTGACAGCGGCAGGAGCTAAAGACCAGGAGGAGGGGCAAACCTCACAGACACACACCCTGTAGAAGAGGCGAGGCCCGCACATGCCGCGTTCTTCTATGTGCACAAAGCTCAAGACCAGGCAGGTGACAGGTGTCAGGAGGGTGGTCACCTCGGGGGCTGGGGGTGACAGCTGGCGGGACACACGGGAGGCTTTGAAGGTGCTTGGTGTTGACCTGAGGAGTAGCTACATGGATGTGTTCATTTTGTAAAAATTCACTGAACTGTACACTTAAGGTCTGTGTATTCTTCTGTAGGTATGTTACAGTTTGTTATAAGTCAATTTAAAAAGCCAATTAAAAAAAATCACCTTGGCTGCAAAACAAAAACAAAACAGAACCAGGGCAGGCTCCCAGGGGAGTCTAGGTGCTCCACCCCATGGAGCTTTCCTCCCCTAAGGATAAGGTGGGGTTGAGGGGAGGGACAGGATGGGGGAGTGGTAAGCCTGCCACCCTCTGTCCTTCCCAGAGTGGGGATCAGCGCCCCCCAGAGGGAGCCTTCCCTGGCCCCCTGCTCCTGTGTCCCTCTCGCTCCCTCTGAGCCAGAGTACAAGGATCCCCAGGGCTGGAGGCAGGGGAATGTCGGCATCCAGAGACTCACGGCACTCCGCAGAAGGCGGGGCCCCAGCGTCCCCCTCCCTTCCAGCCAGTTCTTAAACTGCTTCTCTTCAGCTTCTTCCTGCTATGTTGGCTAAGCTCAGAGAGCCTCGGCTCAGGTCTCAGTTGGATGGCCCACTGGTATGTGACTTTGGGCAGCCCCTTAGCTTCTCTGTGCTTCGCTATCACCGTCTGTACAATGGGGTACTAGCACCTTCTTCATGAGGTCGTTCTGAGGATTAAATGAATTAGTATATGTAAAGTGCTTGGAACAGTGCCAGCCCATAGTAAGTGCTACATAGGTGGATTGTTATTGTCACCCAGCCTTCGGCAAACATGAGAGGCACCTTGAATATGGGCATTTGGGAGCAGGCCACAGGTTAGGAGACTAGGACCTGGCCTCATGCGAGGGCTGTCCCCAGCTGGCTCTGTAGCCCAGGGAGGTGCCTTCCAAAGGGCTCGGCAGTTCCTTTTCTGTGCCTCCTGCCCTGTGAGAGGAACTCCAGGAGGCCCAGGGAAGCACGGTGGGCCCTATGCAAGCAGTCTCCTGAGAGCCAAGCCACCCTCCCAGCCGCCGTCAGAGGCATCTTCCCGAAATACACTCCTGCCCACACCACCTGCCCCTCGGAACCCCTGGCAGGGCGCTGCTGGCCACCCGGGCCCACGGCGCTCACTCCCAGGCGGCTGCTCTCTTGCTTGCCCAGGCCTTTGCGCTGTGTTGATCCCAAGGCCTGGAGCCACTCTCCTGGGCCGCTCCTCACCTGATGACGCCTGCCCATGCTTCCGGCCTGAAATCTCACGTCTTCCACGGAGCCCCCCTCGGCAGGCCCAGCACCCCCCCTCAGGGCTCGCTTAGCGCTCACACGCGGCCAGTATAGTGCATACTAACACGGGGTTAGAACCTGAGGGTCTGCGAGGTCTGGGCCACCCTGGAGGAAGGATGCCTGGCAGCCCTCAACCAATGACAGATGAGTAGGAATGAATGAATCCAATCCAAGAGCCACCCAGGCCACCCTGCCATGGGGACCAAGGCGCCAGGCTCTCGCCCTTCCCTGCCAGGCCACACAAACAGTGTCTATTGCCTCTGCTGACCCAGCCTGACGGCCCTGGCTTCAAACCCGACCTTCCCCTCACCTTCCCTCTGTAACAAGTCAGGCACAAAGTTGATGCTTTTCCTTTTAGCAGCAGCCTCAAACCGTAAGCTGCAGAGGTGGGTTTTTTCAAATTCTAGGCATTGCCTGCTGTAATCCTAGCCCAGGCCTGCTTCCGGACCCCCTGCCATGCAGCCTGGGTAGTCCCATGGCCTGGGCAACCTGCTCTCTGTCAGTCAGTAAGTACTCACCGCCCTCTCCAGCCCCATCCAAGGGTCGCCATCAGCACAATGCTAAGGGCAGGGCTAGAGGGCCCGATGGCTCCATGAAAACCCATCCCATTCAGAAGCACATGAACCAAGAAAAACAGCAGCTGGACAGTGCAGAGGAGGGCCTAGCCTGCCACCGCAGCAGGCAGCTAACTGACCTCGGGAGGCAGGGGCTTACTGAGTCATGGACCCTAGCAGCTTCGCGACCCGAGACAGCTCACCCAAATCCTCCGACCTCAGTTCCTCCGGGAACACGGCAGGATGATACCGGCTCACAGAACCATGCTGTGCACAGCACATGGTCCTTCATAAGCTGCTGGAGCCTTGTCCTGAGGGTTCAGATGAATCTAAGTGCTCAGGTCAGACTGAAATGCAGGGTGATGAGAGACAAAGGCTCAAGCAAAGAGGGGTTCACAGGGAAGCCACCAAATTTCTGTAAGGAGAAAGATCTTAGAGGTCATCCGGGTGACTCCTTCCCCCCCACAGGTTTCCCTTCCACAAGCCCCATAAAATGCCAGGAGGAGCACAAGCTTGGTAGGACACAGACCTGCTCTGCTATGTACAGGCTGTGTGACCTTGGGAAAATGACTTAACCTCTCTGAGCTTACTGCCTCCTATGCAATATGGAGGTGACAGACTGCAGATTGTCACGAGAAAGTGAACACAAAGTGAGAACACATAGTAGGCACTCAGTAAGTGGTGACTAAGTATGATCACTTGGCCCTGCTTTGGACCCACTGAGTAACGGTGAGTCATACCTCATGAGGGACTCTAAGCCATTGCTTGACCGCTTGGTTAGAAAAGTCCCATTGACACTGCGTGGCCTCTGCCCTACTGGTCCTGCCTCTGGAACCTCATGAAGAAGGCCCGCTGTGCCCTCCCTCTGGCAGCACCCCTGACATTTGAAGGTAAGCAGGAGTTACGTCCCTCAAGTCCATTCTTCTCGGGCCATACAGCCCTACTCTGTCAGCCTTGTCGTTAAGACCTGCCTCTCCCTCATCAGGCACCATCAACACATTCCAGGGAGGGGCCCAGGGCGCGCAGGGCACAGGTCCCCGCGGCAGGGCAGAGGGCAGGCACCCAGCCCCAGGCCCTCTGGTGCCTGCAGCCCTCTTTGGAGGTACAGATGTGAGGACAGGGGGCCTGGCACCCAGGCTGGCGCTGAGTGGCCTAGCAGAGCTACGGTGCGCAGGAATCTGGGGCTTGGGTGCCTTGCTGACCCCTGCTTGGGGAGACACAACCATCCAGGGAGGCAGCAAAGGGCCTGCACCCCCCTACCTCTTCTCCGCCCACCTCCATCCGAGCAGGCCGAAGGGTAGGACAGCAGCAGGAGAGGCTGGGGGTGCTCCGGGCAGCAAGTGCCTGAGACGCCGCCGTCCAGCCCCACTGCTGGCTGAGAGGAGCTGGTTGGGTGGGGCTCCAGGGGGCTCTGCAGTCCTGCAGCCCAGGGCTCACCCTCTACACAGGCCTGTGGGGCCCTGCTGGGCTCTGGGTCAGGGGCCCTGAGGTCTTCCTCGGCCTTCTCTGATGCAGGTGGAACAGCCCCATCCCAGAGAGGAGCCCACGCCCAGGGCTGCAGAAGAGGGAAGGACAAGGCCCAGAACCGCGGTGCCTCCTCCCACCTCCTGCATCCTGGTCTCATCTGGGCCAGATGGGGCGTGAGCCAGGATGTGGGTTTGGAAACATGCTGGGAACCAGACGGTGCCAGGGAGCCGTGCCTTCCCAGGTAAATAAATGACACACCAACCACAAACAATCTGCTGCCTGCCACTGCCCATTCGGAGGGTGTCCTGCACACGGGAAGGCGCTTCCTCAGAGATGGAGCTGGATATCCTGGTAGCAGGCGGGGACCGGGGTGCGGGAGGGGCTGGGACCCAACCCCATGTCTCTGGTGCTCCCTATCTGTTACCCTGGACACCTCAGGGAACTGGCTGGAAAAGGAACTTTGTAAGCACCCGCTGAGAGGGCAGCAGAGAACAGCACGGGGCAAGCAGCAGACCTTAGCCCCAGACCCACCCGCTGCTGGGGAGGAGGTGGCAGATGACCCAGGTCCTGGGCAAGATGCTGAGGGGCAGACACGCATGACCCCAGCCTGCCCGTGGGGGCTCCTTATGGGCTAAGCTGAATCACAGGGAACGCAGCAAGGCTGGGAGCTTTACCTGGACATAAAGTACACGCAACACAGAGCAGAGGATAGAAGGAACTCTCCTTCCAGCAGGGAAGGTAGAGACTCAGTCTGAGATGGCCTGATGAATAGGAGGTGTCGGAATGGACAAGCCAGGGGTCTGTGCAAACTTGAGCTCTGGGGGTTCTTCATGAGAGCAGACCCCCAGGCCAGTGGAGACCTGAGCAGGGAACATGGACATGTAGGAGGACAAGCCTGTGCCCAGACAATGCCTGACATATCAGGATTCAGTCTAGCTGAGAAGAGGCCCTGAGGAGTGATAGCTTAGTAGTTGGGGGCCTTTGTCCCCAAATCTTCTGAGCCTGGGTTTCTCCTCCGGGGATATCAGTTCACAGGGGAGTAGTGGGGGGGAGACAGAATAATGGAGGACTGATACTTCCATGAGCAGTGGGGCAGCACTGAGGGGACCCCATGCTCAGGGATTCCCCCCAGCCCTAGGGGCTTTGTCTCCCTCCCCCACTGGCCCCCAAAGACGCTACCCTGGCACTGGCCTTACTCTTACTCTTACAGAGGGGAGCCGGGGAGGGCTGGTCTTGGCAGGTAAAGACAGATGTATCTTTGTTGGGCCCAGGGTAGGGGCAGTTTAGGGGCACTGCGCTCCTTCAGCAGAACGAGAGGAGGCGTGTTCTCAGCGTCCACCAGGGACAGTAAGTCATGCAGGTGAACACACTGGGGGTCCTTCCAATGGCTTGTGACCAAGAAACCTAGAAAAACTGTCAACTAGTGAAAGGTGGGACCTGCGGGCACAGGCACTGGGCAGAGAAGGGTAAGTAACTCCCAATAAACATCCATCTACTGGGTGTGTCTACTCCTGGCCAAGCACATGGGCTATTGCATGCCTGCTAGTCTTCCCGGGGGAGAACGAGGGAGGGATAACAGGACACTAAGTGTAGGCCTCTGTTAATTCTAATCCCAAAGTGAAGCCTCCAGTGGAAAAATCCCTGGCCTGGGGTCAGGAGACTGGTTCAGATCAGACAGTACCTTGAGCAAAAGAGCAGAATCACAAAGCTTATGAAAATATTTGAATTAATCAGGCAGGCTGGACTGAGACTGTACAACAGGGCCGCTGCCCTCCAAGGGCTTATGTTCTCCAAGGGCTCATGGGGCAGGACGGCAGAGGAGGGAGGTCCCCCCATCCTGCACCAGCTGGCTTCCATTCCCTTCCAGGCTGGAGTCGGAGCTGTCTCTGCCATGCCCTCCAGCCCAGCCTCCTCAGGCCCCCTGCCTAGGCCTCGCTTTTTTTGGTTTTTCCAAGGTTTCCATTTGGGGGCGGCCAGGGGCTGAGGGCGGGGGCTGCCCATGCATGCGTGTTTGTGTGTGTTTGTGTATGCGCAGGCGTGTTGTTGGCACAGACGTGACTCTGCATTATCCAGGCCCGTAATGAGTCCTCATTGCAATGGGTTTGATGGAATAATTATATTCTGGAAAAACTGCAGGAAACTGCGTTCCACTTCTTAAAGGGCAGGATCATCAAACATTTGTGCTACATTATTTGCAGTCACACCTTCTGCGGCATCTGCTCCCTTAAAAAAAAAATCTCCAACTCCAATCTGATCTGAATATATAAATCTGAATTATCACAGCAAAGGCGATATGCTCACACCTTTTTTCTTTTTTTTTTTATCTGTTGCCATGGTGATTAGATAAAATTCACGCCAAGTCTCCAGGGAAGGATGGAATTATTTCAGACAGTTTCTCACCCCTCTCAAGCTACTTCTCTCTGTAACATGCCTGGGCACCATCTCTGGGCTTGGGCAGGAAGACAGGCAGGAGGAGTAGGCACCAGCTCTTCGGGAAGCCATGGACAAGAAGAGATCTCATCTTTCAGAGAAGCTTCTGATGCCCAAGCAGAAGAGCAAGCCACAGAGCGGGCAACATGTCCTCAACTCAGAGCTTCCTCAGCAACCCCTAAAGCTACCCGGGGAGAAAAATGGAGGCTCAGAGGGTGAAAGACAGTGACCTTGTTCAAGGTCAAGTCAACAGGAGTTGCAGACATTGACCCAGGACCACGGCTCTACCCTTCCCATGTGGAACTGAGCAAGGAAAGAGGTTTGCCTTGAAAGGAGGCTCAACTCCCAATGCTAGGTCAGCGTCTGGATCCACTTTCCATCCGGGCTTCCCTAGACTATGATTCTCACAAGGGCTAATTACCAATGGATGTCATTTATTAAAAGGTTTTTTGTCAAGGGCATTATTGACCTAATTGTCATTTAACACCACCAGTTCACACAGAATCTCTGTTGTGTGTCACTTCAGCGATCCAGAGTATAGCCCAGAAGGCAAAGTGTCCTCCCTAGCATGAGCCTTCTCATTTCTATCAAAAGTCCCCAATTCCAGGGTAGGGGAGATAGGAGCTCTGAGCTCTGATTCTGGGAGGCCCTTTTTACTGAAGCCTCAGGGAACTGAACTATAAAAGCTGAGAGTAGCTCATTATTAAAGCCACAGCTAAGCAAGAAGCAGAAAGCCAAAACTTACAGGGTGGGACAATTTCTGTTTATTTACCCCACTGGCTCATGTTAGGGCCCGACTGATAAAGAGGAAGGGGGTTGGACACAAAATTGTTAGAGATCTCACAGCGGTGTTTGCCCCACAGGGAGTTAGGAGAAAGAGTCCAGGGGATGGGGAAGGATGCTGGGTCTCCCAAAGGGCTTAATCCAGACCCCTCCAGGCCAGCACACGTTGAGGAAAAGGGCCCCGAGCAGGTCACTGGGACAAAGAAGACTGCCTTGAGGATTAGCCAGAGAATGCCTGCTTCTGGTTGCTGACTTAGACCAGCACAGGTCTAGCAGAGTGGCCCGGAGAAGTGACAAGGTCTGGGGACCAGGATGCTGTCCTTTGCTAGAGTCTCTGGGTGAACCTGCCAAGCACTGTTTTCTCTCTGGGCCTCAGTTTCCCCCTCTGAGAATAAGGGAGAAGAAGCCTATTTCTGTCACTATTGGGAAACACTGCAAATTCTAATGATGGCATGGGGTTAGCATGAGGGCCCCACGGTAAGGCATGGACACAAGGGACATCGAGCAGACCCTTGGCCCAGCACATAGGGGTGCTCAGTGAAGTGAGCCAGGAAGAGTGAGTTTGCAGCGGTGACCAGGAAGGGTATGGGAGTCAGGCAGACCTGGCTGAGAATCCCACCAGAGCCACTTATTAGCTCTTCACCTGGGGCAGTGCAACCTCTCTAAACCTCTGTTTCCTCCAATGTAAAATGCAAATAAATTTAAACCTACCTCTGGGTTGATCTCAGGTTTAAATGGTACGAAATCTATGAAGCGTTTAGTGTAGCGCTTGGCATATAATAAAGGCTCAATACATGGTAGCTGAGACGATGGTGATGGTGAAGAAGAAGAAGGACAAGCGTAAGGGCAGCACCATTTTAGCAAAAGGAGATGCTGAAGTGGTGCAGGCCTGAGGGATGGAAGACCTGCGCCCTAGCTCACTCTCTGCCATCTGTTGCCACTGTGTTTTGGGGGCATGTCACTTAATGTCAGAGCCTTAATCTTCACTTATGAAATGAGAATCTCCTCTGTTGTGAACTTGTGTGGTGAGTGCTTTTATTTTTGATTTTCAAATGAGAAAAGGGGGCTCGAAGAAGTTAAGCGCCAGAAGTTGCATGGGGTCGCATATTGGTCAGTGGCTGAGCTGGGATGCACACCCAGGGGTAAGAGGTCTCCCTGGGTTTCAAAAACAATGAGCATAACATGAAGTGATGGATGTACCCTTCTGGGGGGTGTCAAGCACAGTACGTGGCTAGGCTGCCACATTTCAGCAATGTTGTGAGGACCACCTCAAATCGGCAGTGGGGACCTGTGAGTTGATGGGGCTTAGGTGCAGCTGCCAGGACAGGAGGCCAGAGAGATCGTTCTAGACAGCCTGGTTCTGATCCCAGCTCTGTCACTAATTATATTTAACTCTGGACTAAATTACCTCCAAGGCCCCTCCCAGTGCTAAGTATCTGTGATTCTAGAATCATTCACTGGGGAGCAGGTAAAAAATTATTGCAAAGGAGAGGCTTGGGCTTGATCAAAGGAGAACCAGGGGAGATGGGAGAAGACAGAGCCACCAGGCATGCATGTAGGCCGCTCTAAAAGATCCCGGAGTCCTTCCCCTTTAAGAGGAGCAAAGATCCCTGACTTTTGAATTAGGCCTGTGCAAGCCTGGAAGGGGGAGGGGGCAGACAAGCCCCCTGAGTCGAGAGATTCAAAGGCACCCTGCTCCTGGGAGATGCAGAAACTCTTAATTGGAGCTGTGCGTGCACCCAGCACCCATCACTCCATGATGTGCCTTTCTGAAGCACAGAAGGCAGCCCTTCATTAAATCCGACACCAGGGAATTAATTCAACTCAGTGCCGTCACTCTGTCTCCATCACCCTTTCTCCTCAACAGCCACTGCTCCTTGATCTTCCCACCTTCGTGTCAAAAGTTCTCCTTGAGGAGGAAAGCTTCCCCTGACTGTCAACTAAGCTATGACTATATTGTGGGCCAGGACCCAGGGGCCAGATCGGGAGGGTACAGCAAGGATGCGTGGGTGGGTGGGTGGACAGACGGCCCAGCACACACACCTTCATAGAAGGAAGGCGAGGGGAAGGGTCACGGGCCATGATAGATGCTTCGCCACCAGCAGAAGGAAGGATTTGAAAGCTGCTGGTGACAGCTACCAGGCTCATCCCCTTTTAGCTATTCTTGAAACAGTGACTTTATAATTAAAGTCCCTTCGGGAGGAGTCATGTGGAGACAGAGGAGGGAGAGAAAGAGAAGTGGCTGCAGGGAAGCTCCCTGGTGCCCTGGCACCGCTGTGGTACCTCCTCACCACAGACAGTCACAGCCTCCAAACTGACCCTTGCTGCCTACTGGCACCTTCCTGCCTGTGTACTGTGCTCCCCCCCGCCCCCCGTTTCCTCGGGACTCCACAAACGGGTAAGCCACAAGCAGAGAGCCTCAGCCCTAAATGAGCCAGGGCAGGACCTGGGGCAGGCAGATCCCCACCCCACTCCCATGGGAACTGGCCACTCCCACTGTAGCCCACCTCCTCCTTCAGCCCCAGTACCCCGGTCAACATGATCTCTGTTCTACCTGTGCTGGGAAGCCAAACAGTTGGGAAGCACTGCCCTGGGGTGCCAGACTCTAAGATCTGCTATCCAAGGAAACAAGGCTTTCAAAGATGTCTTCTATTGTAAGTCTAATTCCTCTTTCTCTGTGGAGCCACCAAAGATCTGCCTAGGGCTTGTAAGGGAATATACAACACTCACAAGACCAGGGATAGGAAATGTGGATGGTGCGAATGCCAATTTATGATTGAAGAGAGGGCTTCCCTAAAGAAAGGAGGCAGATCCCCCAGGGAGATATTAGCAGCAGGTCCCGGCTCCTGGCTGAGCTAAGAAATAGCCACAGGAATAACACCAGTGAAACAGTAATTCTGTCAGTGTCCACATCTTATAGACGAGGAAGTCCTGAGAAGCCAACCTGCCAGAGGTGAGAGCCAGCCGAGACCCAGTCCCTGGCCTCCAGCCCCCTCTGGCCGGCTTGCCCTCTCCCCCACCCCAACTTCCGCCCTTTGGGAGATATCCCATTCGCTCAGGAATTCCAGGCAGACAACATCTCCTCTTGAGTATAATCAAATTGCAGAGTTGAGTCAGAAATGTGAAACAAGCCATTTTTAGAGTTCGTGGCTTTGTTTTTAACCTTAAGAAATTCTGACATTTCCTTTTCATTGAGTCACACAGTCAGATCACCCTCTCCCCACCCGCTGGGGCCGCCAGGTGCTGGGGCTGACACCACTGAGCCACAGAGCACCTGGCCGCAGAGCGCGGAGGGCAGCCTGGCATCGTTGACACAGACATGCACCTGCACCCATCCCTCTGAAACCATCTCTAGTGTGCCTGGAGTCCCTGAAACACCCTCTACCACCCAGTCCAGAGTGGGGGACAGGGAGGAAGGCCGCCCAAAGTGGTGGGTGCCTGGTGGACTCCCAGGGACAGGGATGCTTCTGTGAGATTCACGTCATCCAGTCTCCCAAAGACCTTCAGGACAGCCTGCAAGATGCACGCAGGCCTACATGAGGGTGGGGTTTTTGCGACAATCAGGAAGGAGGGGGAGGCCATGTTTGGCCAGCATCAGGACAGAGATGAAGAGGCATTCCTGCGACGTGGAGCGGAGAACGAGAATGTGGCAGACTTGGGGAGCAGAGGCCAGTGGAGGCCGGGAGTCTATAAGCTGTGTCCCGGGAACTTGGAGACATCTTGTGAAGGACATGGGACATTTCCAAGGATGCAGAATTAAGATGAGAGGCAATTTTGTAGCTTTGAAGAGGCAAGGGCCATCCTATTGATATCTGGGTTACAGAAAAATACGATTATTCTTATTTTAGAAATGAGGAATTGAGAAAGTCAGGTAAAGGGTCCAGAGCTCTTGAAAGCCAGTGAGCTCAGAAGAAGCCAACACCATGAGGTGGCTTAGGAAGAAGCTGACGCCAGGCCGTACTGGTGACACAGTGCGTTCCGACCAAGGAGGGGACTCGAGGCTCATGGGCCCTCTGTTCATACCGTCTGTGGTGTGGGGCGCTCACTCTGGGCCTGGGCTTTGAGAAAGAGGTTGACAAACTGGAGCATGGCCAGAGGTGGCACCCGGGGTGAGATCAGCTCAGATCATAGATGAGGCTGCTGCAGAAATGGGCTCTTCAGCCAGGAAAGGGACACTGGGGTGGGGTACAGGAGGAGGTGAGAGCTGTGCTCTGGTAACTGAAGGGTGCCACAGGGAAGGAAGAAAACTTACTGTGCAGAAGTCTGAAGTGAGAAGGGGACACAAGGAGGCCTTGAGGGATGAGTTTCATGAAAGTACATGTTAGCCCAATGCAAGAAGGAGCTCAACAAAATGGGACCTTGCTAAAAACACTGCAGCCACTTCACCAGATACCTACGCTTAAATACGGGTACTCTGTTTTCAAAACCACTTCACATTTCATCTCAACAGCTCCTTGCAAAATTTAGAAAACTACCAAAAAGAAAACGGAAATCATGGCTCATCTCACTACCCAGAGACAGCCACAGCAGTCACTAACAGAAAGTAGTTCTTTCAAGATATTCCCCTAACACAACTAGATTATTTTAACCAACCGGGATCCTACCACTTATATAAAAAGTATTTTCCACTTATCATATCATGATCTTTTCCTCGTGTAATTAGAAATGCATTGGAATATTTCATTGCATTATTGTATCATAAACTATTTAACCATTCCTCTATTCTTGGATATTTAGGATTTTAAAATGTTTTTGCTGTTGTAAACAACATTGCAGTCAGCAGAAATCTTTATTGCCATCTTGGTTCCTTTTTAAGGATAGAGCCGGACAGAGACAGACACTTACAGCTTTACAGACATATTGCCAAACTGCCTCTCAGAAAGGTTGTGCCAGTGTCTCCTTACATCAGCAGAATGTGAGCGTGCCCAACTATCCACACGCCTGCCAACATCACCTCAAGGTTTTCCTAGAAAGAGTAATCCTCCAATGAAGAGGAGATTCCATACATCACTTTTCAGGAACAAGTCTGTTACATGCCTACTTAGGATAAACAAGGTACAAACTGTTTTGCGCACACACACACTGGTACCTACGCTACTTCTGTGTTCTTTGCAAACTCTGGTGATAGTTCCAGACCTAGGAGGATCTCGGTGGGAATCCAGCCTTCGGAGAATGAGACAGCCTCCTTTGTCCTGGAGCAGGATGCTCCTTGAGGCCTGGGCCCCAGGACCAGTCAAGGCCACAGGTGGGTCTATGACATGAGCAGGGGATTGGGCGCCACAGTTTCCAAGGCCCCTTCCAGCCCTGACAAGCCAATTCTACCATCTGCGTGCGCCCCCTGGGCACTTGAATATGGAACAGGGCAGGGAAAACAGAGAAGGGCGGGACAGGGGAAATGGGTGTTTCAGGAAAAACTGGAATAAAACTAGGTGCTCTAAAAGCCAGAGCAACTGGCAGCAGCTGGTGATCCTCTGTGCTCCAGGTCCCCAGGCAGCTCTTGCTCAGGATCCCTGGGAGGTCACCTTTCTCTCCCAGCTTTCCCGGTTTGCTAGGACCTGAGCTCCCAGCTTTCTCTTGTAATTTGACCCGGAATGAGGAGTAAACCTCTCAAAGAGGTAACTATCTGGGACTCTCCCCCCATACCCAGGTTACCTGTCCCTCCCTAGCTGGCCTCTGACACTGACCCACTGCCCCTTAGGACAGAAGGACACGTGGAGGACTGCCAGGACACTCCTCAGTTCCCAGCCCTTCAGGCAGTGACACAGCAAGGGTGCCTCACAGTCTGTGAATTCTCCCGGTATTCTTAATTTCCAGTGGCTTTGTGCTAGGTCTCCAGACTCTCATTAAACCAGGAAACAGATTACGATGGGATCCCGAGGCAGATACATCTCTCCTCCTCTTACATTTATACCACTTTTAATTGTTGTTATTTAACAGCTCTTGAGCACCAACCCTGCCCAAGGTGGCCCGGGTGGGCAGAGAAGGCAGGAAATAGGTGGTGAAGGCACAGCTGGGATGGGGCTATGTGCCCTCACCTGCTCCTAGCCCACCAACACAAACCCTGCCCCCACCCAAAAAAGATCACCCCTCTCCTAGCATTTTGCATATTGTGTGAAATGGGTGCTTTTCTGATGAAAATACCAGGGATATAGAACAGGGTAAAACTAATATAAAAATACCCATGTCTATTTTGGCTATATTTTCTCCAGCCTTTTTTTTTTTTTAGAAGAAACATTTTAAAAAGTAAGACATTCTGAAAACAGTTGTGTTTGCCTCCATGAGCCCACTGCCTCCTTCCTCGGAGGTAAGCACGACCCTAAATATGGTGTTTTTCACTCTCAGGCTTGTTTTTACGCTTTTTCTACATATGTATGTCTCCAGAAACAATACAGGATACTGTTTTGCATGTTTCCAAACTTTATACAAATGGTACCATAATGTATGCACCCTTCTGCAATTTGCCTTTTCCCATTCAACATTTTTTCATGACCAGTCCAGGCCGATTTGGAAAGCTCTGGTTCATGCATTTCCCAGGCACTATAGTATTTCATTGTAGGAATATAGCAAATTTAATTTGTCCATATTGCTTTCCCGTTTTTTACTATCACAAACACAGCTTCCATGACAATTCCTATCTTGTACCCATGCAAGAGTTTCTTTAAGGAATATATTGGAGCTCTTCTCTTAACACGTCTGCTTCCCAGCAGGGTACAGACCTGTCACTGTGTCCCCTGTGCCCAGCCTGACAGAGGATGCATGGGGCTCAACAGATTGTTAAATTGAACCAAGCTGAAAGGGATATGGGACCATCCGTTCCAGCCCCTTCACTTACAGATGAGGAAACTGATGTCCAGAGTAAGGACATAAAAATCAGCTAGTATGTGAGGTGGAACTGGAATCCAAGCCCCTCCCGGCCTTCCTAGTCTGATCCTTGCCGTGCATGGGGGTGGGGAGCTGGTGACTACAGACAAGTGATCCACAGGAAAGAGGGAAAAGTCAAAGGGCAGAGAGGTGTTAGAGAGGTCACATTTTCCACCTGGCTTCCAGGTGAGACCTCACACCTGGTCACATTCAGACTAAGACCTCAGATCTGGACACCCTGCCCCACCTTGAAGCCTAACTTTGTGGTCTCCTACCCCAATCCAGCGGAAGACCCTGGAACTGGGAGATGCAGATGTTATGGCATGGAGGTGAAGAGTGGGCTCTGGCTTGGGACTGAGTCTCCACTTCACCTCTTACTGAGTGGTCTTGGGAGACATTCCCCACTAAAATCTTCACAGCTCCGCACCATGCTTGTTATATACAGCTCCGTGCCGCACCAATCACACCCTGTCCTTCAATGTGTCCGGAGCTCCATCCAGACCAGGCTGTTTTCCAAGGAGCAGCGAAGCCTTTGTTCTCCCCTCCAGGATTTCAACAACCTCTCCCCATCCCCCGTGGCCTCCCGCATTCAGAACAGGGGTTTGCAACCCAGCAGTTCACCAGAATCACCTAAGGGGCTTTCACAACTACAGATGGCTGCATCCTACCCCCAGGGATCCTGGCTTGACTGTTTGGGGTTAGGTCTGGACACCGGTGGTTTTAAAAGCTCCCCAGGTGATTCTAAAGCTAAGAGCTGATGCGTCTAAAACACTCTGCCCTGCAGGAGCTCAGCCTGCCTAAACAATCCATTCTCCAGGACCCATGGGAATTGCCGCTTTTTACATGGCACCTGCTCTAATCACAGAGATGGGGCTCCCCACCCGAGCCCCCAGAGGCTGTGGCGCTCCTGTACCCTCATCATGCTCTGCCTTGGGTGGAGGTCACTTGCATCCCAAGCTCATCTGGCCTGTCAGACAGCAAACAACCCCTCGAAGACAGGCAGAGTCCCCCACATCTTCCATGCCTCTGCTCACCGTGCCTACATCTACACCTAAGGGCCTCATTAAATAGTGACTGATCCAAGGCTGTCCACAAAATGCAGAATACCTCCTTCACCCTCATTCCGGCCCAGAAGGTGAAGAGGGGAATGGGGAGCTGTCCTCCTTGCTCAGGAGAGAAGGCCAAGTTCTGAGCGCACCCACAGACACCCTGAGATAGATGGCCTGCCCCACAGACAGGAGGCCACAGTGTCTGCTTTAGATCTCTGCCCCGCAGCACTGCTGGGTGGGGAGGGATCTACACAGATGAGTCTGTCTCCCCTTCCCATAGGCAAAAGCTGAGGGTGTGTGAGTGCATACAGGCACACACTCAATATGCATAAATCAGATCATGCATATTATTCATATATATATATACATATGTACATTTTAATTGAAATGAGTTTCTTTGATGTGTGGGAAGAGGAATTTCTCCAAATCCCTGGAGATCCTTGAGCAAAGACCCTTGGGAATCACTGTCTATATAACACAGCATCTTGTGTACAGGAAGTGCTTAAAAACATTTGCTAAATTAAATAATGAACTGAAAATTCAACCAACCGATTGTTGCTTTTGCTGACATAGCCATTTAGATCGTTTCAGAGGATGAAGTCAATGGGCCAGCACTGCCAGCCACAGCTCGATGGAGTTGGCACCGTTTCCTGGGTGCAGGCCCTGAGTGGTGCAATTGCTTCCCTAGGCCTGTGTAACAGCAGGCTCTGGAATGTTCTAGATACACACCTTTACCTTTCTGTGTCCATTCCAGGATTGGATAAGGGGGACCTAGCCATGAGCTCTCAGAAAGGATTCCTTTGCTTTACAAAGTCTCAGCAAGCCCAGAAGCCCACCACACAGACGATGAAGGTCATCTGATGACTGGCTGACTCCAGTGCCCGGGCAGCAGCTGAACTTGGAGCCCGGACTCTGCTCCCCAGTCCCACTCCTGTCACAGCTTCTGTGTCCCACACTGTCATCAGCCTCTCAGCTGACTCTTCAGGATTCCAGAAGATTCCATGTCCCTAAAGATGTGGATATTCAGATATGCTCTGACCCCATAGTAGAGTAGAGGAGTCTTTAGGTGTGGGAAGAAAACACTTCCACCTTGGAGACCTTGGTGCCAGCCCCAGGCCCCTACTGTCCACTGGGCTAGAACGCACAAGGCCGTTTCTGTCTCGCTTAGCTTAAAATGCTACCATGAGAGGCAGGTTTCGGCTGCCAAGGGCACATGCCTCAGCTCCTGGGGTCTCTGCACCCAGCAGGATGCCTGGGGAACCACAAAATCTGAAGTCATGATAGGCTTGGGTGTATGCCTTTTGGGGAAGCACCATGCCTCTGCCCCAGCATGAGAGTCTGCCTCCTCAGTACCCCTATGCACTCATCCCTGAAGGCCAAGCGACCGCCCCCACCCACCCAAGTATAACGAGAGCTGAGCTGGCCCCCAGATGCTCACAGACGGATGGTCATTCCTGGACGCTCATCTCCTGATGCTCATTCCTCACAGAGGTCACTCAGGCCTGGGGGAGAAGGTAACTAATCCGGGGACAGTGCATTGTGTGTCTGCTGTCAGCACTAGGAAAAATTAAAGACCTACATATAGAGGATCTATGCGCAGAAAGACAGATCTAGATAGAAAAATATGAACTACACATGGAAAACATATTTTCCCCATACAGAAAAAGTACATAATTTCTAATCCTCACAACTGATGGAAATAAAGCTCAGAGCAATTAAAGGACCTAGCTAGGGTCACATGGCAAGTAAGGAGCAGGGCACAGATTTGAACCCAGATCTCTCTAAGGCCACAGCGCACACCCTCTCAGCTTTGCCCTACAGCTTCCTTCCAGCAACAAGAGGCTCTAAGCAAACCCTTCCAGTTTGGGGTATAACAGGAGCAAAGGAAGGCTTTAATCTAGTAGCCACTGAGCCACACCCTTCCTTTCACTGCAACTCACGCCTTTTACAATCCAATGCAAAGGTCAGTGGCCTTCCTTGAACCTTCCTGTAGGCATTCAACAAACCTTGTCTGAGGGCCTACTATGTGTGGGTGTGCAGTGAGGCTTGCGGCATTATGGATGCAGGCTTCCCTCTGACAGCACCCAGCACAGGCCGGTGCTCAGAGCCATACCCTGTCCCCACGTGACTCACGCAGCAACATCTCGTTGATACTCAACAGAGTTCCAAATCACAGGCTTGGCAGGAAGTGCCAGCTATACATAGCTTTACCATTCTGTAAGCACCGTTGGCTTCTTCTGAATAAATGCTACCCCGCATTAAATGCCAGAATTCGGAAAGTTATACTGCATGTTTGCAATGAGATTGAGAACTAAAGGCAAGATTGATTCAGATGTGAACACCAGCAAAGCAAATGGGTTTTTGAAAACCCTATAATTTCCCTGCAACCCTTGACTTCACTAAACACACATTTTTAGACTACAGCACAGTTAGGTAGGCATTAAACAAAAATGAGGTAGTCTAATGATGATTTATGTGTAGGATAAACTTCTATAAAGAATTCCGCTCTGATTTCAGGATAACTTACAAAGGTGCCGACTTAACCAAACAATGCTGCTCGCTCTGTGTCCACTGCCACGGCATGATCCTAGGGCAGAGCGTTTGCCTGCAACTGTCTTAAATCTGAGGAAATTCACCCGGTGGGTGCTCCAGAAATGCAGCGCCTGCCATGAACTAAATAGAAAAGCAAAACACAACACATGCACACACCGCCAGAGGCACCTGTGAACACAGACATTTCTGCTCGACTGTGGAGCCGTGGCTGATGATTCTGGAACCAATCAACTCGTGTGCAAGTACGGAGCAGCCTGCCTGCCGGGAGACTAGAAGGGGTGCTGGGGAGCTGCAGGCATGCGCTCTGGGTGGGGCCTCAAGAGTCCTTGGGGTACAGCATTGAACCAGAGCCCTGGTGTACCCTGCCTGGCTGTGTGACCTTGGGCGACCTTCTCAGTCCCCCCAAGCCTTGGTTTCCCTGTCTATCCAGTGCAGATAAGAGCGTGTCTCCTTCTGATGGGATGGGAAGGGTTTAATAAGGTGGAGCCTGGGACTGGGCTTTATAAACAGAAGAGGGCTATATGAATGACAGGTGACAGAGGCAGCAGGGCCCTGAGAGGTGGCCCAGTCACCACCATCAGGGCTGCAGTCAAACTGCCCTGGGCCCAGATCCTGCCCCACCACACCCTCACCCTATGGCCTTGGGGAGAGCACTGACCTCCCGGGCCTCCAGCTCCTCATCTGCAAAATGGAGCTAATCCGACCACCTGCTGCACAAGACGCCTGTGATTAAGTAAACGGACTCCCGAAAGGCACTTACCCCATAAAAGCTCAATAACTGACCCCTTATTTTCTGACTAGCCACTATTATCACCACAATTAGCATTTCAGTTCAGGCCTCTGAGTAGGGAGAGAATTCCTTTGCTGCTTCTGAATGCTCCCTTGTAATCTCTTAACGACAAAGTGTGTTTTATGGCTTTAGAAGGGAGGATCCTCTCTCCGTGCTCCAAGGAAGGAAATAAGGCTGTCTGAATCTGATGCCCCTCCACCAGCAAAGCAAACCATGAACAAAAACAAATTTAAGGGCCAACTGCCTCTCTACCGCTGCCTTGGTGGGAGAAACAGTAATTGCTGTGAGTCCTTGGGATAAGCCTTTGGCTGGAGTCACTTAGGTGTGTTACAAGGAAAGAGCTGGGGCTTTGGAGACTGAAGCGCTGGGTCTGAACCCAGGCCCTGCCACGGAGAGGCTGTGTGACCCGGAGCGAATTGCTTGGCCTCTCTGAATCTCATTTACTTTATACCTAAGAATGGCGGTAGCATGCCTCCCTCACAGGGTTGAGAGGGCATCCAGGTTCAGGGTCCTGCATACATATGCATGCTTATTTCCTCCCTTTTCCATCTCTTCTAACTGCACAAGTCACCAGACCTCATTATGTCTCTTTGTCTGTAAAACGGGGAAGGTAATGGGGTTCCTGCCAGGAGCAAATGAGAAAAGCACCTTCTAAACCCTAGTGTTGTGTGGTTACAAGTTACTACGGAACCATGTCTGAGCAGGCAGACCCAGGCGGTCTGTGGAGCTGAGCTCTGCTGTGTTGCTACCAAACTACACGCCTTCATTCTTTCCCTCAATGTAATCGTTATCAGATACCATACAAATCGCAAGAGAATACAGAGATTAATAATCCTATGTCTCAGTCATTTTGTTTACTGCATTCTGCCCAGACATCATCATGGACCATTTGAGATAAAAATGTCCTAGTGGTTGTCTATCCAGCCCGTCCTTCAGGGTTTTCTCAAGATCACGTTCCAGGACAGCCATGTCTATGATCCCAGTACCACAGCTCCTCAGGGGCTGCAGCCCTCGGTAGGACACGTTCTCCCTCTGGCCCAGCACCCGGAACCACAGGCTGGACACATGGTGAATCAGATAGACAATTTCCCTGCTGTGTTTAGGCCCCTCCTTCTCCAAGAATTCAAGTCTCCCCAGAGGCCTAATTTTACCTAAAGGTTTCCATGTGCAGTAGGTTTCATTGTACCCATTTCATAGATGCGTCCACTGAGGCTCTGAAAATAACTTGCCAAAGGGCACGATTAGGACTTGCTGAATCCACAGCTTGTCTCCTTTCCACCACGTCCCACTACCTCTACTGTGAACTGTCTGCTCATATCTGTTACCCAGTTTTCCATTGGATTGTTTGTCTTTTGTTGATTTGCAGCAGTCCTTAAAATATTTATTCATTTTTTGAGAGGGAATACAGTATAGCACCTAGGAGCAAAAATAATGGAGTCTGAATGCATGAGTTTAAATTGCAGCTCTACCACTTAGCTTCTCTGTGCCTCAGGCTGTTATGGTAAAATGGGGGCATAATAGTCCCCTCATCTGATCGCAGTGAGGACTAAACGAGCTAGTGGAAAATGCTGATACAGAGCTTGGCAATTTAGTACGTGCTCAATGAATATTAATCATTACCATCATGTTGTCCTTTTTCTTTTTTCTCTAGAACCCAGTGGGACCTTCATGAGTTAAACGTCCTAGCATCCTTTCCAGACTTCTCTCTCCCCACCTCTGCTTTCCCTCCCGATCACCCCATCCTCTCCTTGCTTACTGTGCTGTCACCTCCACCCAAAGGGCTCTTTCTGCCCCCTCGGCCCCGGAATGTATTCTGACTGCAGGCCTCGCTCCCTTTCACGATGCCCTACTGCACAGCTGCCACCAGAAAGTGCCATCAGCTGCCTCTGTTGTATGTCTCAATGTTCCTCTTCATGGGAAGATACTACAGCCCCTCGACAGGAGCTGTTGAAGGGAAGAAATGGGTCATGGGCACATGTGACTCCTCTGCAGGGCCTGACAGTGTGCCTTGTACCCAGCAGGGGCCCAAACCCCATTTGTAAAATTGCCTTGAGTGCACAGTCTACTTCACATTAGCCCAGGCTGACCATCTCAACCTCTTTTCCCTACGACCCTAAAGAGGCAAGAATCAAGATCCCCGACTCTTCATCTAAACAGAGCACAGGGGGACCCCCAGAAGTGATCTCTCTCTGGGTGGCCCTAAGGCAGCTCAGCATAATGGGGACTGAGGGTACCAGACTTAAATCCTATAATGCTGCCAATCTGCTGTGTGACCTTACACGGGCCACCCTCTCTCCTCCCTGCCACACGACATTCCTGCAGGGGAGACACTGACCTTTAGTCAACTTTGTTCATCATCGTCTATGTGCGCTAGAGGGGAGAGGGGTCTGAATAAAATATGGATCCTGTCCTTGGTGATTATACATTATTGTAGGGGGATAACACAGATTTTAAAATATTACAGGACAAAATACATCTATTGTCTTAAGTGGAGTTTGGAGAGAGTTCACAAAAGGATCCCCAGGTGGAAAGTTAATCTGGGTGATTTTTTTTTAATATAATTTATTTTATTATCATTAATTTACAATTACATGTGCAATATTACGATTATTAAACTACCCCTTCATCAGGTCCCCCCCACCAACCCCATTACAGTCACTGTCCATCAGCGTAGTGAGATGCTATAGAATCACTACTTGTCTTCTCTGAGTTGTACTGCCCTCCCCGTGCCCCCCCAACATTACATCTGCTAATCGTAATGCCCCTTTTTCCCTCTTATCCCTCCCTTCCCGCCCATTTTCCCCAGTCCCTTTCCCTTTGGTAACTATTAGTCCGTTCTTGGGTTCTGTGAGTCTGCTGCTGTTTTGTTCCTTCAGTATTTTTTCTTTGTTCTTATACTCCACATATGAGTGAAATCATTTGATACTTGTCTTTTTCGGCTTGGCTTATTTCACTGAGCATAATACCCTCTAGCTCCATCCATGTTGTTGCAAATGGTAGGATTTGTTTTCTTCTTATGGCTGAATAATATTCCATTGTGTATATGTACCACATCTTCTTTATCCATTCATCTACTGATGGACACTTAGGTTGCTTCCATTTCTTGGCTATTGTAAATAGTGCTGCAATAAACATAGGGGTGCATCTGTCCTTTTCAAATTGGGCTGCTGCATTCTTAGGGTAAATTCCTAGGAGTGGAATTCCTGGGTCAAATGGTATTTCTATTTTGAGTTTTTTGAGGAACCTCCATACTGCTTTCCACAATGCTTGAACTAATTTGCAGTCCCACCAGCAGTGTAGGAGGGTTCCCTTTTCTCCACATCCTCGCCAACATTTGTTGTTGTTTGTGTTTTGGATGTTGGCCATCCTCACTGGTGTGAGGTGATATCTCATTGTGGTTTTAATCTGCATTTCTCTGATGATTAGCGATGTGGAGCATCTTTTCATGTGCCTGTTGGCCATCTGAATTTCTTCTTTGGAGAAGTGTCTATTCATGTCCTCTGCCCATTTCTTAATTGGATTATTTGCTTTCTGTTTGTTAAGGTGCATGAGTTCTTTATATATTTTGGATGTCAACCCTTTATCAGATAGGTTTTTTATGAATATATTCTCCCATACTGTAGGATGTCTTCTTGTTCTACTGATGGTGTCCTTTGCTGTACAGAAGCTTTTCAGCTTGATATAGTCCCACTTGTTCATTTTTGCTTTTATTTCCCTTGCCCGGGGAGATATGTTCATGAAGAAGTTGCTCATGTTTATGTCCAGGAGATTTTTGCCTATGATTTTTTCTAAGAGTTTTATGGTTTCATGACTTACATTCAAGTCTTTGATCCACCTTGAGTTTACCTTTGTGTATGGGGCTAGAGAGTAGTCCAGTTTCATTCTCTTATATGTAGCTGTCCAGTTAATCTGGGTGATTTTTAAATACATTCTTAGCAGAAACCAGGAAAGACATCATGGAAAAGTGGTATTGGAACCAAACTTTGAAAGACAGGTAGGTTTTAGACAAAGAAGGAAAGAAGTTTGGTCGTAAAAAGAAAGCACCCCATGGGTAGTTAAAATAATAGGTCCTGCCTGAGAATGTGCAGGGCAGAAGAAGTGATGGGGGAGGGGCACGAGAGAGCACTGGTCTGCATCAGGAAATGAGGTGGGACCACAGGACCCCCTGGCCCTTCCAGCCCTGACAGTCTGCAACTCCATCCATCTGCAGCCTGTGTGCATCCAAGCCAGTTCCCAGGCACCACCTCGGCTCTTTCTCATCTTTACCATCCCCTACCCACACTGGTGTAGATTCATGGGATCCGAGGTAGCCTTAGTATCAGCTTGAGCAAAATGCAATTAATAAGTGGAATCTGCATTCCAAAGCAAAGCAAGATATTTGATTGTTTGCTGTGTTGCGATTAGCTGTTCCTGTCCATCAGAGCTGACGACATGAACTGAATCCTAAATTCCCAGATCAGGACAGTCTTTGTCTCCCACTGGGCCAAAAACAGAGCCAGAATGAAGTCTTCTTGTTAGAATGGCTGTTTTGTTCACTGATCTTTCAGCTGGAGATCTGTTGGCCGGTCAATGCAAACACAGCCAGAGGTCAGTACAAGGGCTGGTGACGTGTTTCTGTCCCCAGGCAATATCAGGAGACAGGGACAGGCCTTCCACCTATGTTGTAAGCTGAGGACAGTCCATTCCTAATGAAAAGCCTTCTCTGGAGAGGCAGCAGGAGTAGGGGGACCCGGGGAACCCCCAAGTCAAACCCAGGCTGCATCCCTTGTAAGCTGTGACCTTGGGTAAGTTGCTTAACTTCCCTGAGCCTCAATGTTCTCGCTGATAAACTTAGAAGAAAAAGAACAACAAAACAAAACAAAAATGCCATCTCTCTAAAAGGGTTGTTGTGAAGATTAGAGAAAATATAGTTCTCACTATGTAATACTGTCATTAATCTTGTTATTACTATTATGCTGTGACAGGTGCCATGAGGACCCCGGAGATGCAGAGATGAGAATGATAGAGCTGTCACCCTACTGTGGTAACTCAACAACCGCTATAAGCCAAGAGAGTGAAGCAAGTGCTTCACGGAAGCACAGGAGTGGTAAGTTCTGCTGGGAAGGCCTCATGGAAGGGGACACAGGTGACCTAAGTTTCAAGGACAGAAGAGTGTAGGGAAGGGTGGGTACAGTGCAGACCAGGCGGAGGAGACAGCAGGACCAAACGAAGAGGTATGAAAACCCAGGCATAACATGGAACCCTGGGACACTGAGGAGGGGGAGGGTGCACACATGAACCGTCACCTCCGGCAAAGGTGGGCTGTGGGCAGGGAGCAGAGTCCATTGGTCAGAGAGGACCCCTCTGATCAGATTTCTCCTTGCCCCTGCTTCTCTTCTTCCCCAGGGCATGCCCAGCCTGGCCAAAGCATGACTACACCCAGTCTTCCAGGGCCCCATCCGCACAGACAAGAGAGCTGATCCAGCCCGGTCATCCAGAGCCGATACATCTGGCCCGCATCTGAACGGTGTCCAAAACTCCCCTCTGGGGCCAGGACAGCCAGTCAGGATGCCAGGGAAGGGCATGCCGGGAAACTCCCACAAGGAGCCCACATAGATATAATCAGGTCTGGTAGAAATTAAAAGCTATTAGGAACAGGGCCGGATTTATCTTTATATTCAATAACATGCATTGTAACGGTGCTCATGCAGATGGGAAATTAAACCACATCTTGGCCTCACTGGAGGCCTTAATTTTAATCTATGTGTATGCACAGCCCTTTGCTCTCTTACACCACCCCACGCCCTCTGGAGAGTCCGTTCATCTCAAGACCAAGTCCCCTGGGAGCGAAGTAAGGGGCAGGTGTCTGCCAGGTTTCCTGCACACACATTTTTAAATGGCCCAACAGTGGGAAGATGGCCAGCTTGGGGGAGGAGAAAGGGACAGGTGTGGTAGGTGGCCCTGGGGAAAGGCAGCACCTGGGGCTGTCTCTCCAGCCTCTACTGCCCTAGGGAAGAGCATAGCCACAAGCCGCTTAGAGTTTCAGGAGCCTGCGCCAGGAAGCTTATGTGTTCCTCCCAACCGTGGCAGCCGGAGGGCTAACCTGTGAGCAAATACCCAACTCACAGGGCTGGTCTAGGCACCAAGTCTTCAATTCCTTCCAACCCCACTCAGAGAGAGGGGTTGAAGGGTGGGCTCCTCATTCAGGGGCCTGTACCCACCCCACCAGGCCCCCTCGTCCCCAAAGAGTTGTCTCATGGAGCCCCAGTGGACTCATATCTGCCTCCTTGCCCCTCCTCCTGCTGTCTAGTGCCTGCTCCTGCTGGCCCTGTGGTTTGTAGAGGATCTGGACCCAGCCCTGCAGATCCAGAGATCAAAGTCAACACTGTTCCCCCTGCTCCAGAAGCCAACCCCGAAGTGTCCGGGGGAAAGAACTCAGGCACCTCGGTCCTTCCTTACGCTCAAGGCAACCTAATTATGAAATGTCCTCCCCACCTTGAGAAGTGGCTATCCAACTTCCCAGCCAAACACACACACACACACACACACACACACACACACACACACACACACTCACACACACACACACACACACACACACACGGCACAGTATGAGTACGGATGACAGAGTCCTATTTTTATGAAAAAATCAATAAATAATTTGCATTTTCCAAAATTAAAGCTTGAAGCATGTGAGCCCAAGTTCTAGCCCGCCACCTATAGAGCCTGGAGGGAGCGAAACTCTGCTCGGATTCTCATGGATTCCTCCGGGATCATGTTAGTCGGATTTGTGTACTTTGGGAAGTCTGTCCCTGGATCTCAAACGTAGCTGTAGAAGGATCTAGAATGATTACAGATGGTGCCGGAGGGTTGCACAGGGGAGGAAAATTCTCCAAGGCTAAAGGAAAGACGGGTTCTATAGAATCAAAGTTTAACTGAGCCCTGCAGATTAGCATCAGGCCCAGTTCCCTGATAATTACGTCCTCTGGGGCCCGCAGCCCAGTCCTGACATCAAAGACAGGCCTGCCTCACCACCTACAAGGGCCGTGGGGGAAGCTCACTGCCTAACCTTCCTTGTCTCTGGCCTGAGCTGGGCTCCTTGACAGCCCTTCAGCCTTATTTCAGCGGGGCTGAACGCTGTGCGTGCTGTTCCTTCAGGACTCTTCCAGCCCTCCCCCAAACATGTAGTGAGCATTTGCCCCAGGTGTGCACAGTGACGCACTAGAGCCAGGGGTGTGTGGGGGAAAACCCAGTTCCCACCACTCAGTCTACCGTGGGACACAGACCCTAATACACAGTAGAAATACACACATCAAGGGAGACAGCAGTACAAAGAGGAGAGCCTCTCTCTCCCACCCCGTATTAATCACCATAGCTACTGCTGACCTCAGTGGGTCTCAGTCCTGTTCGAACATTTTACATATATTAACTCATTTCATTCTTACCTGAACCCTATGAAATAGGTCAGTCATCATCCCCATTTCATTACAGTTGGGTAAACTGGGGCACAGCGGGGGTAAATGACTTGCCCAGCTGGTAAGCAACAGAGGGAGCTGAAGCCAGGCAGTCTGGTCTTAGGTCATGGGCACTTCATCATTGTACTTAACCAGATTCCACCCAGTCTTCATTCCCTAAAAAGCAGCATTGCCTGCCTTCCTTCCCTTCCTGAGGCCCAGGCACCCATTGTCCACAACACACACTGACAGCCTCCCTTGTACTAGAGTCATGCTTTACTGGACACATTTTACAGGTGCTGGGAGGCAGTTTCATGTGGGGTGAAGTGCCCAGGCTGAAAGAACAGACCTGGGTTAAAGCCCCCGGCCTCTGCTGAATAGATGTGGGACCCAGGCACTACTTCTTTGAGCCTCAGCTTCTCCTTCTGTAAAGTGCAGGGGAAAAAATATGCTTACCTTTTTTTTAATGAGTATAAAATGAGATCATATGTGAATGTTTCTTAGACTAATGTCTGGCATACAGTAAGCACTCAAAAATTATCTTAGTGAGTATAACTCTAAGTCCATAAACTCCTATGTCTAAGAATTACCACATTTCTTTACATTCTTTAAATCACCTTCCATCCGACTCTGCTGGATAGACAGGAGCGTCCATCTCCATCATGACTGGAGCTCCCCTGCAGATGTGCCAAGGGCCAGGGTCTCTCTGGTCCTTACCAGCCCATCCGCCTGCCCACACAATCCCTTCGCGTCTTGGGCTGTGCGCCTCATGCCTCACAAGAATGAGGCTTCCATTCCAGACCCTGGGGAGCCATACACAGACACCACCATGGGGTGCCACCGCTTCCCCCAGCTGCACTCACAGGCCTTCCGCCGTCTCTGGCATTCGTTTGATTCTGTTTGTTCTTCACCCTCAGAGGTGTTCCTCCCCCACCAGGACACCCGTCCTAACCTTTCCTGTTGGCTTATGGTTCTAGAAAAGGCAGCAAGAGCAGCTGTCTTCAAGTAGCTTTAGGATTCCTGTCCTGCTACGAGCTCGGAGGCCAGGAGATACAAGGGCCTGGCTATCACTTAACCCCGAGAGAAGGAGAAAGTACCACGAGCAGAACACTAATTAATGTCTGAATAAAAGGCGTCTTGCCACGTTAGCTGTGAACTGGCCTGAGCACTGCCTCTTCCCTGGCTGTAGCCTGGACGCACCTCAGGAGCCTTAAGAATGCTGATGGCCAGGTTCTCCTCCTGAGATACTGAGCTGGGGTTGGACCCAAGCACTGCTGTTTTCCAAGGAGCTTCCCAGGGATTCAAATGTGCAGCAGGACCCAGAACCCCTGCATCACAGGTCGCACGCATAGAAGTCTGTCTTCCGCAACTAACCTGAGAACCTTGAGCAACTAGAATCATTTCATGCGACCAGTGATGGCCCATCAACGCTGGAGGTGCGCTCAGAGGGCCCTGGTCAAATTCCCCCACTTCAGAGACGGGAAAACCGAGGTCCGTGGTAGAGAGAGGGAGTAAAAACAGCGGAGCCTCTGCGGTGAGCCAGGATGAAGGGAGGTGCTAGAGCTGGGGAAGGACCACGGCCTTGTCGTTGGACGCCTGGAGGTACTGAGGCCGGGAAGTCCTCTCTTGGGGTTTCTAGACCTGCCTCCCTGTTGGAGGTACAACCCTGCTTAGGGAAAAGGAACCGGTAATAAAGGACTCACAGTCGTGGCAGCTCTAACAAGGTGAGCCTGCAATGGGACCTGAGCCTCTTCTCCCACACCAGGCAAGGAGTGAGGGCAGCTAGAATTCCGATGGGGCCTTTCGCCAACGCGTGAAAAAAGTCCTGCACGCATGCCTGCTCAAGTCTGGTCCTTGGGAATCCGGTCTCCTTGCTCCAGTCACTCAGTACAGGAACACAGGCCACAACGAGCCTCTCTCCCTCCTCCCCCCACAACCTTCCACAGTTAGGGAGCTTCCAGCCTTGCCTCCCATCCCTAAGGACCAGGACAAAGACCCAGTGGCCGGGAACGACGGGGACCTCCCTCCTTTGGGGGAGCAGGACCCACCCTGTGTCTGATGGGACCTTCCCGCACCCAGTAGGGGCCACCAGCACGTGGGCTTTACCGCCCCACAGAGCTGTTCCAAGCCAAGACCAAAGACACGTTTTGTTGAAGCATCACCAGAACAATAACCAACCGCTCACCAGCACCGACCTCAAGACCTCGCTAGCTCCACAAACAAGTCAGCGTGCCCACTTTCTCTCTCCCTGCCCCAGCACCCCCACCTGCAGTAGCCCCACAGTTCCTTCTTACCTGGGATGATGGAGACCGTGTCCTTCTCCCAGGACACAACGCTAACATATTCCTGCACTGAAGAGGGGATGAGGCACTTGAAGACGGCCACGTTTCCACGCATTGACCTTTGATCCTCCACCCGGACGGTGTAGGGTTCCCTGAAAACTGCAGTGGGGAGAGGACGGTATCACTGGGCTGGGCTTGGACAGGGTGGGAAACAGAAGCAGCTCGATTCCCTGGGTACCCGCGGGCCTCACTCCCCTCCCGTCTCCTCCCACCTCCTACTTAGCCAGCCCACAAGTTCCGGCCACGATTCTGTTCCTTCCCGAGCGGCTCCTTTTCCAGCAACGTCCCCCCTGCTCACTGGGCAGCCTGCTGTCCCTCTGCAAGATCATAAACCCACCTTCTAACCTCTCCAGTTTTGGTGAGTATTAACAAACTCTATTAGATTGTCAAGGCCTTGAGGGCAGCCCTGTACTGTGATCCCAGGCAACAAGGGGTCTTTAGCTAACAAGGAGATATGCCAGAATTCCTCTAAGGAAACTGCACTTGATCTCCTGTTTCTGAGCTAAGAGGGGCAGTGGTTTGGATCGTCGTGACTGTCATTTGCCAAGATAAAAACCGTGACACATGAGCTAACAACAGATTTTTGTGCCACTTCAACATGAAAGACAGCCTGGGAAAATGTAGTTTATATATTGAACTTTTTGGAAGGGCTTGGTGGTTTATAAGGACAATGGGAAATATTTGAAACTGTGATATCTCTGAAAATGCAGAACCCCAGAGACATGGAGAGTCTCCAAGATTCTCTAAAACAAGGCGTCCTGGCCGCTCTCTCCCACCTCCTGCCGTGGCCTACAGCCTGATCCGTACCTCGCCCCCGCCCTCCGAGCTATCGCTCCCCCACAGCGCCAGTGCAGGCCCCCATCTCCATCCCTGGGTTGGTTGGTTTTCGGGGTGCTGTCACTGTTACTGGCAGTTGCTCTCTGTGTTGGGGCCCACGGTGGGCTGGCCTCTGCCTCTCCCTTGTCCTCCTCTGCTCGGCCTCTCCCAGGCCTCACTCCATCCTTCTGCCTATTCTCTGCCAAGCAGAGCTGGCACATCCAGAGCCCCACTGCCTAGCGACCTTGTCCCTCAGCAGGCGCCTGGGCGGCGTGCCCTCCTGCTCTCTCTGCCACCGTTGCCAGGGCGACACTCAGGGTTGCCTCTGGCTGCACCTGCAGCCCCTCTGGCTTCATCATCGGAGCCTCTTAATTGGTTGTGTTTCCAGCCAGGCCGGCCGTGCCCAGCCCTCTCCAGGCCTTTCTTCCCTCCAGTCTCCCGTGTTGGGATGGGGAGCAGACACGGTTGAGGTCCAGGAGAGAAGCCTGGCCCACTCTCTGAGGCCACAGTGCACCCTTTCATGGGGCTGGGCATGGCACTGCCTGTGGGTGGATGTGGGGAGGATACAGAGGAGGTTAAGGGGAGCCAGCCCTCGGGGGGATGCAGGGTGGAGGAGTGGAAGGGTGGGGCTTTGGGTGCACACCACCCAGGAGAGTTCCAGGGGAGCCAGCAGAGGCCAGCGGTTAGAAGCGTCAAATAAGCAGCCCCTGCCTCCTCCTGTGAGCAGCTATGTGACCCTGGAAAAATGCTTGTTAGCCTTCTGCAGCCTCAGTTTCCTCATTTGTAAAAGGAAATAATAATATTAACAGTGGCAATAATGGCAGCATGTAGAAGTCCTGGCACATGGAAAGCACACAACAATGTCATTTGTCATTAGCTACACCTCTGTGATTAACTATGGGACCTGAGGCAAGTGACTTCACCTGTCTTTATCTTAGTCCCCTCATTTGTAAGAAACACCTCAGAGGATTATTGTGAAAACGGTATCCTGACCCAAAGACAGGCATGTAACGGGAAATATGATGTCAACTTCCTCTTCGCCCAATGCTCTAGGCTGGGGAGGCCAGCAAGGGGCTCCAAATCCTGGCCCCAGGACTCTGAGTCGAGCCCTGGGTGTTGTATTAGGGGAACAGAGCAAAGGACCTACCCCTGGACAGCGGTTCCATGGGGAGCCCTGGGGAGGTACCCTGAGCATGGCCCTTGGTTCTAAGAGCTCATTCTCTACCCCAAACAAGCCACGGGATGAAGACCAGCTCTGTAACTGAGAGCTGTCACCCACCTTACCCCTAGGCACACCCGTTTCCAAGTTACCGGGAACCTTGAAAGGAGTTCCTGAGGCAGAAGGTCTAAAGAAGTCCGATATCCCGCAGAATCTGTTGTGAGGCATGCAGGTTGGGAGGCCTTCCCGGGGACCCGCTCTCCCCTGCCCATCGCGATCGCCAGAAAGGATGGTGCACCCAGGTGTGTGGCCATCATGGCTAGAGCACGACTTTCCTCTCCACCCAAAAAGCTCGCCTAAGAAAATCACTCTCAAAACTTCAGTGCTTTAACTGCTCTCTGGGGCACACCTCACAACTGCTTAGGACACACCAGCGTATCATGACGTCTTGGATAAGAGCAGCTGACCCAAGCCATCCCCTCACCTCCTGACCCAACCCAGAGAAATTTCTATTTTCTTTAGAGAGACCAGCTGTGAAACCCTCACTTCCTTGACTCCACACTCTTGCAAAGACCAAACTCCCTCACTGCTAATTCTTCCATCCTATGCCTGTTCACATGAAATAGACTCAAACATCCATCAAAATGGAACGGGTGAGTGCAGGGTACTGAACAAGGGGTTGCACGCCAATGAGTGTGCAGCAAGTGTGCACCGTAGGGGTAAATCCCACAGACACAAGACTCGAGAGAATACACACCCAGGCCTCTGTTTATATTAAGTGCAAAAGTCGGCAAATATCTATATTGTTAGAAGTCAGAGCGGTGGTTTCCCCCAGAGGAGTAGTGACAGAGAAAAGCATGGCGGGGCTTCTGAGGCGCAGGGACTGTACCTCTTGATCTGGATGTTAGTCAGACTTTGTGAAAAGTCATCAAACTATCTATTTATATAATATGTACAATTCTCTTTCTGTATTTCAGTAAAAGGGTTTTTTAAAGAAGGAAACCCCTGGATGTTTTCCGAGACTCCAGCCCTGACCTGAGCACTTCACTTGATTCAAACAAGCTCCGTCTCATTTTAGCCACCACGTGCAGTGAGGAGCAGGGGAGGGACCTAAGGCTGAGAGAGGTGTGTGCCCTGCTTAAGGACGCCCAGCAAGCGGCAGCACCCCAACTCCAAAGAAGGAGAAGCCTTCTTCGGGATTACTTCCTCCAAGACCCCTGATATGCTCTGGGCATTTCCTCAGAATGATGGAGCTGACCGCTCCCCCTTTCTGCCTGCAGACAGGAGGGCAGCTGTGTCTGGTCCCTTACCTGCTTTGACGCGGATGTCGGGGCTCCGGATCTTGCCGGCAGCATTCTCCGCGGTGCAGAAATAGTCATTGTCGTGGATAAAGCTATTGAAGGCGGAGGGGGAGAAGGGGTAGAGCTGCAGCGTCCCGTTGGCGTGGACGTGCCGGATGTGCGGCACGTCGTAGATGTCGTCCCCCGTGGCCAGGTACCATCGAAGGGCCGCGCTGGGGGAGCCCGCGGCCGGGCAGGGCACCACCACCCCCACAGAGCTGGAAAAGGTCACCTGCTGCAAGGAGTCATTTACAAAGTAGAGGCTGGTGCCGACATCTTCAGGGCGGGCTGCAGGGCAGGAGGAGAGAGGCTGGTTAGCCACGGAGCAGCCAGCACTGGCACTCGTTCATACAACCTGCAAGCATCAGCCATTCTACGAACACTTGCTGGACACTGCCTATACCCCCTGCACTGGCACAGGGGAAGAAGACACAGTTCCTGCCCTAGAGAGGCGTCCAGCCCAGCATCGGAATGGCAAGAACACCTCATTCTCCACGCCAAGCCAAGGCCACAGACAGGCGGCCACCCCCTTGCTATGCTGGAGGGTCTCAGCCATGAATCCACTATTGGCATTCACACCTTTGGAGAGACACAGATTGCTTAGGTAACAAACATCTGAGCACCTACTGTACACAAGCAGGTTCACATTCAAACTCAACTCATCCGTACAGCCCCGTGTCGTTATCATTCCCTTTTTTAGGCTGAGAACCATCACATGATTTGCCAGAGCCCACATGGCTAATAAGCTACAGATCTGACCCCCGAGCCCATGGCTCCGTGGCCCACTTTCTCTCACACCAGGCGAATGGCTCTCAAGACCGAGTTCTGAGAGGGATGGAGGCGCTCGCCTGGAAGACAGAAGACAGCACGAGAGCCTGAGCACCATCTTCCACCTCTGGAGGTGGATTTGGAAAATGCATGGCCCCAGAGGGCTGAATGAGGACAAGGGGGAGTAGATAAGATCCACTCGGGAAGCAAAAGACCCACACAGCTTGTAAACTTGGCCGAGATGCTGACTGACTGTGGAATTCCCTTCCCCTCTCTGATCCCATGTGAATGGTGGGGAGGAGGGACAAGGCTGCAAAGACCCTGTGCATCTCTGACACGCTGCCAATGCAATACTCAGTCACTCAGGAGTATGTGCTGACAACTGCGGCTGCCTGACGTCAGCAGGGCTGCCTGACAAGGAGGACAGCTGTCTGCAACACGCATCCCAGCACAGGGTCTCAGTCTGTCCTGCCCCGACGGGAATGATGGCAGAATCAGGGCCTCCCTCCCTCCCTGCTAAGGAGCCTGACCTTAAACAGGGGCCACCTCTCAACACGTGGAGGCAAGCCCGGAGGAAGAGGGCCTGGTCCCAGGTCTCCAGCTGGAAGCCACTCCCTCTCATCAGGGAGCAAGCAAGCCACTCTGCCGCTTGAAAGAACGTTGCTGGGGACCCAACTTGACCTCAATTTCCACAACTTTATGGGGAGGGGGAGAGCCTGCATCCGGACCATATTTATTTTCTTGGCTTAACTCAGAGCCGAGCATCCAGGGAGAATATACCAGGCAGGTTGTTGAGGGAGGCCATTAAGCCTCATTGGTCAGAGCAATTCACATCATCTCATAAAAAGCCATGATGAAGCCATTAGCGGCGGTGCTGGAAGCACCTTCATGAGCAACTCGCTGTGGTGTCAGGAGCACCCTCTCAGCAGCAAATGCACCTGCTGTCTCCACCAGGCACTGCGCCCTTCGTGGCGGACAGGCTCTTGGGGAGGGAGAAGCATCGCCTTCCTGTCTCCCTCTTCTCCCTGCCCCTGCCTCATGACCGTCCCAGGGTCAGGGTCGGTGTCTGCTCTGTGGAAGAGGAAATTGGCCCATCAGGGGGCCCTCTGAAGCTCAGATGCACGCCCAGCTCGCAGTGGCCACAGTGATCTCCAAGATCATGAAATCACAGCATGTCACAAGTAAGGAAACGGAGGTTTAGGGCAGCTTCTCTTAGGATCCACACTTACAAGGTTTGCTGTCCACACACCTGCTCACCTTCTGAATGACTTCCCTATTGAGATCCAGTCAACAAATACCAGGCATTGTTGTAAGCACTTTACTTTTATGACCTCTTTTAATCCTCCCAACAACACTATGAGGTAGGTACAACTATTACCCCAGGTCACAGATGAGCAAAGGAAGGCACTGAGAGATCAGGGCAACTTACTGAGGAAAATGTACCCGCATGGGAGGGCTCCTGGGATGCTGAGCTCAGAGGCTTATTTCTGAACCACCAGATCACTGTGACCATGACAGTAATAAAGAGAGGGCTTGCACCATCCGCAAACACCACCTGGTCACCAAAGTCCATATTCAGCTGGCCAAGGACAGGACGAATATACCTGCACACACACTCCTCCAGGGAGGGGCCCCCACTGGACCCGACATTTCAGACAACACTCAGCCTGTGCAAGCCAGGACATCACTCTGGGGTTCTAGGTGCTTCTGAGACAACCTAGTTAATCAGACACCCTCACTGTGGCAGCTTTATGGATTTGGGTAGTCAAATGTATCAAGGAACAGAAAGATGCTACATTGTGCCTGACAAATGGACTTAGGTAGCTGAGAAAGATTCCTGAAGGAGAATTCAGGAATTGTCTGATTCAAGGGACAGGGAAAGAAAATATTTAAGGAGAAGTATGATGTAGCCCTCAGCAATTAACCTCAGTAATACCACTAGCAATTAACAAGAGCCACCACACCTTTCACTGGTAACTACTTGGTTAGACCCAATAGATATTATTGCACTTAACCTTCATGGCTCGCCAGGGGATGTTATCATTGTTTCAGTTTTACAAAGAAGGAAATTCAGACAAGTTAGCTAACTTACCCAGTGTAAGTGTCAGAGCTGGGGCCCGACCCTAACTTTGCCTTACTTCAGGACTCAGGGATGGAATTCATTTATTGTATGAACCACAGTGAAGACAAAACAAACCACAAAATCTTGCTTTCCAGGCTGGGTACCCCTCCCCATCCTTTCTCCATCCCAAGCCCACCCTAAAAACACATTCCTAGTCTCCTTCTCTCCTGGCTGTAAATCCTTTCCACCCTCCGCGCTGGCTGAGCCAGCCCCTCCCCCAGGCCTCCGTCAGCTCCCACCAGGATGCAGTGACAATGGCCTTCTGCGCTCTGGGCCTCAGATCCTGCCAGAGTCTAGGACATGGGGTTCTCAGCAACTACATAAGAGTAGATCTAATTGATGAATTGACTGGGATTGTCCAGCCACCTGTCAGGGCTGATGAAACAACAGATTTATAGCAAAAGATGAGTAGCCTCATATTTCTCCCACCCCAGGATGTAAGCCGCTGTCTTCTGAGGATGGGGGAGCTGGGAGGATTAGGCAAACCATTCGTTTCCGAGTACGGCTCTGACAGGGCATTGCCATTATGAAACATCACCCTCAGGTGTAAAACAATAGCATTTTGCACTTATGTCAGACTCATACTTTACCATCGCAAGGCACCTGTCAGCCCAGAATGCAGAAGGCCTTAAACATTAATTTAGCCTCACCCCACATGCCAAGAAAAAGGAGAGAGCAAGACCATAAAGGGGAACCTGAGGCACTGATCCCCACGCATCTCAAATCTCTGCCGTGTCCCAAGATGACTAACCTAAGGGCCCCAGGGAGTGGCTGCGGCAGGGCTGGGGGTGCGGGTCACCCGGCCACAGAAGGGGCCGTAGCAAGGGCCTCACTCTGCCCTCATGGAGTCCTCACAGCCTCTATGGTGGGGACTTGCCCTCCTTCTCGGGCTCCTGTCTGAATCTTCAGAGCAGCGACAAAGTCTCAGCAACCTCGGAGAGGGGCAAGGAAACATGGCACAAGAGACGGAATCCGGGGACAGCGCCATCTTTGGTATCATGCCTGACCTGCTGAGTGACTTCAGGCAAGCCACTTGCCTTTCTGAGCCTCGCTCTCCTCATTTACAGAAGGGGGTGGATTGCACCGTCTTCTCTGCCTCCCAGGGCTGCCTAGCAGTTAAAACGGAATGTGCAAGTACTTGGCACCCCACAATGGGGGTGTGCCAATATAAGGGATAGGACTGTGGTTCATGTCCCAGGGAGGCCTGAGAGGTCCAGAGCTGCTAAGATTACTGGGATGCAGTACTCAAAACCTTCTCCTACTCCCACTGCTTCTCAGCGGACTCTTTCTCACCCAGGGACCAGGGCAGACTTCTGCTTCCTTGGGAGACATTTACTGAGCTCCAGACAGGTGCCCAGCAGGACTGCAAGTATGGTGGAAGACAAAGACCAGGGAGAACGGCCCCCTTCCAGGAGCTTAGACAGCAGATAGGGAGCAGGAAAGGGTTACCCACAACCCAGGGCTTGTGCTAGGAAAAGCTGAAGGTACTGATTCGGTGAGAGCCACCTAGAGAGGGAGGGTAAAGCTATTCAGCAGCCAGAGAAAAAGCTCTGGGACATGGGAGGTCTGAGCTGGGCCTTGAAGGAAGATGGGAATGAGGCACTCCCGGAGGGGGGCCAGCCTGAACGGTGGCTGAGTGGCAGGAAGGGGTGTGGCCTGTTTGGGGGACCCTGCAGAAAACCTTCCAGGCAGGAGCACTTGGAAGGGCTGGGAGAGAAGAGGCAAAAACAGCTGGGTTGACATGTTTGGCCCTGAGCGGTGGGAGGCAACTGGGACGACGGGCATAAGGGGCATAGCACAGTCCCCAAACAGGGGCGATAGATGATTCAAGCTCCCGCAGCCCTATGTCCTACTTCATTTTCACCATACATCTGTTTCCCTGGGGGACTGACTGGCATGGCTACCAGGACAGAGTTCTCAAAAGCTAGGGGCTGAACACTGCTTGAGCACCTACTGTGTGCCACGCACTGGGCTTGCATCCTTCAAGGCATTTTCTCATCTGGCCTTCACACAAGGAATGAGTGGATCCTGTCAGTCTCATTTTACAGGTGAGGAAAAAGAGGCTCCTGGGAAGAAGGACATTTCCCAAGATGGCACAGCTGGAAGGCGAGGGAGCCAGCCTTCAGTGGAGGTCTGCCTGACTCCCAAGCCCGAGTCTTTCTGTCACGATGCTGAAAAATTCAAAGCTTAGAAGCTTCTCCCTCACTTCTTCTCTGGAACCCAGCCCTAATTTGGAAAGCAAGTCTTCATACAGAAACGCCTACTTACCCCTTAAATCCCAGCCACCCCCCCAGCTCTTTCTTCCCTTTGCAGACAAAAGCAGGCATATTTACAGAGAGAACAAGAGGAGGGGGGGAAACACTTCATCCACGGAGAGACATTCAGATCAACAGCAAAGCTTCTTCTGGTCAAAGGGGGAAATGGATTTTTAATAGAAAATGGAAGTTAGGGGCTCGGTGATGTGACAGACGCCCAGACTTAAACCCATTTAATCTTCTCTGCCGGTTAACATGGAGCACGACCCCAATGCCGTGTTTCATAAAACAGGCCCCAAATCGCTAGGAGATTAGACGTGTAGAAATAGCACTGTAATATTTTTAAACCAGAAATCGCCCCCCAGGCATTTGGGCTGCCCCCAGGGTCATTGCTGAAACCTAAATATCCATCACATCAACTCCCTCGCTCGCCCTCCACCGGCTGGCCAGCAGGATTAGTTTGAAGGAAACTTGACACCCACGTATTTGATGCCCCTGAGCCCCGCACCCCACCTGCCTGGGTTGGAATGGCCAACTGAGGCTCCCTCCTGGGTGCACACTGAATTATGCCCGTATCATCATCTCCAGTCACCAAAAATGACAACCCAAGGGGACTGAAATATTAACACCTCGCCACCTCCACAGGGAGTTATGAGTCATTTTGTTCTCTTCATTTACAATATTTACTCATCTCATTCACGGGGCTTTTCACCCAGGAGCATCTGCCCATGCTGGGGCCCCTGCAACACGCCCAGGGAAGGGCAGAGCCTGCAAGGGGGATCTCTGCCTGGGCACGGCAAGTGTGGATGCCGGGAAGCAGTACGTCTTCGGGGGAGCAGGGGCAAAAGCAGTGGGCCCTCTGGGTTGTGAGATGTCTGGACCTAGCACTCTTAGGTCACCCAGACTCTGGTGCCAGGCACCTCAGGTGTGAATCCCTGCTCTGCCACGGACAGACTGTAGCCGCAGCAAGACGCCTAGCCTCTCTGGGCCTTAGTTTCCCCCATCTACAAAGCGCGAGTGCCCATGTCTATCTCAAGCGTTGTTAGGCTAGATGCGTTAATATAGATGACAGTTCCTGCTGTACGTAAGGGCCTGGTAGCACCTAAGGATTTATTGCTGCTGTTACAAGTATTATCAGAAAAGCAGGCAAGCAGTAAGTATTTGTGGAATAAATATCCCATAATAAATATTTACCTCTCATCTACAATAACAACTGAAGACGGTTCTCAAACATTCCTTTTTCCAAGAACAACTTAAGACAGTTCTCAAATACGACTGTGTCTAGGAATCACCTAGAAAGAGTGTTAAAACTGTAGATCCTTAGATAACAGACTCACCCAGTCTGTCACAGGTCCAGGAAACTATTTCTGATGCCAGTGGTCCTCCGTCTACACTCTCAGTAACACCTCTTAGAAAAAAAGTAGATTTGCCAGACCCGACTGCAATAGCAGCTTCCCCAACAATAGACAGTTGTCATGCACTTGGCTCACAGGACCTTAGCACCACGTTCATTAACTTAATTTGGTGATCAAGTTAAGTAAACGATAGTGGCGTGATCGATAAAAGCAGAGCAAATAGGCACAGCACTGTTGCCCCCAGGCCTCACGCAGTCCTGCAGATGTGGCCTGGGAAGGTTTCTTAGATTAATTTGTAAGATGGATTGAGCCACTGCATCTCCACATGAAGGTTTTCAGACGAGACCTATTATTTGCCTTCGCTTTGATTGTTCTCACCCCACAATGGGAACAAGTGGATCCAGAGAGGGTCAACCAGTGGGGCCTCAGCTCAAACCCACCACATCCATCCAAAACCTAGGTCAGGACCAGGGAGGTGGGGCCTGGTTCCCACATCAGGAAACCTTATTGTGTGATCGTACTTGGAGACAGACTGAGTCTAAACCCTGGGGAGGAGGATGAGTCTCTGCAGACAGCATCAGCCCATCTGCAAGCAATCAGAGTTGGTACTTTCCTGGGACAAGGAAGAGCAGCAGGGACCTTCTGTCCGCAGCCTCCCCACAAACCCTGCACACCTGCTTTATCACTATCTTCCCCATTATCATGGCCATCATGTCTTTTCAGCATTTGTTTTGGGCCAGGTATGATGAGCAACCCTTTTCTTGCATCATAGTGCATTTAATCCTTACAACAACCCTCAAATGTAGCTACTGCATAAGACCCCATTTTACAAATAAAAACACAGGATCTCAGGTCACGCAGTGTCCTAGGGCTGCCCTGCTAATGGTGGCAGAGCTGCATTCAAACCTGGGCCTCGGTGACTCAGGGCTGCGCTTCTCAGTGGGCACTACAGTCTAGGCTCGGACTGTCTCCGAGTGAACATACATAAGGGGATTTTCTGACAAAGGACTGCAATTTGGGGTACACAATTCTGAATTGTTTCGGACTGTCCCAGGCATCAAATGTTTCCTCCCAAGTGTATCTGTCTGCACGCCCCCACAGCCAAATGCCAGCAGCTCCCTCCTCGGGTCAAAATGAGTCCCACCATTTTCCAAATATCCCTAGGGAGGTGGTCCTACCCCAATGAGAAATATTGCTCTAGTGCCCAAGTGCTTTGCCTCTGTCCATCAGAAACATGCTTTCCTTCTTTCCTTTTTTTTTTTTTTTAAAGATTCTTAGCACAAACATAGTTCCTATAACTAGGAACCAGAAACCTATGAGATCTGGTAAAGCTCAGTCATCCTTCAACCTACAAGGCCCCTCACCAGGGTGAGGCTCCAGGAGAAGTTATGAGCAACAGCTGACAGTCAAACAGACTCTTTAATCTTGCAGTGCCTTCTAGACAGGGCCTGTCAATGGAAGGCCCTTTCTGGCCAGGAAGGTTTTTCCAGGGAGTCAGCTCAGACAGCACAGTTGTCCCCAGAGATTCCTAGCTTTAGGTTGTTAACTCTTGAGGGACTTAAGAGATTATTTTGTCCATTCTCCTCCATTTACAGATGGGGAGATGGAGGCCCAGAGAGGTAGAGTAATTCACCTCAGGTACACAGCTAGCCAGGGTTCTGGCTGGGACAAGACCCCCATCTCCACCGCTCTTTCAATGTTGGCCACTCCACTTGCAGAGGCCATCCGCCGGGAAAGGCAGTGCATCTTGGAGAAATGGAATGACATCATACAAGGCAGAATCAGAGGAACCAGGGATGCTGTATGCCCAGAGGAGAGACCTCACCAAGCAGGACATCTGTCCACAAGGGAAGGGTTGTCACGTGGAAGAGGCCTGGACCCGTGTGGCCTTGAATGTGGAACCAGGACCAGTCACCACAAGGAGGGAGACCAGGACAGGGTTTGGCCGGCTCCAAGGATGATCTCTGTGGTCCTCAGAGCCGTGTGAGCAGGAATGGGGTGCCTTCAAAGGAAGGGGCTTCCTGAGGCTGGAAGTGCTGGAGCAGAGGAAGAGGAAGGATGACAATGAGCTGCCCGCCAGGCAGATGGCTGGGGGTGGATTCCCTGGCCTTAAATGTGCCTTCCAACCAGAAAGGCTTTTCCCCATGGCAGCCACCTGACCTCCCTCTCACGCCCAAAGCAGGTTCCCCGCCCTCCTCAGACCCCACGGCTCTGGGACCCCCAGAAGCCGGGTGTCCATGGTACTGAAGCCACGGGATCCTCAGGGCCTGGATTCCAGTAATCATTCCCTCAAACGAGGTCACACAGGGTGGGGCCCTGTGCCTACTGCTCTCTGCACAAAAGACTGTAGTTTTCCTGCAGGGAGAACCACGCTGTGGGAAGTGTGCCAAAGGGCCAGGGAACAAATTTGCCTCTAAGGGCCTGGGGAGGGGGCACAGGCAGGGGATTCCCACTGGGGAACCCACCGTGTTGGCTCCAAGAACATCACTGCCAGCCGGGCTGCACCCCAGCAGCTGTTCCCCACGTCAATGAAAAGCAAAGGCTAGGAAACTCCCCATATTGGGGGGCCCAGAGGGGGTGACAGCCACACTCAACTGTGAGAACCTTCATTGCTCATGTATGATACAATGACAGTAATGACACCTCACGCTGCAGCAGAGCATTCATGAGGCGGAACCTGGTCTGCTGTGGTTTTTCGTAGCTTTTCATATGTCGCCCTGGGCAGTATACAAAATGTCACATGATACACAGTGGTAGGCCCCTCACCCTCCCAGCACACAGGCAGTAACAACTGCCCCGTGGGACAGTCAGCACAGGGGTTACTTTGCCCATTTTAGAGATTAGGAAACAGAGGCACATGAGCTATTAGGTATCTTGCCTAAATTAGGCCAAGTTTTCTTTTCTAGGTCTAAGGACAATGTTCTCTCCAGCACACACACACACACACACTCACACGTTTTAAATGGATAAGCAACTAGCATTTGAATAACTGTTCTTAATGAAGATGGTGACCTTGGAAACTGTCAATGCAAGCATCACGTGGAGCAAAAACACGGAGGTGGGGTGGGGGCGGCTGAAAATAAGGGGAGCAGCTGGACGGCAGGGGTAGGACCCAAGGCTAATGCTGCTCATGTAGAAGCGGAGCTGGACAAACATCTGTCAGCCATGGTACACAGGCTGTGGTGCCCACAGCCTCCCCCACACTCAGGGGACCCACAGGCTACAACCTGCCGAGGGCAGCACTTGACCTCTGGGTCATATGCTGCTTCCCCATAGCTGACTGGGTCACGGAGGGAGGAGAGGTCCTAGGACACTGCCCCTCCCCCCCAAAGGTCTGTCAAAGGTGATTTCTACATAGAAAACTACCTGAAAAACAGCCAGGCTCATCCCAGCAGGGAAAGACACAGAAATCATCCAAATACAAGGTATGGGGGCTCATGGCATGTGGCCCATTCACACAGACTTTACGGCAGCAGATCCGGGGGAGTACTCACTCTGTGCTACCGTGGTAGATTTAATAACCAATCCCAGCCTTCCTTTGGCAGCTGGGAGACTGGCCTTTGCCTCACCCTCAAATCCAAGTCTGGAGCCAACGTTCGCCCCCAGCTTTTCCACAACTGTCCCTCGCTGTGGCTGGGAAAAGGGAACGTACCAGGCTGCCCGGGGGACCCCCAGGCACCTGCACGGCCTCAGCTATCTTGCTGAGGATGAGTTCTGCAGGCTACCCAGACAGGTGACAGAAGGAAGCCGTGAAGCCCCCTGCCCTGGTCACCACTCAGCCTTTCTCACTGGTACAAAGTCTAAGCCATTAGTATGACCGCTCAGGACGAGACCTGGTGATCGACTTTGGGGTGGGGGCAGAGGGAAGAAGGCAGGAGCAGTACAGAAAAAAGGAAGGGACCTAACGTTTACTGAGTACCAAGTATGTCCTGGCTACTTTATATGCATTATCTCCTCTAATCCCATTTAATAGCAGGAAAAAGTGAGGCTCAGAGAAGCCCCAAATCACATATCTAGTAAGTGCAGAGCCAGGATGTGAATGAAGGGTTTGCCTTGACTACAAATTTCCACCACACCAGTGAGTTGCAATTTTTTTTTTCCTCACCACTCCAATATAGAAAATGCTCGACAGAAATGAAGGGGGGAGGCTCCGAAGCTCTGTCTGCTGACTCCCCCCTTCTCCACCTTCAGCCACTCCCTGAGGCCCCACACCACACCCTTTGGAAACCTTGGTGGGTTCCCGGTGGACCACGGCCCTCCCGGATCATTAGATGCGCCGAAAAACACTCTGGGAGGCCTTGGTGCTGCACCTGCCAGGGCAGGATTTGCTCAGGGCCCCGGAAATGCAGACAAAACCGTTCCCGAAGCCACATTCCCACTGCAGGCGTCCCAGCCGGCCCCCTGGCAGGGAGCACTCCAGCTGTCTTGAATTGTTTGCTCCTCAAGCGGTACTCCCAACTCTGTACACACCCTTCACGGTCACCGCGGCGTCTGCCTTCCCACTCCCGCCCCCAGAACCCCCGCACCTGACCCAGGCAGCCTTAACAGGACAGAACAGAAGCCAGGGGCTTGCCCCCAGGTCCCTCAGAGGCAGCATCCCTCCAGGCTGGATGTCGACAAACCAGGAGGGTGAAAGAGCATTTTCCTCACTTCCCTTCAGTGGCCGCCTCTCCACCTGCTGACCATAGTCCTAAGCGGCCCCCTTCCTCCATCTGGGAGTACACCTACTGGAAGGCTAATGTCGGCCCTGGAGTCCCATGGCCAGTGTACTCCTCTCTTCACCCTCTTCCTCCTCCTGCAGCACAAGACAACCCACGCCCCCAGTGTGGTCTGCTTCCAGGTCTCCGGGCCCACTGTCACCCATTCCCCCCAGGGGTGAGCTCCAGGCCACCTTGTCAGAGGAGGAACTTCAGTGCTGGGCCGTGCAGGCTGAAACCCAGAAGTGAGAGAGCAGCGCTGCCAAGCACCGACCTTCCCCCCCACTCCTGCTGCACCCCCACCTCTGCAAGGAAAAGGCAACAGCCCGGCCATGACTGAGGCTGAGATCTAGAGGCAACTCACACAGAGAGGGCCAGCTCCCGGCCTGGCTAGGTAAACATGCAAATATGCATGCAAATTATACGCAAATCTAGGGCCTGGCTTCAGGTTCCTGGCACCCTGCCATTTCGGCTGCCTGTGGCTCACCCCATTCAGGCACCTGGGTGCCTGCTAGAATATACTGGGTCGGGGCTGTGAAAGCACTTAGCAGGCTGGGGGCTCTCTTCCTCTTGGCTGCTTCCAATGTTCCTAAGAAACACCTCCTCCCAGCTCATGTGGGAGGAAACCATCTCCCAGCCTGGCAGCCGTACCCCTGAAAAAAAGTACAGAACATCCACCCTCCCTTCAATTCATCCACAGATAAAATTATCCTTTGCCAAGCAGAGCAGGGGACCAAGCAAGTGACAAGGATGGAACTCCTGGAGAAACAAACAAGGTAAAGGGGGGCTTAAAGTCTGTACCACCCCATCAGAGGCCACAGCCCATGAGGTGCTCCAGGCAGACTTCCCCACTGCACCTGGGGGCTCCCAGCCTGCCTGTTGGGGGTTTGCTCCTTAGCAAAGCATCGCTGGGCCAAAGCCCCCATCGGCTTGCCCACTTCTTTCCTGTTCCTTAATCTAAGAAAAATAAGCCTCTCCGGCCTGTCTCCTGGGATCTACCCAACATAAGTGCTGCCTTTGGGTCAACTGCTTGCTTGCTTTTTGTTCCTAATTGAGCTCCCCATTCTGCTGCGGAAATATATTAAAGGCAGCTGACTCTAATGCCCAGCAATAAGAAGCATCTGAAAGGGTTGGTGGGCATGCTGGCAATTCCATTCTCCCCCAGGTTATTCCAGCCTCTCTGCCCGCCTCCCCACCCGGACGCTCACCGGGCTTTCACCTGCTTCCCCAAAGTTGAGTTTGGCATTTTAAGATTTAAAAAACACAGTTCCCCAGTGGTGCCCCCCACCCCTTTAATTAGACACTGAACAGTGTTAGAGATTTTCTTAATGGCTTGACGAAGGCTTTTAATTTGGTCTTCTCAGGAGAGAACCATGAGTCCCCATCCTAGAGGTTGGGGTGGGAATGAAAAAAAAATCAATGCAACCCATTATTTTGGCTTTTAGAAAACAGGAATTTTAGTGCCGGGGAAGCTTGCTCTTTAACACAGTAAAAATGCAAATGCAGGCAACACAGATGCTGGCACGCTGGATGTAACGACAGAGAGCGCCTTGCTGGGGTTCATCTGGCTGCCCAAACCTGGATTTGTTTTGGCAATAATAAGGTGGTTATTGGAGACTCGATAACCGATCATTAAAACGCCTGCCCAGTTCAGTTCTGGGGAATCGGTCTGAGCTCAGCTTTCATCAAAAAAAGGTACTTCGAAAGGAATGGAAATAACAGAAGCTTAAAACACATTCAATAACTGCTTAACTCCATCCAGAGGATGTTCCATCTCATCTTGCTTTCTTCCTTCTCTGCCTGCCTCCTCCCGCTCCTCACAGATGGATGTACAAATGATTGCAAGAGGATACTGTTTTCTGTAACAGGCTCCAACATTCACATTTACATTCTCCTTGGTGCCGTGGGGGGGTGACTGGCAACGAGAGAGAAAACGCCCCAAGCCCCTTCTTCCCAGTTCTCACCGCATCCCATCTTCCCCTAGCCGCCTCCACCGCCCGCCCTCCCCACCACTGGCACCCGCCGCCCCAAGCAGAACAGGCCCCAGGGACCAGCCTGGCACCTAAGACCCAATTAAGGGACGAAGGAAAAGAAAGGCCTGTCTGGCAAGTCGCCCTGGCGCCCAACCCAGATGCTGGAGCCTCTGAATGGCAGGGCCGCCGGGGCTCTGCAGACCCAAGGGTCGCCGAGGTGCCACCTCACCTGGCACCTCCAGCCCAGCTGCAGGCCAGTGGCAAATTCCTTCTCAAGTTGGGAAGGGTCTTGCCCCTCCGGCTGTCCTGCAGCCTTCTGGGCCTTTCTCCACCCCCACCCATATCTGCTCCCTCCCTATCAAATAGCTTGGGTTTCATTTATTAATGCTGGCTTCTGGTAGGGGGAGGGGCGCGCCTTCAGGTATTTGCTCAGGGACAGCCACTCCTGGAGTAGGGGCATTCTGGAAGAGGTCTCCAGAAAGTGGGGCGCCCCGGCGGGGGAGGGATTTGAGGACAAAGCTGGACAAGAGTGTTGCAGCCACTCCTGTCTCTGCTTCTCGCCTAACAAAATGGACAAGGGGTAGGGGGTGGAGAGACACCTAGCCAGGGAGAAAGCTACCACTCCTCACCTTATGTATTTTTAATATTAAAGTAATTAAAGCTGTGAGCCCAGCCGGCATGCGGGGCACAGGGAGGCTGGGGTGTGTGTTGAGTGGGGGCGGCTGAAAGGGAAGCAGGCTTCTTGCTCCACTAAAGTGGGATGACAGGGTGCTGTGTAGGGGGGCAAGAGGTTAGCCAACCAAGACCACCCAGTGGACCCCAGTGGGTCTGAGAAACTCAACTATGTCCACAATTCAGAGGCTCCCTGCACCCCAATCTCTGGGTAACCCCCAGCAGCATTTTACGAATAATATAGGGTCACCCTGCTCCCCCCACCCCACCCCTCGAGCCATGAGATACTGCAGGCCGCTCCTGCAGGTTGCAGACTCCAGACCCCTGGGGCTTGGGCACCGAAGGACTAGACCCCTCCCTTCCGGAGAGCCAACCTTCCTCTGGATTGCCCTTCCCCCATCGGCGGGGGTAAAGAGCAGCCGCTGGGCCAGGGCACCGGCCAGGGGAAAGGGGGAGAGAAGCCGCCCCAGGGCTCCAAGGAGAAAAGTTAGAGGGCTGAACAGGTAAAGCTGAGCTTCTACGAGCTCTTGTGCTCCGCCGCGCTAGGGCGCGGAGTTCGGCCGCCCGGTCTCCCGCCATCTGCGCGACCCCGGGCACGTTCTCTGCGATGGCCTGGAAGCCCCGCCGCCAGCAACGGCCTGGTCTCGACTCTGTGCCCAGGTGATTCAAGTCGGAAATGCCTGCCCCTTCCAACCTCCAGTCCCGTCTACCTCGAGGATCAGGTGCGCAGCGCCCCAGCAGCAGGTCTGGACATGCCGGACACCTGGACCCACCCCTAGCAACGCCTTCTCTCCAGGGAAAGCGACACGCCCTCCCCAAACCGAAGCCTTGTCCCCGTGTCCCGCTGACCTGACGCCGAAGCGGAGCCTCTCGCACCTTGGGGCGCGCTGCCCGAGGTGGCCAAGGCGGTGCCGCGAAGCCCGGGCTACTGCCCGCGGCAGGGGGGGTGAAGGGGCCGGGGGAAGCCGACCTCTGGGTTTGGAGAACAAACTTGCTATCCGAGGGACCTCAGCTCTCGGGCCCCCCCACCGCCCTCCCCGACCCGCGTCCAGTCAAGGTGGGCATAAGCGCCATGCGGCGCGGTGCCGGGGGTCCGGGGCGGCGGAGGGCGCGCGGAGGCGGAGGAGGAGTAAGCGCGGAGTCCGAGCCCCCAGTAAGCGAGGGCTCCCAGGTGAACAGTCTCGGCCTGAGGACCCTTCGACTCGGAGGGCACCGTGGGGTTCCAGGCCACCAAGCCGCCGCGGACAAGGGGCTGCGGGAGGGATCCGGGGCAGAACCGCGGCCCGAAAAGGAGCGGGGAGAGGAACGGGTGGCGCCTTCCCCGCCACCCCTACGGGCGCGCCCCAAAAGGCAGGCGCGGGCGGCCGGCAGAGCTGTCCAGGGCGGGCTCTCACCTGACCCATCTCCGCGTGCCTGCTGCCCCCGCGGCGCCCCACCCGGGGCCAGGCACTCAGGTCGGGCCCCGGGCCCCCGGAGACCGCCGGGCACCCTGCCTCGCCGCCAGCCGCGCGCACCCCGGCCCCGCCGCCTCCGCTGCCCGCGCGGCTCTCACCTTTGTGTAAAGAGTCCAGGAGCAGGAGGAAAGTTACCAGCCACATGCCATAAAGAGGCCCTTTTCTCCGGGGAGGTGGTCCTGTGGCCGGCCGTGCGGCAGCGCCTCTCCCCCGCTCAGCGCGCTCCCAGCCGCCCGCACTCCGCGCCCCGCTCTTTCTGCTCCTCAGCCCAGCGCTCGGCGGCGGCGGCTCCTCCCTCCTCGGCTCCCTGGCTCCTGTCATCGGCGGGGCTGGGCCAGGCGGCCGCTCTCCCCGCCCCACCGCGGCACCCCGGGTGCGGAGCGCCGCGCGAGCCAGGAGCGCACAGGGCCCCCAGCCCCGCAAGCCCGGGGAGGGGAGGGGGCCTGGACCTACAGCCCTGACCCCGGGAGGCCGTCTGAAAAGCTAGGGGTCCCTGCCCCCCACCGGCCCGGGGCCTGTGGTCGCACATGGGCATGTGTCATACGTGTACCTAAAGCCTGCCGTGATCCGCCAACCAGGCCCCGTGTCTCCTGTCCCGGTCACCTGGGGCCAGTGCTTCCTGCCTCTTTCAGACACAGGTTAGCCCCTTGAATAGGGGAGCAGGGATGCTCCGGGTAAAATCCAGACTGAGATCCTTCCATGCTGCCCAGGGTGGCACCCCACCTCACAGCGCAGAGCTGCACGCCCTTCCAAACCCTTGGCTCTGCGAGCCTGCCTCTTGGGGAACCCCCGCTGAGTCCAGCCACCCAGCAGCCCTCTGTCCGAGTTTTCTTCAGCACTGGGCACATGGTGATTATTTAAACATTTACAATACATAGTTTACTGTGTGCTCTACCTCGTCCTTCATCTTCACCTCCCCTCCCATCATAGTCTTCTCACCACGCAGAAATTGGTTTATTCCTTATACCAATCTGCATAAATTTGGCATGGTGTTGAATTAGGCTTGAGTGAGGGCAGCTCTCAGTGACAAAATAAATGTTGAGCACCTGCTGTGTGCCAGGCTCCCGTCTAGGCACTAGGGACAAAGGCCTGGTTGAGTCAGGTCTGCTGGGAAAGGTTGATTACCATTAGAAAGCCCTCCTCAGGTTGTCATTCCAAATTAATGGCCCGCACCTGAGCCAGAGAAGACATCCACAGTGGCCCTGAGAATGGAAGAGGAGCCAGGAGAGTAATGGGCGGCACCTGGACATGCTCTGGCTGCCTGTCTGGGGATGCTTGGACCGGGTTCTCTGAGGTGCTGGGGGGAGGGAGATAGAGAGGTGGCTGTTTAGCTCCATTTGACTGAGGAAGAAAATTTACCTCCCCAAAATGTCTTACCTAAGTTCAGACAGGAGAACTAGACTCCTCGTTCCAGGTTTTGCTGAAGGAGCTCTAGAAATTTTAACTGAACATTTTTAAGTGTGTGTCTACTTTTTTTAACATACTAAAATATGTGAATTTTACCAGTTTAACCATTTTTAAGTATACTATTTAGTGGCGTTAGGTATAGTCACAAGGTTGTACAATCATCACCATTCGCCATTTCTGGAACTTTTTCATCATCCAAGCAGAAACTGTGTACCCATTAAACAATAACTCCCCATTCTCACCTCCCCCAGCCCCTGGTAACCACTAATCTATTATGTCTCTATGAATTAGCCTCTTTTAAGTACTTCATGTAAATGGGATCATATAATATTTGTCCTTTTATGTCTGGGTTATTTCACTTGGCATAATGTCTTCAAGGTGCATTCATATTGTAGCATGCGTCAGAATCCTTCCTTTTTATGGTTACATAGTATTCCACTGTGTGTATAGACCACATTTTCTTCATCCATTCTTTGTCAATGGACACTTGGGCTGGTTCCAGTTTTTGGCTATTGTGAATAATACTACAATGAACATGGATGTATAAGTATCTCCTCGAGACCCCGCTTTCAACTCTTTCCCGCATGTACCGAGAGGTGGAATCGCTGGATGGTAATGCAATTCTATTTTTGGCTCTTTGAGGAACTGCCAGATGCATTGACCTTTTTTGTACAGTGCTTTAAGAGTTCAAAGGGTTCTCTCCTGCAATCGCTCCATGTAATCCTCACAATATCCTTTGAAGCTTTATCACCCACTTTCAAAACCGGTGAGAAAAATTAGGCTTTCCTTATTTAAGGTCAACTCAGTTTGTATTACGAGCAACACTAGAACCCAGGGCTGCCGACTCGGGCAGAGCTGCTTCTCTGCACTGTGCTGCCTCCCGTGGCAGCTCAGCTCCATGATGCTAAGCCTGAAGCAGACGCTTGTCCACTAGGTGTTTTGTTCTCTGTAAACACAGGCATAGAGCAGAGACATGGGACAGACTGCAACAGGTGTTCAAGGTGACCCAACCCAGCTCTGTACTTTACAAATGAGGAAATGGAGGCCTGGAGCACAGAAACAGTGGTGGACCTGCCTGGGGTTGTTAAGGCAGTGACAGAGCCCAGATGTCTCCAGACTTCTGGCCTAGCTCCCTTCCCTCACCACCACGAGACTGGGGGACTCACTCTCCCATCATGTCCCTTCCCTTCTAAAGGAAACAGTGCTGAGAGGAATCCAGTTATTTAAAGCTAAGCCTATTGACCCAGAGCACCTGGTCAGGTCATGCCTAAAATAAACTGCTAAGTCAGACAGGATGAAAGGGGCTGCTGTCTGCTGGGAGGGGGCGGGTCCTGTGTGGGACTAGGGGTCTCAGCACAGCTGCTCCTGCCCCACATGCTGGAGGGAGAGAGGACTCCCCCTTTCTCCATTTACCTGTAGAACCTTCTATAACCTGAGTGTCCCCCCTGTGCTGGTTACACCTGGAGGCCTTCACGGGGTCACAACACTACATAGAGGGCCAAGTGTTTCCTGAAGGATGAGTCATTCACTGTCAGTGACTACAGTCCTGCTGTGCCCTGAAGAGGAGACATTTGTGTGGAAATGGGGTAAGCAGGCAGGGAGGGCAGACTTGGACTCTCTAGCACAAGGAGGCTCTATAATGTCAGGGTTAGGAGCGTGGCTTTGGAGTCAGACAGAGCCAGGATCTCAGCCTAGCCCTGCCACTTACTAGCTGTGTACTTGTGGGGAATTTGTGCCAAGCCATGGCTCCCTCACCTGTGAAATGGGACCATCCCAGCATTTACCCCAGAGGGCTGTTGGGAAGATTAAGAAAGACGAGTCCAGTGGCTGGCACATAGGCACAGGTAAATATGTCAGTAATGTTAGCTTTGCTCAGAGAACCTTGACGGCCAAGCGGGTAGGGGAGGGAAAGCTCTATTGAGACGTGGGGATGACATCCTGTACTCCAGACCGTGACGAAGCCAGCTAAGGAGCCCGGAATCTGGGGAGAGGCTGCAGAAGCATGGAGGGATGCACACCCAGGGCTGGAAGAGCATAGGGAGGTCGCCAGCAAGGGAGGGACCCGAAAACAGACAGTCCTTATGATTTTGTATTTTCCATTTCCTAGGTTTAATCCCTCCTTCATGTTTAGGAAAATATCTTTGAAAATGACAGCCTGGCTCAGATGTGTCCACAAGTCCCCTCTTACCTCGAGTTGTGCGTGGAGGGGTGAGCTTAGCAAGACAAGCGGGAACCGCAGCGGAAGAGTGAGCCTCAGGGGAGGAGAGGGGGTGGCTTGTTCCACCCATGCCCACCTTGAACCCTGACATCCTCCTCCCACAGCTGATGTTTGGGAGGAGCTACTTCTTAATTTTGGTAAAAGGGACAATAACTTCTCAGCCCCCAGTTGGATGGAAGCCCTCACACCCGCATGCAAATATATGCCCACCAAAGTGAGAGCAAACACAGTTGCCCAGGCAGACATTCACATGTTCAGGTGAACATAAACACTTAATGGCAGGCACACCTGTGCTCAAATGAGATTTGAATGTAATCCAAATATTCTGCATTGGCACCTATGCATATGTCTTAATTTTTTTTTTTGTACAAAAGCCTCAAATTTGTCAGGTTCATTTCTAGTAGGGATACACCATCCATGTGAAAACAATGATTAATTTCAATATGTTGTTGCATCAGAATGCTGAGCAGTGATGTGGCTATTGTGTGTGTGTGTGTGTGTGTGTGTGTGTTAGTGATGCGGGTTGAAGTTACATGAAGGCACTAGGAGGTGAACCCTCTCTGATTCAGGTTAATCATAGATATTTGGGGGTGTTATTCTGCCATGTTATATTAGGACTAGAGCCATCATGAGAAACAGCAGATGTTTTTATTGTTTAGTTTCAAACAACAGCTTATATGTTTTAGGCACTTTTCTTAAAAAATAAAAAACAAAGGCTTATAATTATTTTAGCGAAGCCTTTATATGTGCTCTGAAATTCTTTAACTTCAGCATAAATATGGTTTTTATAAAAAGAAATCAATACTGAACCAGGTCAACATTAAAAACTTAACATTTGGGGCTATATAGCTAATTTTGAGTTGACCTTTTTGGTATGTATTTATTGATTGGAGGAGAAAAAACAAACGAGGGATTTCCTGCCCTCTTTTTCAATTTGCAACTGATTTTAATGTTATAGAAAGAGTTAAACCAGAAATCCTGGGTCCTAGTCTCACTTCTGCCACCTTAGCCGGCTGCTTGATTTTGGACAAGTCACGTTACCTTTCTGGGCCCCAGTTTTCTCACCAGTAAAATGAGAGAGTTGAGCTAGAATGATCACCAAGTTTCCCTCCTAACACCAGACATGAGGTGAGTACAAATGTGCATGCATCCCTGTGTGTGCGTATCCACAAACTTGCATGATCTCTCTAATGCAGGCAAAGAAACAAATCCTAATTTTCACGCACAGAGACTCAGAAGCAAACAAATACAAAAAAAGCTCATGAAAGTAGTTTTAGCTCCAGATGCATGCACACATATCTAAAATATACTTCCATCTTCTTGAGATGGGATGAATCATTGCAATAGACTATGGTGCCTGTACAAGAAGGTAGTACATATCACTAAGTTACTCAGGCATTCCTTAAACCAAACTTCCTTATGCTTAGCTCGGGGGATATCTAGGTATGCTCAACCTCTTTCCCTCTCAACATTTTGAATTGTAACATTATGGTTCTAAGCTCACTGGAACAAGGGGCTCAAAGCCCTGAAGTTCCTCCCCGACAGATGGGGGTCCTTGGGGTCTTGTTGCTCTTGTTCAGGCCACTGTCCCAGGAGGGCTGGTCAGGGGCTGCAGAAACTCCCAGCAGGGCAGGAGCCCCCTGAATAACCATTGCCTCTCTCCTGATGTTCTCTCTCTGAGATGCCAACTGAGAGAAGTTCCCTGACTTCTGAATTCTGTGGAGCTGGAGCTCACTGCCACATTTCTCTCTGGGGTTGGGGTGGGGTGGGAGGAATTCAGACTAAGAGAAAATCAAAGAAAGGAAAATTCCATGAGTGGGAGCTAACTGTGCCGGCTTCCCAAATTATGTGGCAGGTCTTCTGACCCAAGAGACACAAATGCACTCATCAAATTGTATTTTAGCATCTCCTATCCTGGAAAGCATGCTTTATTTTTCACTCCTTTCTCAAGTACCCAAGGTTCCTTCTTCCCCTATGCAAGCCTTCTCATGTAGCCAGGCCTGGTCAGGCACTGTAGCCTTCTCCTGGGCTCTGCTTGCCCCAGACATTAGCCTGGCCTGTGGCTCTCCTCCCTCTATCCTGCATGGTGGCTATTTATGCACACGCCTGACCTGTCTCCTCTTCTAGACACTGGGCTGCTAACTCTTCTGATTTGTGCCTGCAGAGCCTAGCCGAGTGCCATCTTGCACTAGGGGACACTCAGTAAATATTGATTTAATAACTGGAAAAGCTTATTCTTACAAGTTTGCAAATCCCTGACTACAACTTCACAGGTCATGCCTTCCAGAAGCATGTCCTTTAACTGGAATCAAGGCCTTAAGCTTTGCAGCTCTCCCCTTGGATGTTCTGGCCTAGGAGGGTGGGCACCCAGCAGGCCATCAGACTGGCAGGAGCGCTGACCTGCACAGCCGGGCGTCCCCATTGTCTTCACTGTCATCCTCACACTGGGCTTTCCGGGTCCACAGGCTTCAGTTTGCTTTCATTTCTGAGTCTCTCCAAAAACAGGCTGGACCAGAATTGTTTTGCTCATTATGGAGATGAAGAAAATGAAGCTCAGAGAGGTTTGTGATGTGCCCAGAGGCAGATCTACCAGAAAACTAATAAAGCTTAACCTTCAGGGTCCCATAGGGCCCTGGTATTGTGGCCACAAGGTCAAACAGTACTGGTAATTTGTTAGAACACTATAGTTTAACTGCTCCTCTTTTCCCCACTCTGATTTTTCCAGATCTGGTGTGCATTGGGGAATCTGACCCAGGATTCTCCAACATGAATGAGTGATGGATCTATTAGATTTGGGACTGCTGGGATATATTTATGGGATTCAAAGGATCTACAATGTAACCATCCCAGTGTAGGGAATGGCTTGCACGAATATTCCTACCACTGGGCCAACTCACTTGGCTTTGTGACACGAGGTTACAAAGTTATGGGGCCAGAGTTGTATCACAATATGACCATGGCCTGATGTGCCTGCCCGAGGGGTGTGTGGATGTAGTGGAGGAGGAAAAAGGGTCCAAACGTACAGAGCCAGAAGCCAGCTGTGTAAAATTGTGAGCAGAGTAATTTTTTCAGAAGCCTTGTAGAGGTGGATCAGGCAGCCAGCGCGAACGTGGCACGTGCCCAGATTTTGTGGTATTTGTGGTATTCTGGCACTTTTTTCAAGATTTGTCATTTATTGCAATTTCTTTTTATCGTCCTAAATAAAGAATCGCATTTGTACCTAATTTTGTCTTCATAATTTTGTACCATTCTCCCTGAAGAAGTTTCTCCCAATAGCCTAAGCTTCAGGTCCTACAAAACCTGAAAGGATCTCAGGAAACTTCTTCAGGCCACACTGTGGTGGCTGAGCTGGGCCTAGAGGCAGGTTTTCTGGATTCTGGCCCAGGGCTCTCCCCACCAGTTCCTTGCCTCAAAGATGAAAGACAACGTGTACTTTGTATGTCTGTACAGGGCCTCACACACGTGTTACTTAAATATGCCATAGCTCCCTGAAGAGGTTGTCCTTGGTGAAGGGAAGTCAAGGCCTGGGCCCATGGTAGTGGCCTTGGCTTGGATGAATGTCCTCTTCCCTGGGATTCTGGCCATTTTCCCATGGACCTGACCTGTTGGTCCACAGACTGGAGGACCCCTGGCACGAAGGACAGCTTGGTGCACCCTGATCCCCTCTACCCCTCCCTGTGGGACAATGTCCCTCCTGTCACTGTGATTGACAGCCATCAGCATGGGGGAACAGAGAAGCCCCTCAACATCCCAGATCATGGGCATTACCAGCAAGCCCTCCTGCCTCTCTGAGCAGGGAAAGTCCACCTGCTGTAGGGGTGGCTGGAAGGCGACCAAGGACATTGTGTGGGGACAGTGGGTGACATCAGCCCAACAGCCTTAGAGCTCACCTCTCCCTGCCCCATCTCACACCCACAGGCTCCCTTTACACCACCAGACAGTGCTAATACCGTCCCTGCTTAAATGCTTCCAGGGTCAAGGGGCTTCATACCCACCCAGAAGCTCATACTGATTTCACCCCAGGTGAGCACCCACCCACTCTCTTCTCTCCTGAACCCCATCTGCCTTAGCCCCCTGGAGCTCACAGGACGTGCCCGATCTCCGCCAGACGACAGCTTCTCTGATGTTTGAGAACAGCTACCACAGGCTCCCCCAAGCCTTCCTTTTGCAAGGCTAAATATTCCTGTTCTGTCAGCTCTTTCCCTTCTGACATAATTTCCAGACCCTTCACTCTCCTGCTTTCCCTTCTGCACACACTCAACTTGAACAGCCCTGTTAGAAACAGAATGGACCAAGCACTTCAGATGAGGTCCAGCAGCCCCGAGGACAGGAACTGTCGCCCCCTTGATCAGTATCTGAACTTCTCCTTTTTGTTGCCTGGGATTTTATTGGCTTTGGGGACAGACATGCCAATAAAGCCGGGTCTCTTTCCTATGAATTACTGCTGGGCTGGTGTCCTTAGCCCTGTGACCCTGTGGCGCAGTATTCGGAAGGAGGAGGCACATGACTAGACACACTGTTGAATGATGGGAAATGGAATGCTGCACAGGTCAAATGGCATCCCTTACGCAAGGGGGCAAGACTCCTTACAACCTCTGCGGTCCTCACCTGGCCTCAGGGAGGCGGTAGACCTCAGCTGAGAGTGCAGGAGTAAAGAGACAAGGGCTCCATCTCAGGCCACAATGGCCTCGAAAGCTTGGTAACTTTACCAAACATGACTTTATTTTAAGCAAAACTGCCTGAAAAGGCAAACAGATCTAATACCACATTTCCCAAGTGCGTCATGAGAAGAGAATAGGTGGTACGCCAAAACTAAATTATACTCAGATAGGTTTGGAAAACACTGGAAAAATCAAAGGTAAATAGGTTTCTTTTACTGCAGGACTTCCCAGAGCCTTTAAAAGGCTAATTAATGGACATGGTGAACCTCCCAGTGGTAGATACAATGTGAGGTATTTGGGGATGTTTCCCATTTCCCCGGGTCTACAAACTTCATGCTTTCACTGCCTCTGCTACACTCCACTCGGAGGAGGCATTTCTTGTGAGTTTGTTTACTCTTCCAGCGTTTGTGTCCGGCCCCTGGGCAAGGAGCTCCCAGCATTCCTAGAAACTCCAGCTTGGAGCCATTGCTCCGAGGGAGCTCACCTTCCAGCGGGGCAGGAGACCCAGCGAGGGCGACAGAGGGAGGCCTGCAGGCTGAGTCAGAAGGTCCGAGGAAGGGGCAAGGAGACCTTCGGCTGCGAGCACTTGTGTCACAGAGGAGGAAACAATGGCCAGGAAGATGGAAGACATCCCAGGCCACACGGTGAGAGGGACAGGGCGGGGCTTGGATCCCACACCTGTCCTGTCTGCTTCGGCATTCATGGCCCAGATGGCACTGCAGTCCTTAGCCTCTGCTCGCCTACGTCTCTGTCCTCGGCAGCCAGGACGGCACCTCGCCCAAGGCAGGCCCTTAGTGAGGCTGTGGGAGTGGGCTGGCTAGGGTGACTTGTAAGACCTCACCTAGGGCTGAGATTTGGTGAGTCTGTGAAGAGAGCTGCTTAAGCTCAGAGGAAGAAGTGGTCAGAGAAAAACCAAGGCAGGATGCGGGTGATGGGAAGACCCTGGGCAGGCATAGCTGGAGAGAAAGGACACAGCGGGCATGGGGAGAAGGGCCTTCTGGGGGGTTTCAGGAGAGCAGGATCTGTGGGGTGCGTCTACTCATCTGACACACCCACACACCCAGGGCTGTGTCCTCTAAGACTCACTGGGTAGAACCTTGTTGCTGAACTGAATTGGCCAATTGTTTTTCTGAATCAGCCAAAGGAGCTTTACCATTTGGCATATTATAACCAGAGCCATGGACTCCTAATAATAATGATTATTATAATTACACACTTGCTGTGGGTCCAGTGCCATGCTAAGTACGTGAGATGTATAATCTCAGTTAACCTTCAAAACAACCATATAAGACTGGTATTATTATTATCACCCCCATTTTACAGACAATGAAACTGAGGCAAGAGAAATTAAGTAACTTGTCCAGCTCACACAGCTAGTAGGCATCAGATGCCCACACTTGGAGCTGGACAGCCGGACTTCACTCTTTATTCTCTATTGCAATTGAAGTTGGTTAATAGTGTTTCTGTTGTCACATTTTTAGAAGGATTTTAATATGACAAATTTTAAGCTTTTCAAAAGTAGAAAGAAGAGTAAATGAACTACCACGCACTTATCTTCTAGCTGCAAGTGTCAACTAGTGGCCAATCTTGTTTCTTCTGTATTCCCATACTGCCCCCACTTAGCACCACCAAGGATTCTTTTCTGAAGCAAATCTCATGCATTACATAATTTCCTCCATAGACCCTTTAATAAGGCCGAATCTCATTCTCAGTCACCAGGCCGTCCTCCCTGAGAAGCAGCTTGGGCCAGGTGCACCTCCCCGCCCCCACCTGCCCCACCCCCGGCCCCAGCTGGGCTGCGCCCTCGGGCACAGATGCTCTCTGCTCATGGGGCAGCCTGTCCCAGAGCCCTTACCTTGCAGTCTGGCCAAACGGCCGCTCCGAGCGTCCTCAGAGTGTCGCCTTGCAGCTGAAGCCTGCCAGCAGTCTGGCCCCTCTGGAGATGGGGAACAACCGGACGTGGCGGTTTTCTGTCCAGTGGGGTTGCTGTCGGGACAACAAATCTTCCTCAACCAGCCTGGCCCTTAACCCTGGCCACACTCGTGTCCCCAGTTCCTATTTCAGGATGATTTAGGGCGTTCTCCTCTGCCTAGGAGTGAACGACCCCAGTCCTGTTTAGCCAAAAAGCAAGAGATATGGGGGAGATGGAACTGAAGCAGCTGGAGTCAGATATTCACTGCGTCTCTCATGAACTGGGCGGATGTGTCTCACTTTCCTCAGCTATAAAATGGGAACGTAACACCCCCCTGGAAGTGTGGCTGTGAATGTTGTAAGGAGACAGGCAAGTTTTCTCTGCAGTTGACTAGAAGAGGACGCAGTGCCTGCCATTGCCAGCAGGTGTCGCCCGAAGACCAGCACCTGAAACCTTGGGATGGGGTGAGTTGGGGTGGGAGCTACTCCATGGAGAGGATTCTCTTTCCATATTAGACCCAGTTGTACTTGGGAAAAGAAGAGAAAGTTTAGCCTGTGGGATTTCTCCTTAGAAAAGTCAGTCTGGAGCTGGCTGTACCCTGAGTGAAAAAGGAGTTGTGAGGCCTTCAGAGCATGCGTGAAGCACGGAGACATCTATGCCCACAGTGAGATGCGCATCAACCTCCCCAGCTTACAGATGATGGAACTGAGGCTTCAAGGAGCAAGAAACTTGCGGCAGGTTATGCAGTCACTAAATGATGGAGCTTGGATCCTCCTCAAGTCTTCGGATTCCACATTCTGGGCGTTCTGCTGACACACATTCTCAGAGGCGAAACCTGGCCCAGGAAACCTGAGACTGGGGGTCCTTGCTCCTTTGGAAAAGTATAAAAGGTACAGGTGCTCCAAAGCCCCTGGCAGTTCACATCCTGTGCTCTGAGCACATCTGACCTCTCGGGGGCTCAGTTCCTCTTTCAGCCAGGGGCTTAGCTAGGTCAGTGGCTCCCAAACTCAGCTGCACAAGGGCATGCACACAAGCGCACACAAGCGCACACAAGCACACGGGAGGGGATCTCAGGCTGCAGAATCAGGGATGTGTATTCTACACTTCCCAGGTCCTTTGGAGGGAAGCAGCTTAGCATGGGTTTTGGGACTGGTTTCTGGGAAGCACTGGACTAGAAGGTCTTCTGTGGGCTTATGCTCTGCAGTTTCATAAACAGTTGCCACTTAAGCTTGTCAAAACACCTAACAGTGCCTGGCACATACTTGACTTTCAAATAGTCAATAAGAATTTTGCTGAATGACCGAAAAAGTTTGCAATCACCCAACTGAGTGAAAACACTGCTTCATCCCTCAATTAAAAACCGCATTGCATTGAGGTAGTGCTTTCCGTCTTACATATCTTGTTTATACAGATGACCTTATTCAGTTTCTCTAATGAATTAGATGTTAGAATCCCCATTTTACAGAAGAGGAGACTGAGGTTCAGAGACACGGAGGGACTTGCCCAGGGCTTCCCAGCTAGTGAGTGGCAAAGCCAAGCTTCATACCCAAGTCTGTTTTGTCCCACCCCCAGGGCTTCTTCCACTACACCTTTCCTGCTTCCCGTCATTTTTACTGCATGGTTTGAGAAGGGGGAAAATCTAGAACAGCGAGTCTTTCAAAACTGCCAGGAATGCCTCAGACTTTGGGACAGGTGACATCAGGAGTTTGTCCAGAGACCCCAGGATCAGGAGAAATCCTGCCCCATTTGGCGAAGGGGCTCAGTGCAGAGCTCCAGGGAGGGTGGATAGGCCCCACTAAGAATGCCCACATCTACACTCCCTGGAGAGGGCAGTTTGGGAAGGGCAGGGACCTGTCTCCCCCTTGCTGTGCCCGGCCCCTAGGGTGGGGCTCTGCTCTCTGCAGGGCACATCCAGCTGCCTGCCCACTGCTGGGGAGTCTCTATCATCCGCTGCTGCTGTTCTGCTCTGACTTGGTTCCCAGGCCTCCGTGTGGAGATTCTGGTTATCTGCCGCCCCCTAGTGCCACGGGATGACATGCGGCTGCTGGCGGCTGCCCAGCACAGCGGGTTCTTCACCCACCAGCCCTGCCCTCCACCCCCAATGCGTCTCATAGGTGATGCCAGAATCTGCCTCACTTCCTGCCCCAGCTGTTTCCCTGTCAGCCACAACTCCCCACTCAGCCCTCCCCCGAGACCCTTGACTTTGAAGCTGACACCTGCAATTTTTGTCTCGTGTTTGCGTTTCCCAAAGCCAAGTCCAGGGACAGACGAGGCCTTCTCAAGGCCGCACAGCGGGCTGAGGGCAGAGCTCCCGGTGAAACCAGTTTTCCGCCTTCTCCAGCACTGGCTGGGCTGAGCTGCAGGGGATGTCCTGGGGCCCCAGACTGCTGCCGCAGCTTGGAATGTCCCCCTTCTGCCCTCCTCTGCTGCACTCACCTGGGGAATTCCTCCTGGTGACCCAAAGGAGCCCTTCAGGGAAGCGACAGTGAGAACTTGAAAAGGGAACCAAGTTCTGAGCTTTAGAGACAAACTTCAGCAGGGAGTACCTAAGGGCCTCTGGGGCTGGGGGACGGGGCTGTGGGGTCCAGGCAGGGCCGGAGCATGCAGCCCAACAAGCCTGAAAAATAAGCTCCCAAATCAGAGCTTGGGGAGCTGCACCCCAGAAGCCGGCACCACCCTTCCAGGCATGAGTCCCGTCCACCCCTGGGGGTCAGCCCTCGCCCTGATCTCTCATCACCTCCCCACCCTTCAGTGTGGGCTAAAAGCCCTGGGCATCGAGGTCCAAGTGCTAAAGAATCCTCAGTCACTCAACTGCAAACAAAGTGAATTGTCCCCAGTCCTGGAAGAGGACACTGAAGCCTGGTCCCTCAGGCGATCCCTGGCTCTCGCGGGCCAGCCCTGGGCTCAGCACGGCCCTCCAAGGCCTCCCGAAGCTGCTGTGGCCCTGGCTCCAAGGCCCAGACCCAATCCATCATCCTGGCCATGGATTCACCACAATGACAGGCCGGCAGCGACCTTTGCCTCTGATCTCCTCTGGCCAGGCGTTGGTCTGGCGGAGGGTGAAGAACGGGCGCCTGGCAAGGAGCAGGTCGCTGCCACCCCGGGGGCCTCTGCTGCAGGGTGGTCCAGAGCCCAGCTACCCGGAGCTGCGGATCCACAAGGGGGGGGATTAATCTCTCCAGAGGCAGCAGGCTCACCGCCCAGGAGCAAGGAGGAGTGGGAGGAAGGCCTGGGGACAGGCGCAATGCCCCCCCTCCACCCTGGGCCCCCCTTCGGCCCAGCCCTGTCCCCTCCACTCCCGTAGCCCAGGAAGCCCACCCCTTTGACAGAGGTAGGACTGGTGGAGATCCTCAGGGGGGTTAAGAGAGCCCCCTTCTTTCTCAGTTAGGGGGGTTTCGGATTGCTGGGGGGGTCTCCCCCAAGGTCCTAAGGTTTAGAAAAGTCAGAGGCCCTTGTCAGGGGCACCCGCACCCTGGGGAAGAGAGTAATACCTACAAGGATTAGGGACCATCCGGTCCACGCCTCTGGTTCCCAGCCAGGGAGTGCCAGCCGGAGGGCCAGCGGCCCACCCCTCTCCCTGCCCGGGGCTCCTTCTCTGCCTGCACCACCCCATGTGTGTGAGCTCCCTGTCCCCAGGGGGCACAGAGGCTGGGTGGGATGGCCACTCCGGCATGGGATGGGGGTTCCCCAGCTAATTCTGTCCCCCGCAAACCTCACGTCCAGCTGCTCCTGTCCACGGGTGCTGTGAGGAAGGCCAGGGCAGAGCGTGCTCAGGAGACGCCCCGGTCCCAGCCTTTGGTGCCCCAAGAACACTCTCCCGAGGCAGCTGGGTGAGGTCGCGGCTGGGCCACAGGGGAGCGGCCCGCCCCTCCGGGACTATGAAGCAGGGCTAGGCTGCCTTGGGCCCTCTGCCTCGCTGCCCCCATCTGTCCCCTGGGCGGCCCCGCTCATCTCATACTCGGCCCAGTGACTTTCAACTCTGACTCCACATTAACTCCACCTGGGGAGACTCACAAACCACGGACACGCAATCAATTCAGTCAGAACCTCTGCAGCTGGGGTCGAGCAGCGCCATTCAGGCAACCAACCTCTTTCCCTTGCCTCTACAGGAACATCCCTGCTGAACGCTCTGCCTCCCTCAGGCCCTGCTCAACGCGTTGGTTAACACAGACTGTGGGGTTAGAGGCCTCATGGCCGCCCAAACACAGGGGCAGGTGCGCAGATCCCATATGATCTCTGCCTTTCTGGTGAAGGCTCAAGACCCCGCAGCCGAGAATTTACCCCGGAGTAGGACAAGTGATACACTGGAGGGGTGTGCAAACAGAATGAGAGAGCTCACTGCTGTCCCAGGAAACCAGGGCACCGGCTGACCAAGCAGGGGGTCCCCACTCTCAGCCAAGCACCCCCAGCCCTGGGAAAGACGGAGTTGAAAACCCAGTTGGAAGGTGATCTGGACAGACACATGCTCCCTCTGGTGGTCACAGAGGGAATGCCATGCCCACAGACTAAGGCTGTTCTTGTTGCTCTTGTGGTTAAGAATTCATCCAATATCCAACCACTTCCCAACCTTGGTTGTTCTTGGGAACTCAGTTTGTGTCTGAATTGAGGAAAATCCCAAAGTGCTGTGAAAGCTCGGTAGCTCGCAGTCCATGTGACCTTCGTGGAGAGGGAAGGGAAAGCGCCCATAAGGATCTGACCAGGAGCAGGTCTTAGATCTCAAAATGTCACCTGCATCCATGGCTCAGTCCTGGCGGCCCTCCAGAGTCACCTGTGACACGTCAGCTTGTGTGGACCCACCCCAAGTAGGCCTGCAGAGGAGGCTGGGTGTCTGGCGGTGTGAACCGCATCCGGGGTTCATACCCGGGGACGCCGTACGGCCTCATGTTTCCCAAGGATGGAGGGCCTGCAGCAAGGGCAGAGAGGGGACGTGACGTGCCCAGGAACATTTCCCCTCTGGAGCAGCCGGAATTCCCCTTCGAGTTGGCATGCTCGTGGGCCTGCCTATAGAACGTTCTAGAAATGTGACTCCTTTCCTGTGTTCCTGCTTGTCCCCAGGTGGGCCACAGGCCTGGGAGACCCCCTCCTCATGTTCACCTTGTTGCCACATCCAAGAAGCTTCAGAAGCCCCCCTCCTCCCGAAAGCCTCCGGGCTGGACCTTCCCCATTCCTGTTCATTTCCCCCAGCGTCACGGACAGCTCAAAGGTGCGCCCTGTCTGGTGTATGGAAATACTGAATTCTATTTAGGTGTTTGGCCTGTCACGTTTTACTTGTCACTGGTGAGCCCACATTTGGAGCCGGATGTCACAAAGACCTTGGCCCGAAGTTGTAAGCGGCCCGCCTTTCCCGATCTCCCTGGAGGGTCTCCTCTAACCAATCCTTCTCTCTTTCTCCTTCACTCTCTGAGCCTACCGTGGGTCATGGGGAACCTGCTCCCACCAACACCCCTGTCCTGGAGCCGATGGGGAGAAACTGGAGTGGGAGCTGGAGACCCAGGTCCCGTCTGACTCTGGTACAGGCTGGCTGCCTCCCCAGGCAAGACCCTGCCTTTCTTAAGGCCTCAGTTTCCCCTTCCGGGAGGTGAGGATTATCCATCTTGCTCCTAATCTATGCTCAAGCCTTTGGTGATTCTGTGAGGGCTGGTGGCCTTCAGGGTCTGCGTAGAGTGGAATAAGACAAAGAGCGTAATTCTCCAGAGGAATAGTGGCCCCCAAACACAGCCTGTCCGTTTTAAACTCCACTAACTTGCTTCTGTCCTGGACTTTCCTGACAGCTCTGGCCTCGCCTTCCTCAGATGCCTGCAGACCCAGGGGGGAAACCAGACACTAGGGGGAGCCACGATCCCGCCTTGCATCCAGCCTGGGGATGGCGGCTCCTCAGCGAAGCCAGTGAGGAGGAGGAGGGCCCGTCTCAGTGCAGAAACTAAGGGGGCAGCACCCCGGCCTGAGGCTGAGGGATAGGCAGGCACCCGCCAGAAGGGACAGGGCCTGGAGGAAAGGGTGAGAAGACCCACCCACAGTGTCCACTCCCTGGCCCTGGGGTTAGCCAAGCCAGCACCCAAATAGGTGGATGAGAGCAGGTCCCGCCGAGGGACCCCTGGCCCCAAGACTGGAAAGGAGGTGGCCGGACTTGAGCACCGGGGTCGGGAAGGGGGCTAGAGAGACAGCCTGTGCTGAGGCCCCCCGGACCCTGCATCCCGGCACTCTGGTGCACGTGGGGTAAATGTCTGGGCACCGCTACAGCGCTGGCAGCCCAGGGCACGCCCACAGCGACTCCAGCAGACGCTCGGATAGTGGCCTGGGGCATAAGCCAAGGCAGCACCCTCCAGACCCAAAGGCCTCGAACCCGTGCCCTTTGGACATCCCAGCTTCCCCGTCCTGGCATTTGGAAGGCAGGCTGAGTCCTGGAGCTCTCGGCCGTTCAGGCAGCAAGGAGCAGCTACAGACGGCGGCGATGAACGTCTTGCTTTAACGAGCGCGGGCGCCCGAGCGGCCATCCAGAGCCAAGAGACCGCGCTGCCCTCCAACGTGGGAGAGCTGGTTGTGGTGGGGACAAGGCAGAAGGAGGGAGGCAGGCTGGAAGGAGCCGTCTCTGGGGCAGGCTTTATTATTAGCATGAGGGGGCTGGGGCGGGAGGAGGGGGTGCCCACCCAGAGCCACACGGAGCCCAGCGCTTCCTGCTGCCCAAGGGCAGTGCTGGGTGCAAAGGTCCACAGCTCAGGGAAGGCTTCCCAACGGCCCAGGGCCACAGCGGGCACAGCTGACCCTGGAAAGACAAAGGCAGGAGAGGTAGGACTTTCTCTCCATTCTTCGCTCTTCTTGCCTTCCTTGGGGGCGTCTCTGTGCGCTCCCTTGGCCACGTGTGCCGTGCCAGACATTTGGCCATCACTTAAAACACACGATGGGGGACAGACTGCCTGGCTGATGGATGAAAGACCCTGAAACTGACCCCCCCTCCCAAACGTACCTGTCGTTACAGCTCATCTTCAAGGACTTGCCTGGAACAGCAAGGACAAAGGTGAGAGGTCAGAGGGGGGGTGGCGAGCCGAGGGGTCCCTGAGGCTGGGGACCGCTCACCACAGGACTCAGAGACCAACAGCCTTGGCCCACCCCTCCCTTCCTCCGGCCCCGCTCACTGCCCCCAGTGGCCCTCGGCGGGCACTCACCGGGGTTTCTTGGCCCCACAGCGGAGTCTTTTACCTTAAAGAGAGAAAGGAGGTTAGTCTACACAGACCACCTCTCACTTCTGAGGACACCCGTCCTGCCGAGGATTCAGTTTTGCGGTCTCTTCCCCTCCCTCCCACCAGCGCCACATGGTGGTCCTGGAATGTGGCTCCTCAGATGCTGTTTCTCTCTTTATAATAGGACTGGACCATTAGCATGGGGAGTCCAAGTCAGTCAGCTGGTCAGTCAACAGACATTTGCTGCAGTGGCCCCACGGTAGACGGTGAGTGCATGGAGGGCAGCAGCTGAGCCCGGGCCATTGTGACGGCCCCCCGCACTCTGCAGCAGGTGCTCAGTAAGCTCTTGGGGAAGGATGGCAGTAGGTCCGGAGCCCGCCCCTGCTTGGGCCTGGCTGCCTCCCATGCCTGCGTGCTTGGCCACTACACGGGACTGTCCTCCAGGAGCTGGCGGGGAGCTGGGAGACCAGCCACGTGTGCCGACTGAAGCCTTCAGGCCGAGCGGCACCAGCCACGGATGTGCTACCGTCTCAGGACAGGGAGATGTTTGTGTCTCTGTGTATTTTTCTTCCGGTCGAACCAGAACGAGTCAATAAGCATTTATTAAGCTGCTGCCATGTGCCTGCTGGGCAGGGGCCAGGTCTAGGGGATATACAAGGACACCCCTCTCCCCAGCACACTCCATGCCCACATCAGATCCGAGAGCGTTCCAGGCTGCATGTCTTTGCATGTTAGCTCCAACCTTGTGAGGCAAATGGGACCATCCCTATTTAACATGTGCAAACGGAGACCTGGGGGTCAGGGATCCATGATAAACTAGCAGTGCGGCCTAAGGCCTTTGGCTCCCGGCCACGCTTGCTTTCCAACTGTGGGGCGCGGGGTGGGAGAAGGGACACCCTGGGTTGAGCTGAACCTTGGGCAAGTGGCTGCAAGTGGGTCCGATTTTCATCGGTATTATGGTGACAGTACTGGCCTTCCCTCAGTGCTGCTGAAAGGATTCAATGCGCTGAGATGAAGCTAACCCAAAAGAGTGCCCAGGTTTGGCGGAGGGCGGCATCCAGCAGAGGTGGGTCCCTCCTTCTGCCCAATCCCCCCTTTACCCCCGGGGAGCTTCCCAGGGCCGGAGGGAGCCAGCTCTCCCACCCCAGCAGCTCCTCCCGCACCTGCTAGAGGGCGCGCTTGAGGGTGAGGGACTCTCCTCTCTGTGGTCCAAGGACCGAGTAGGGGGCCTCTCTCTGTCGGGTATCCGCTAGTGCCCCCATCCTGCGTGGGGCTGCGGGCAGCAGAGATGCTCACTCTTCCCTTCCGGCATCTGGGAAGGCGGTGAAGGGGGCCCGTCCCACCCGACCCGGGAAGCCGGTGTGCTCGGGGTCCTGGAGAAGAGATGCGCCCCCATCCAGCACCCCTCCAACAGGAGGGGCACCCCCTTACTGAGGATGATGAGAAGTCCCACGATGAAGGCCAGGGCGGCGAAGATCAGGCCCCCGTTGCGGACAGTGTCGTAGTCTGCGGAAGCAGAGGCAGGGAGGCAGGAGAGATCATCCCAGCGCCCCCTCGCAGCCCGCCCCACAGCAGCCCCACCGGGAGGGAGGATGGGTGCTGCCACCCAGGCCTGGGAGAGGCCCGGACCCGGGGACAGGCTCGGGAGGGGCAGGGAAAGGGCCGCCAGGCTTACCATAGTGGAATGGGTCCACGTCCCCCTTGGCACTGCCCCCTGAGGAGAGAACCAGAGGTGGGATGAGGGTCAGACGGCTGGCCATCCCCAGGAACAGTGGAACTGCCATCCTTCCTGAGCCACACCCCCAAGGGCCCAAGTGGGCAAGGGGTGCTGCTGGGTCGCTAACACCGCTGCCTGTGGGGCCTCTGGCAGCTCCGGATGGTGGCTCTTTCCTGCCCCAGCTTCATGACAGTAAGAAAGGCCACGAAGGGCACCTCCCCTTAGACTCGCCAGCAGCACCTCCATGCAGCTAATGGACTGCAAGGCACTTAGCAAACCTCTGTGAGATGAACGAAGGAGTCAGTGGGACCTTACAGGTTACTGAACAGAGGAGGAAACAGGTCTGGAGCAGAGACTTGTCCAAACTGCCAGTGAAAGTTGGAGGCAGAACTGGGGTTGAACGCAGATTTCTAGATTCTTCTCTCCTATGTTGCTATCCTCAGGGGAAGCAGATTTATTTAAGAAACATTAATATATAGTGCTTATCAAATGGCACACTAGGGCTAACGAAACAGCAGCTCATTCAGCATCATGACAACCCTATGAAGCACTGACCCTGCTCCCATGTAATCCATGAGAAGACGGAGACACCGAGGGGTCAACTGACTCACTCACAGTCACACAGCTTAAAGGGTAGAGTTGGGATTTGAACCCAGGCCATAGGTTGCTTAGAACTTAGGTGCTCAAGCCCTTTGCTGCCTCAGGAAGCTGGGAGGAAGGAGGCATTTCAAGGCCAAGTGGGCTGGTGTGTCCCCTGCCTCCTGCAGGGCTTCCCCACCCTGTCGTGGAGATGCTCGGCCGCAAGCAGGTGTCACCAGGCTGCCCTCCAGCTGCATAAACTGAGCTCATTTGCTCTTGGGCAGCTGGAGAGCAGACTGGCCTGGCTTTTCTGCCCTGGCTGATGGCCGCCCCTCTTTCCTGCCCTGCTAGAGCCCTTCTTGGCAAGAGGGAAGCAGAGGCTGAGGTCAGAGGACTGTGAAACTCTGCCCCTCCAGCTTCGCTGAACTGCATCCAGACAGTGGGAGGCACGGGGCCCGGTGGGCCCCTGGGAGACTCTCCAGGAGAGAACAAGCTAGGGGTCAGTGCCTGGGCCCGAAGGGCCAGAGGTCAAGAGAGGCTGTGGGGGCCCAGTCCCCATCCCCATGCAGAAGGCCTTCAAGGTCGTCTCTCCAGATTCAGTTTGGCCTTGCTCCAGCTCACATCGGGGGTCAGCAGCAGAGCCAGAGCGAGACTCACGGCGCCCCTCACTGCCCAGGAAACCGCCTCCTCCCTGACCAGCTCGTCTTGAGCTATTCCATGAACCCACCCCACCCAAAGCCCCCACCTCTTCTCCGTCTGGCTCACAGCCCACTGCAGCCGGCAGAGGTCCCTGCTGGCCTCCGGGCCTGAGTCACCACCACAGGCTCCTTCTCGGGGTGCACCCTGAGCTGGGGGCTTTCACCCCAAAGCCGGCCTGAGAGGCCTGACCGGGAGGCCTGCTCCTTCCCCAGCCTAACCTCCCTCCGCTCCTGCTCTGACCTTAGCTAGTCCAGAGAAATACACTGAACCAGGTCAGCTGTGTGCCCAGAAGTCAAGATGGAAGCTCACCCACCCCACCAGTTCCTACCTGGCCCCTGAGGTTGTGCCATTCAAGCTGTATTTCTTTAGAGTTAAGGCAAGATCCTCTTTTAAAAGCAGTTTTTAAAAATCCTCTTAGAGAGGAGTCTAGCACAGGGTGTGTGAGGGTGCCGGGTGCTCGGGAGGCAGGGATGCCAGAGACGGAAGAGTGGGATCCAGCTCACCCCCCAAAAGGTGGTCCAGCAGAGGCCTCCTCCTCCTTCACCCACGCACGCACACTCACCAGCGTCCGTCGACAGCCCTGACATCTCCCAGCACACTGGGCTCGCCCCCACTGCCCTGCAGCCTACGCTTTGGGGAGAGTGCCTGGCTGCAGGGCAGCCGGGGCGAGGGGGGGCATTAAACATTAACAGTGCCGGGTAATATTTACCCTGGTCACAAGAAAAGCCCTGGTGTGGACGGAGGGGCTCCTGCTGAGGCATGAGGAGGTGCATGGGCAGACAGGGGCGAGGAGGAGCTGTCTGCGTTTCCAAACCCGCCCAGAGGAAATTTCCAGAGAAGCGCTACGGACGGGACGGACGGTCGGCCTTGCTGTTCTTCCGCCAGCTGCAGGGGCACAGCCGAGGCTGTGGCAGTAGGGAAGCAGAAGTTGCGGAATGCCTTCAGCGTCCCTGCAGTGTGGGGGGCAACGTCAGGCGTCCCATGGCGGCCCCAGCCCTGGCGGGTGCCCACCTTACCGGCCACCGTAGAGATCGCATTTCTGCCGATGTTTCTTACCTGGCACTCGGAGCTTCCCCTAGGCATCCCGAGGTGCCTGCCTGCCTGCCCCGCACACGCACCTCCGCACCTTTGCTGCCCTGGAATGATACCCTTCTCCTGCTATCCTCCTCATCCAGTGAGGCTGCATTGAGCAGCTCACACCTCAGTCAGAAAGCTCCAGTGGTCCCTGACTGGTCCCTCTCTCCCTGCCGCCCCTGGCACTTTCTGGCCATGACCGTGAAGCCCGGCTCTCCCCTGGTCTCCATGCCAGTTTCCCATTTCACATGGGAGGCTCCTTCAGGAAGGTGCCAAGCCTCCCCTCAGGGAATGCCTTGCTTCTGTGATTTACAAAGCACTTCCCTATTATTTCCTCGTGCTTTGTGTTATTTCCCCATTTTACAGGTGCAGCGTGTGGGGCACAGAGGGTAGGACCTTGAGTAAGGTGGACACTGGCAGCCAGGCCTTCGGCTTCAGGAGTCAGGGGCTTCCCTCCACCTCCAAGGCCACTTCCCTGCCCTGCAGGGGGCCCCTCACCTTGGGGACACCGGTGCTGAGTCCTCCATGGGTGCTCATATCCTGGCTGAGTTCTAGTCAGCAGAACTGGCCCCCAGAAGAGGCTAATGCTCAGTGGTAGCCAACAGGCCAAGGACTTCCAAGGCCAAAGGCAAGTTTGTTTTTCCCAAGGGAGCAACTCCGTCTATTCCTACTCCTCAAGCACTGGCAATCAAGGTTTGCATTATCTTCCCGGCCCCTCCACTGGCTACATATACGACACAGCCAAGCTGCTTAGCCCCTCTGTGCCTCCGTCTCCGCTCCGTAACATGGGACTGCTCCCTCCCTCATGGAGCTGTTGTGAGGAGGAAGAGAGATAATGCATGGAAAGCGCAGGGCAGAAATGTTGCTGTTAGATTCGTGTTGGCTGGAGAAACGAGAGGCACCAACCTTTGGTTGAATGTTAGCTGTTGGACACAGAAAAGCCAGCTGCCCTCCAGTGAAGATGAGCAAGAGGGTGAGAAGGAAAGAGAGAATGCCGTGGCCCTGCAGACCAGGAGCCGGGGTGCCCATTCAGCTCTCTTCGGCTTTCAGAGCCTGTTGATGCATATTGTTGCAAACCTTAGTAGGGGTTGAGCCCGTGTCAGGCTGTTTGCATGCACTGAAGCGTGGAATCTGTGTTTATTCCATTCCACAGATAAACTGAGGCTGGTCATTTGCTCCCTGCAATGACCCCTGGAGGTGGCCAGGGCAGCACCATGTTCCCCACTAGGCAGCTCAGGAAGATGGAGGACAGGACCCCCCATCCCACAACCCCAGGGCTGGGCCCCCAATGCTTTTGCTGTCTTCCACATGAGACACTGCAGAGCGTTTATTACACATTCTCTTGTAAAGTTTGTCTATCTTTGTAAGCCACTATGGACTTTTTCTTTCTGGAATAATAAGGGATATAAAAATAGGTGGAAAGATGACACAAGACAAAAAAAGAAATAAGAAAAAAACAAATGAATAGCTGCATCTTTAAACTCTGTGTGCAAGGCACTGTTCTAAGCACATTACAAAATTAGCTCACACATTATCACAACAACTCTGAGGAAAGGAAGGCACTGTATTGTCCCTATTTTTAGATGAAGAAACTGAGGCACAGAGACGTTAAATAACTTGCCAGAGGTCAGACAGCTGAGCAGTGGGGAGACCTAGATTTGAACCCCCCAGTCTGGCTTCAGATTTCCTGCATGGGGTAAGTTGGACAGGCAGACAGACAGACAAAGGAGGGAGTTGGACAAGCTATGTTCCCAGCTCTTGCAGCCCTGAGACACTCAGAGCCCACATCACAGCACGTCTAGCACATCACAGCACGTCTAGGGCTCTGCACTGAGATGCCCTTCAGAAACTCTGTCTCTCCTCGTTCTGCTTCCCCTGTACTTCGGGGCAGCTGCTGGGTGTACTTGGAAGTGATGGGCGCACACCTGTGTCAGAGCTGGAGCAGGAGGGAGGGAAGGGGTGAGGGGACTCACCCAGGTACCACCTGTCCATGGCAGGAGCTGCTGGCTGTGTCCTCAGAGGAGAGGTCGTGAAGTGCTGGCTGCCCAGGGCCCAGAAGAGTGGCGCTCCTTCCTTCCACACCTCAGCCGGGCCCAGGGGCAGGAAGAGACAAAGGCGGGGAGGAGGGGCTGCCCAGGGAGCACCTGGCCTGCCTGCGGGGGGCGGGATCCGCGTGAGAGCCTGCGAGATTCTCTGACCTCTGCAGGGCGCCTGAGGACGGGGAAAGCTGTGGGTGAAGTCAAAGCAAACAGCAGCCGCACACGGGCCCTCCCCCCCAGGGGAGAGATGTCACAGCCAGTGTCCTCCAGACGGCCTAGGGGGCCTGCTGAGGTCACCCAGAGCCAGCAGAATCAGAGGGGACACACTCAGGCGCATTTGGGCACGCCCCTGAGCCCTTCCTCAGCTGCACCTCCTCCCGCCAGCCCTGTTGGGCCTCTGCCCTGATCCAGCCTGCCCAGGCCCTGCTCCCTAGCCAGGAGTCCTCTGAGGCCGACCGGACAGCAGCAGGTCCTTGGAAGCTGCCCTCAGTGGGGTGGGAAGGCTTTTCAGGGCATGATTCCGAGGCCCGAGCGGCCAGCTGCTGCCTCCTGTGTCACCCCAGTCGTAGGGCAGAGACAGGGGGGCAGCCAAGGGCTGGAGGGGGAGCCGGGGTGGGGCCGCTTCCATGGGAACCCTGCACTTGGCCCCCAGTGACTCACCAAAGGCTATGGCGTCAGACCTGCCCGCCACACCTCAGCAGGCCCGGCGGGGAGACACCAGCAGCCTCACGAGGCCTCTGGGGGCCTGGTCTGTGCCAGAGGGCACTGGCCGGAAGACGGGGCAGGGCAGCCCCGACACTGACTCAACCAAGTCTCTGTTTCTCAGCCAGCTGGGGCCTCTAACAGCCCAGAGCAAAGTTACGTCAAGCAGTGTGTGTGTGGCTCTCTGGGACCACAGCATCTGCCTCTGCCTCCTTACAGGCAACCCTGTCTATCCACGCCAAGCACCCACACTAAAGAGCAGGGTCTGGGAGGTGCTGGGTCTGGCCCCAGCCTCTGACCCCCTGCTCCAGTCAAATGACCACTCACCTCTCTGTCCCTCACTAGCAACACTCCCTGCCCTCAGGGGATGACTAATGACCTGCCCCCACCCAAAAGACAGCTGCCTCCGGGTTGGAAAACGCCCTGCAAATGGACCCCAGCAGGCCTGGCAGCAGTGTTATCTGGATGGGCTGAGATGTGTCCTGGGGGCCCAAGCAGGCCGTCCTGACTGCAGGCCCCTTGCTCCTTTCCCCACTGCTCCCAAGGCAGGGGCAACCTGCCCAGCGCCTGGCCTGCCCTTCCAGGCCT
>JAVSCE010005183.1:0-30304 GCA_032199065.1 Smutsia gigantea | reverse complement strand
TGTATTGAAGTCCCCTAAAATGAATGAATTGCATTCTATTTCCCCCTTTAGTTCTTTTAGTATTTGTTTCACATATGTAGATGCTCCTGTGTTTTGTGCATAATTTATAATGGTTATATCTTCTTTTTGGATTGTTCCCTTTATCATCATGTAATGTCCTTCTTTGTCTCTTGTGACTTCCTTTGTTTTGAAGTCTATTTTGTCTGATACAAGTACTGCAACTCCAGCTTTTTTCTCTCTGTTCGTTGCATGAAATATCTTTTTCCATCCCTTCACTTTAAGTCTGTGTGTGTCTTTGGGTTTGAAGTGAGTCTCTTGTAGGCAGCATATAGATGGGTCTTGTTTTTTTTATCCATTCAGTGACTCTATGTCTTTCGATTGGTGCATTCAGTCCATTTATATTTAGGGTGATTATCGATAGATATGTACTCATTGCCATTGCAGGCTATAGATTCATGGTTACCAAAGGTTCAAGAGTAACTTCCTTACTATCTGTCTACCTTAACTCACTTTGTATGCTATTATAAACACAATCTAAAGGTTCTCTCTTTTTTATTTTTAGTTCTCCTCCTTTTTCTTCCTCTTCCATTCTTTATATATTATGTTTCATATTCTGTACTCTTTGTCTATCCCTTGACTGACTTTGGGGGTAGTCGATTTAATTTTGCATTTGCTTAGTAATTAACTGTTCTACTTTCTTTACTGTGCTTTTATTACCTTTAGTGACAGCTATTTAGCCTTAGGAACACTTCCATCTGTAGAGACAGTTTGTTGGACGCAAATTCTCTCAGCTTTTTCTAATATGGAAATTGTTTAATCCATCCCTCAAATTTAAACAATAATTTTGCCAGAATGAGTATTCTTGGTTTGAGGCCCTTCTGCATCATTGCATTAAATATATCTTGTCACTTCCTTCTTGCCTGTAAGGTTTCTGCTGAGAAGTCTGATGATAGCCTGATGGGTTTTCCTTTATATGTGATCTTTTTACTCTCTCTGGCTGCTTTTAATAGTCTTTTCTTATCCTTGATCTTTGTCATTTTAATTATTATATATCTTGGTGTTGTCTCCCTTGGGTCCCTTGTGTTGGGAGATCCGTGCACCTCCATGGCCTGAGAGACTATCTACTTCCCCAGATTGGGGAAGTTTTCAACAATAACCTCCTCAAAGACACTTTCTATCCATTTTTCTCTCTTCTTCTTTTTCTGGTACCCCTGTAATATGAATATTGTTCCATTTGGATTGGTAACACAGTTCTCTCAGTATTCTTTCATTCCTAGGGATCCTTTTTTCTCTCTGTGCCTCAGCTTCTTTGTATTCCTGTTCTCTAATTTATATTTCATTTACCGTCTCCTCTACTTCATATAATCTGCTTTTAAATCCTTCTATTGTATGTTTCATTTCAGATACTGAATTCTTCAACATTTTAATCTCATTCCTGAATTCCTCCCTGTGTTCTTGCATATTTTTCTTTGCTCCATGAGCATGTTTGATTTTTTTTGAACCAGAACTATATTTATTAACATATTGTTGAGCAAACAATGTAAGTTATAAAAGAAAACTATATTACCACTTAAATTTGTAATAAAAAAATTGTTTAAATGTACATACATATGTGGAAGAAATATAAAGAAAGCACAGAAATGATAAACATGTAATTCAGGATAGTGGCCCAGTGATGGAGGAAGAAGGGGAATGTGATAGACTTAAACTGTCACAATATTCTAATTCTACTCTGAATGGCAGACATATAGGTGTTTATAACTGCTAACTTTTTACCTTATCATAGGTCTTAAATATTTTTTATTTTGCTATTATTAATATACAATTACATGAACAACATTATGGTTACTAGACTCCCCCTATTATCAAGTCCCCACCATATACCCCATTGCAGTCACTGTCCATCAGCATAGAAGGGTGTTATAGAATCACTACTTGTCTTTTTTGTTTATGATTTTTATTTTGAAATCTCTTTCAGGAAGATAGATGAGTTCAGTTTCATTTGGCCCTCTTTCTGGTGTTTGTGGGATTTTGGTTTGACCCTGTTCCTTTAACATTTCATATTTGCATGTGGCACCCACTAGTGCCTAGAAGCTCTACTCTCTGGAGCTGCTCAGCCCCTAGAGTGATGTCAGGGGTCACAGGTGAGGGGCACTGGTGCCTGTTAGAAAGAAAGAGTTCTTTTCTGCTTCCCGGCTCTAGCACCTGCCTTCACTGCCAGGGCCAGTGGGCTGAGCATTCAGGGAGAAGCCTGTATGCTTTGCACTTGTAGCTGCCATAGGAAGGGCCACCCTCTGGCTGGCTTGGCACAGTGGTGGGAACAGCCAGGTTGTGTGGTGGTGCCAGCTGGGAGGAAGGCACAAAAGGCTGCGTATCATGATGGGGGGCCTTATAGCTGCATAGCCAGCCACGGAGATAGAGTGCGTGAAGCTCCTGGAAGTTCTCAACCTGCTGGGCAGAGTGCACCTGGACAATTTTGTCCACCTGTCTTCTTTCCTGAGCAGCAAGCTCTGTGCAATCCTTGCCCCTTTAGCAGCCTTCTCTCTGTTAGGAATTCTCTCAGACTGCCTGCCTTTCTTTTGTCCCAGAGTGGCCAGTGTGGATATGTGTTTTCCAGAAGTGGCTGGAATTTCAGTTTCTCCAAGTATCCCACCTGTCTTAGTTCTCCAACCCCGCGAATATCCAGAGCACCATGTAATGTAGGTTCATGCTCCCAGAGCAGATCTCCAGGGCTGGGTGTTCAGCAGTCTTAGGTCTCCACCTCATCCCTGCTCTGTTTCTCTTCCTCCCTCTGGTGAGCTGGGTTGGGGGAAGGGCTTGGATCCCTCAAGATCACTGCTTTGGTACTTTACCCTTTTCCTTGAGGTGTGCTGTTTTCCCCAGGTGTAGGCAGTCTGCTGCAGCCTTATTTCCTGTTGCTTTTTCAGGGTTAGATGTATTTGCTATATTTTCATATTATATATGGTTTTGGCAGGAGGTTTCTGTCTCACCTTTCATGCTGCCATCTTTAATCACCATTGGAATTTATATTGGTATTAAATTGAATATGTAGATTGCTTTGGGTATTATGGACATTTTAATAATACTAATTCTTCCAGTCCATGAACATGGAATATCTTTCCATTTCTTTTTTGCCTTCTTCAATTTCTTTCATCAGTGTCTTACAGTTTTCACTGTACAGGTCTTCTACCTACTTAGGTAGATTTATTCCTAGCTATTTTATTCTTTTTGATGCAGTTATAATGGGATTATTTTCTTAATTTCTCTTTCTGATAGCTTGTAGTTAGTGTATAGAAATACAATCGATGGTAAACAGGAAACTATTTTTTGTATATTAATGTACTGTAAAACGTTGCTATAATTGCTTTTTGTCTTTGTGTGGGTTCTTTCTATTTTTCTACATCAACAATCATGTCACCTTTGAACAATGACTGCTTAATTTCTTTCTTCCAAATCTATATATCTTTTACTTACTTTTCATGTCTTATTGCATTAATTAGCATTTCCAGTATGTTAATAGAGTGGTGAGAGGGGACATTCTCACCTTGTTCCTGATCTTAGTAGTAAAGATTCAAGTTTCGTACATTAACTATGATCTGAACTGTCAGATTTTGGAGATACTCTTTATTAAGTTGAGGAAGTTTCCCCTTTAATCTTAGTTTGTTCAAAGATTTCATCATGAATGTGTATTGGGTTTTATCAAGTGCTTTTTCTACATCTCTTGATATGACCATGTTATTTTTTTTTAACCTGTTGATGGGATGGATAATATTAATTGATTTACAAGTGTTAAACCAGTCTTGCATAGTTGGATAAATTTCACTTGGTCATGTTGCATAATTCTTTTAATACATTTTCTTGAGTTTTTTTTTCAACTAAGTTCATAATAAGGATTCATTTGTAGTTTTCTTTTCTTATAATATTTGTCTGGTTTTGGTATTAGGATAATGCTAGCCTCATAAAATGAGTTAGGAATTATTTCCTCTGCTTCTTTCCTCTGAAAGAGATTGTAGATAATTGTTATTTCTTTTTTAAATATTTGATAGGATTCACCAATTAACTCATATGGGCCTGGTTATTAATTATTGAAGGAAGGTTGTTAACTATTTTAGAAGGAAGATTATTAATTATTGATCTAATTTCTTTAATAAATATAAAGATTGTCTATATCTTCTTCTGTGAGTTTTTGCAAACTATGCCTTTCAAAACTAATTCATTTCATCTAGATTATCAAATTTGCGGACATAGTGTTGTTCATAGTATTCCTTTATTACCTTTTTAATGTCCATTGGATCTGTATAGTGATGACCCCTCTTTTATTTCCAGTGTTGGTAATTTGTGTTTTCTTTGTTTTTTCTTGATTAATCTGGCCAAGGGCTTATCAATTTTATTGATTCTTTTTTAAGCCAGATTTGGTTTTGCTAATTTTTCCTATTATTTTCCTTTTTTCAATTTCACAGATTTCCACTTTTATTTTTATTATTTCTTTCACTATGCTTGCTTCAGGTAAAAATTGCTCTTACTCTAGTCCCTAAACTAGATTACTGATTTTATATTTTCTTCTTTTCTAATATAGATATTTAAAGCTATAAATTTCTTGATACACACTGTGTTCTTGTATATCACAAATTTTTATGTTGTATTTTCACTTAATTTATTTCAAAATTTTTATAATTTGTTAAATGCTTCTTTGTTGTCCATGTGTTATTTAGACATATGTTGTTTAATCTCCAAATACTTGTGAATTTTTCATATTTGGAATTTTGTTTGTCTAATTCCATTCCATTGTGGTCTTACAACATATTTTGTATGATTTCTATTCTTTTAAATTTTTAAAGGTGTCTTTTATGTCCCAGACTGTACTCTACTTCTGTGAATGTTCCATGTGGGCTTGAGGAGAATGTGTATTCAGTTATTATTGAATTATAATTATAACAGCTATTATATTGTAGAGTGTTTTATAAATGTCAATTAGATCAAGTTGATTGCTAGTGCTGTTCCAGTCAACTATATTCTTACTGATTTTATGTCTTCCTGATCTATGCATTACCTCAGAGGGTTGTTGAAGTTTTCATAAATAATTGTCAATTTATCTATTTCTGTTAAAAGTTCTATCAGCTTTTGCCTCATGTATTTTGAAGGCCTGTTGTTACGTACACATATATTGATTATTAGGTTTTCCTGAAGAACTGGCATCTTAAGCATTATATAATACATATCTTTATCCCTAATAATCTTTTTTTCTGAAGTTTGTTTTTTTCTGAAATTAATACAGCCACTCCAGTTTTCTTTGTTATTAATGTCAGCACAGTATATTTTTCTCCATTCCTTTCCTTTTAATCTGTGTCTTTATATTTAAAGTGGCTTTTTTGTAAACAGTATATAGTAGGTGGTTTTGATTTTTTAAATTCATTCTGACAATCTTAGTCTTTTAACTGATATACATTGACTATTCACATTTAAAGTGATTATTGATATAGTTGATTAATATCTGCCTTGTTAATAACTGTTCTTTATTAACTGTACTTATTTGTCCCCTTTCCCCCCTCTTTTTCTGTTTTGTGTGACTCAGTTGAACATTTTGTTGTTCCACTTGTCTTTCACCATATTAATATTTCTTTTAAAAAATAATTTAGTAAAGGTTATCCTGGAGTTTGCAATATTTATTTTTAACAAATCAAATTTTACTTTCATAGAGAAAGACAATTACTATATGATTTCACTTATTTGTGGAATATAAAAACAAAGCAAAACAAAATGAACAAAACAGCAGTAGGCACAGGTACTGAGAAGTGACTGGTAGTTACCATGAGGGAGGGTTTGGGGTAGGTTAATGGAGAGTGTGAGGGGGGTAAAAGGGCACAAAACTCTCAATGATAATGTAAGTAGGTCACAGGCATAGCAGTACAGCATGGAGAATACAGCCAATAGTTCTGTAGCATCTTCCTATGTTGGCATAGTAACTGCACAAGGTGGGGTTGAGGATTTAACAATATGGTTAAATGTTGAATTACTGTGTTGTATATTTGAAACCAATATAAAATTGTATATCAATGATACTTCAATAAAAAAACATAGTATACATATAAAATACAAAAAAAATTTTACCTTCAAATAAAAAGGGAAGCTGGGAAGGCACATGTCTGGTTTCTACTTTGGTGATTGTCATAGGTGGGAAATTCCTCAAATATTGGAAGGATGTTCAAAATTTCTGAGTTGTTAGAAAGAATGACAAATGTCTACTACATATTTTCTTAACTGTTTTTGTTTCATATTTTCCATCTCTTTGCTTAGCACCTGAAACAGTGAATTCCATTCTAGCTTATCTTCTAGCTGTTAGGTCGTTCTACAAATATTTTATTGCTCCTACAATTGAGTTCTTTCTCAAAAAATAGTGTCATGCTTTAATTTCCAAAAATGCTCTTATTCTGATAGTTTCATTTTTTGGATGCTGTAACCTTTCAAATCTATTTGAAGGTATGAATTATAAATATTTAGGTAGTTTTTTTTTCTCCAGACTTGTGTATTCATTTTGGTATCTTTCTTGCCATTCATTTTCCTCAAAATACATGGTAATTGATTTTTTTATGTATAAGTGAAGGACTTGATTCATCAGTATATGTGTCATGGAGTTCCTTAGCAATTTTCAAGCTTTCTTTCCTATTGAGAAGTGCCCCCCAAAAAAGAAATAACTTTAGCGTTCCATAAATGTGATTGGGTAAAGCTTAAGTAATGTTTCTTGCCAGGGAACAAAGGGCAACTTTTCTGAAGGGCCCATAGATAGGCAGCAGACAGACAACATACTGACCTTCCTGAAATGTTGAAAAGGAAAAGGTCATTGTGGTCCCGCTCATTTCAACCTGAAGCCACATGACCTTGTTTTCTTCATGTCTATTCATGTCCATTTGAGGGTCAGATTTTACTTTTTTACTTTACTCAGCATAGGCGCTTTTGATGGATCTTCATTTTCCATGAGTCAGAAGTTGCACCTTATTTAGCTCTTCTAAATGGGATTTAGCCTGTAGGCTAAAGAACATTCAAATTGGTGCTGTCCTGACTAGGTCACAATTCTTTAATAAAGTGGCTCTCTATTTGGCCTGTAGCCAGCTCCCATTACCAACTCCACTTACTCAATGTTTTATGTTCCCCTGAGGATTAAAGCTGGTATATACTGTGTATTTCAAAGAAATTCCTCAAATTTTCATTATGATGATGACATCTTGCTTTGTCTTCAGTGCTCTTATAGATTTGTTCCTTATCTTGTATCACTTCTATTTTTCAAGGTGATTTTACACATGAAAGAAAATAATGTCTGTCATGTTGGTGTCGTGGCCATATTTGTTTTTTCCACTTCACAGTGGGTGAATAAGTCAAAAGGTAAATCAGAATGAACAGATTAGCTTAGATAAATATGCATTGATCTCACTGAAAATTAGCTTTTTCATTGGCATATTTGGAATTTGTGCTTGTGCCAAGATTCTTAGACATAGGCTTCTTCACTATATTACTTTAAAAATGCAAAGTATTGTTTGATATTTGCATAATTCATTTCAGTACTTCTTGGAAATTTTTTCTTAGCTCTTTTCTGAACCACATATATGTCCATTATCATAAAAATGTATTAACATAAATATATTTCATACTAAGATGAAACATTTATAATGATTGTTACGGAAGGTAGAATTTTGAATGATGTTATTTTTGCTTTCAAATTGTATTTTCTAAATTTTGTACAGTTAACATGTAAGTAAAGGGGGGCATTTAAAGATAAATATATTTATTTTGTTTTTTCTCAGTTTGCTAGACAAATGTTGTACCATGCCCATGGATACACAGAGAAGTAATCATATTTCTGAGCAGTAAATTTAAGATATGGGAAAATCTGAAAGCATAAACAATCTTACACATACCAGTTACATAGAGATTGTTTTGCATACTACGAAGTTTAAAACTTCGTGCATTATTTCTTCTCTGCTTTTTTCTGCCAGCTGCTGACCTTCAAAACAGCATATTATTGAGATGACTCATGAGAATCAGTGTGAAATAGAACATGTTACTTACCGCTGGAAGTTTTTTCCTCCTCAGACTGCTTAGTACTGTTTGGTAGTATTGTATAAAGGAAAAACAAAGTTATAAAAGCTGAGATTAGAAATTAATCCTGTCAGCACACCATAAAAGCACTATAATTTTGTTACGAATGTGCAACAAAGGACTCAACGTGAACTATTCATTTAACAATCATTTATTATGTAGAAGAACTAACATATTCCCAACATTAGAAAATGAGATCTTTTCTAAGTTCTAATATGGCAAGTACCGAGCTTAGTAGGTTACATTATAGTCTAGCTAACAAACCACACCTCTCAAATTTCTCCATAAATAATATGAAATTATATGCACAAAGATAATTTTATTTAAATTCTATACCATTAACATTTCTCTTTATTTACTATTGGGGACTTATCCTGTTAAAGTGTCTCAGGATTAGCAGACAGAAGATGACCTTAAATGTCGATGTGACATTGGGAAGCACTTTCAAAATCTAGGTAAAGAATACCAAGTATAAACATCTTTATTCGCTATGAAAAAATAGACAAAATTTGAAAGTGAGGTGAAAAGTTGGGTACCATGTCCCTTCACTGTCATACTGGAGTGAAATCCACTGAAGGATTATTTAGGGAAATGGTTCTCAAACTTCAGTGTGCATCAATATCATCCAAAGGACTTATTAAATCAGATTGTTGGTCCCTACCTTTTACCAAAAACCAGTTCTTGTCACCAAAGTCAAATCACAATGATAAGGTTTTGAGGAAAGGAAAGGAATAGTTATTAATTTGCCAGCAAATGAGGGAATGGTAGGCTCATGCCTTAGAGAACCACTGTTCTCCTGAAGCACAAGCAGTTAGGGCATTTAAAGGGAAAATGATGTTCACAGACACATGAAGTAGCGTCTTGCAAGGATCTAAGCAGAGACTTTCTTGCACTGATTCAATTCATTTCTGTTTCTCTTATCGGTTCTTCCTTAGTACTCTGTTCCTGTGCAGTACTCTGGGACAGGATGGCTTGGGGTTTGCAAAGTCAGCTTTCTGCATATCTCTGACCCTGAGATTCAGAAAATAGGGAGAACAAAGAGAAACCGACATCTGTTAGTGGTTACAAAGATTTTAGGGCTACTTGAGTTTATTTTCAAGTTAATGCTAGTGTTAGATTTTAAATGCCAGAGATTAATTCAGTTTTCCTGTTACACACCCAAAGTTTCTGATCCCCTAAGTCTGGCATGGGGCCCAAGCATTCTCATTTCTAACAAATTCACAGGTAATGTCGACTACTTTGATCCAGGGACGATAGTTTCAGTATTACTAACATAGGAGAAAATACCTATTTAGACCTACTGTACACTGTGAATTAAATTTTCAAGCATTTGTTATGGATTGTTAAATTAATTAAACAAAGGGGCTATCAGACTAAGGTGGCTCTAATGCCTTCCCAGCCTATATAAGCAAACCAAAATCTAAGCCTTTAAATGCCTCAAGGTTACAAAATCAAAACCTAAGGATACTCAATCACAAACAGCCTACTAGGCTTTAAGCTATAACCAATCAAATAATTTCCTTTCTTGGTTCTTGTTGGCTGAGTGCTCCTAACCACTTCCTAGTTGGCACTGCCTTATTTGAATCCATTTTTGCTCAGTGAACTCTTAAAAATTTTAATATGCCACCGTTAATCTTTTAAAAAGACTTTTGTTCAATGGAGATGGAAATAATATCTGATAATGCTACGTATTATTAACACTAAGTATTATTACCCATTAAGACACTATCAGTTTTGCATCTTATCTAAACATTTCTGTGTGAGTGTCTGCATGTATGCATGTGCACATGTGTGTATAATAGCTTCTCAGATGCTCCTTAAATAGATTTTAACATCTTGTTCCCTCATGAATGAGTGAATTCAATAATTTCTAAAAACATATTCATAGTACATTTGTATGACAGTTATCATTTTACTTTTGTAAAAATATACTGTAATACATAAGAATGGACCCATTTTGACTGAATTTTGGTGCTCTTCTGGTCTTTATAATTTTAACTAAGTATTATACACAGACCATTAAGAAAACAGCTTTAAAACTGAAACCTTCATATTTTGTGAAACGTTAAGTTACTTTGAAATTTCCTATGTTAGTTCAGCAGACTTCCTTTGCTAGCTTCAGATTTATGTGCTTTTACATTTTCTTAAAGTTGTATCAAAACATTGTGTTAAAGAAAATGATGATTAATCAGAAACCACTTCCTCATTTTCATTATAGTAGCTTGTAAAAAGCCCTTTTTATGTTAACATGTGGGAATACACAACATGGCTTTATGTGTATTCTTCAGAAAAACACAAAAATTTGGTGGCATCCATATTAAGTAGTAAAAAAAATACATATTTTAGCACAGAGAAATAGTAAAAGAACATGGAGCCAGATAGTTGCCCTGTGTTTCAAAGAATTAAGTAAATAGCTAGAATTCAGAGTTACAAATTCAACTCCCAATATATCACTAATTTCCTGTGAGTCTTGTAAAATCGCTAAACTTGAATTCTTTTGCATGACTGTTTGCCAAGTATGGTAATATTTGCATGTATGTGATATGGCAATTTAGTAAAGTTATAGACAACATTTATAATTGGGATGGTCTACTGCAAAAAAAAGTACTGTCAAAAAGTACAAAGTTTTTAAACTACCATGAAATATTTATTTCACACCCATTAAGTTGGCTACTATCAAAAAACCCCTACAAAGATGGCAGCGTGAGAGGTGAGATACAGGCTTCCTCTTAAAACCACATATAACATGAAAATATAATAAATACAACTAATCCTGAATGAGCAACAGGTAAGAGGACTGTGCCAGACTGCATACACCTGGAGAAAAGAGCAGACCTCACAGAACAGGGTAACATACCAAAGCTGTGGCCCGGTGAGACCCAAACCCTTCCACCACCCCAGCTCTCTTGTGGGAGGAAGAGAAGAGGAGCAGGGAGGGAGTGGAGGCCTGGGAACGCTGAATACCTAACTCCAGATATCTGCTCTGGAAGCACAAACAGACAATTCATGGTGCTTGCATGATACTCTCATATTATGGGGTTGGAAAGCTAAGACAGGAAGAATTCTGGGAAAGACTGAAATATCAGCTGCTTGTGGAAAGCAGGGATCCATATCCGGCTGCTCTGGGACAAAAGAAAGGTGGGCAGTCGGAGAGACTTCCTAACAAGGAAGCCCTTACCAAGAGGGCTTCTAAAGGGTCAAGGATTGCACAGAGCTCGCTGCTCAGGAGAGAGGACAGGTAGAAAAAATTGTCCAGGTGCACACTGTGCAGCAGGTTGGGAGCTTTGCCATATAGACTCTCATGTTTAAGGAGGAAAAAGAAATCATCCTCCTTAGACAATCTTCAGGTGCTCCAGCTCCCTGGCTGGCTACACAGCTCCAAGGACCCCCTCCGTGATATGCAGCCTACTGCACCTTTGTTCCAGTCAGCCCCACCTGGCTTGCAAACCGGCAACCCCCCTGGCATTAGGCCAGCCAGAGGGAAGATCTGTCTACAGCAAATAAAAACACAAAGCATAGAGGCTTATACCTGTTTGCTCAGCCCACTGGTTCAGGCAATGGAGACAGGCATAGCAGCCAGGTAGCAGGAAACAGCTCTTTCCTCCCCCCAGGCACCAATACGGCTCCCCTGCGACCCCCGACATTGCTTAAGGGGCTGAGCAACTCCAGGGAATAGAGCTTCTGGGCACTAGAGGGCGCCATATACAAATATAAAACGCCAAAGGAGCCTGGTTCAGAGTAAGATTATTAATACCACTACTGAAAAGATTTAAATGAAATTGACCTCATGACTCTTCCTGAAAGGGAGTTCAAAATAAAAATCATTAACATGCTCATGGAGGTACGGAAAGATATTCAAGAACTGAGGAATGAATTCTGGTCGGAGATCCAATCGTTGAAGAGCACAATGGAGGGTATTAAAAGCAGATTAGATACGGTGGAGGAGAAAATAAATGAAATAGAAACTAGAGAAGAGGAATACAAAGAAGCTGAGGCAAAGAGAGAAAAAAGGATCTCTAAGAAAGAAGAATATAGAGAGTATGGTGTGACCAATCCAAACGGAACAATATTCGCATTATAGGGGTACCAGAAGAAGAAGAGAGAGAAAAACGGATAGAAAGTGTCTTTGAGGAGGTAATTGCTGAAAACTTACCCAATCTGGGGAAGGAGATAGTCTCTCAGGCCATGGAGATGCACAGATCTCCCAACACAGGGACCCAAGGAAGACAACACCAAGACATATAGTAATTAAAATGGCCAAGATCAAGGATAAGGACAGACTATTAAAAGCAGCCAGAGAGAAATAAGATCACAACAAAGAAAAGCCTCATCAGACTTCTCAACAGAAACCTTACAGGTCGGAAGGGAGTGGCATGATGTATTTAATGCAATGAAACAGAAGAGCCTTGAACCAAGATACTTTCTCCAGCAAGATTATGATTTAAATTTGAAGGAGGGGTTAAACAATTCCCAGATAAGCAAAAGCTAAGAGAATTTTCCTCCCACAAACCATCTCTACAGTGCCTTTTGGAGGGACTGCTATAGACGGAAGTATTTCTAAGGTTTAATAGCTGTCACCAGAGGTAATAAAACCACAGTAAAGAAAGTAGAACAGCTAATTACTAAGAAATGCAAAATTAAAATAACTATCTCCAAAGTCAATCAAGGGATAGACAAAGAGTACAGAATATACTACCTAATATATAAAGAATGAACAAGGAAGAAAAAAAAAAGAACCTTTGGATTGTGTTTGTAATAGTATATTAAGTGAGTTAAGGTAGACTCTTAGACAGTAAGGAAGTTAACCTTGAATCTTTGGTAACCACAAATCTAAAGCCTGCAATGCCAATAAGTACATATCTATCGATAATCACCCTAAATATAAATGGACTGAATGCACCAATCAAAAGACATAGAGTCACTGAATGGATAAAAAAACAAGATCCATCTGTATGCTGTCTACAAGAGACTCACTTTAAACCCAAAGACATACACAGACTAAAAGTGAAGGGATGGAAAAAGATATTTCATGCAACTAATAGGGAGAAAAAAGCAGGAGTTGCAGTACTTGTATCAGACAAAATAAACTTCAAAACAAAGAAAGTCACAAGAGACAAAGAAGGACATTACATAATGATGAAAGGGTCAATCCAACAAGAAGATATAACCATTATAAATATCTATGCGCCCAACATAGGAGCACCTACATATGTGAAACAAATACTAACAGAATTAAAAGGAGAAATAGAATGTAATGCATTCATTCTAGATTTCAAGACTCCACTCACTCTGAAGGACAGATCAACCAGACAGAAAATAAGTAACGACACAGAGGCACTGAAGAACACAATAGAACAGATGTACCTAACAGACATCTACAGAACTCTACACCCCAAAACAGCAGAATACACAGTCTTCTCAAGTGAACATAGAACATTTTCAAGAATACATCATACACTAGGCCATAAAAAGAGCCTTGGTAAATTCAAAAAGATTGAAATTGTACCAACCAGTTTCTCAGACCACAAAGGTATGAAACTAGGAATAAATTATGCAAAGAAAATGAAAAATCCTCAAAACACATGGAGGCTTTACAACATGCCCCTAAATAACCAATAGATCAATGACCAAATACAAACAGAGATCAAGCAATATATGGAGACAAATAGCAACAATAATTCAACACCGCAAAATCTGTGGGATGCAGTGAAGGCTATGCTAAGAGGAAAGTATATTGCCTACATCAGGAAAGAAGAACAATCCCATATGAGCTGTCGAAACTCACAATTAATGAAACTAGAAAAAGAAGAACAAATGAGGCCCAAAGTAAGTAGAAGGAGGGACATAATAAAGATTAGGACAGAAATAAATAAAATTGAGAATAAAACAATAGAAAAATCAGTGAAAGCAGGAGCTGGTTCTTCAGGAAAATAAACAAAATAGATAAACCCCTAGCCAATCTGATAAAGAAAAAAAGAGAGTCTACTCACATAAACAGAATCAGAAAAGAGAAAGGGAACATCACGACAGACACCACAGAAATACAAAGAATTATTAGAGAATACTATGAAAAATTATATGCTAACAAACTAGATAACCTAGAAGAAATGGACAACTTTCTAGAAAAATACAACCTTCGAAGGCTGACCCAGAAAGAAACAGAAAATTTGAACAAATTACCAGCAATGAAATTGAGCTGGTAATCAAAAACCTACCTAAGAACAAAACGCCTGGACTGATTGGATTCACCACTGAATTTTATAAAACATTTAGTGAAGACCTAATACGCATCGTCCTTCAAGTTTTCCAAAGAGTAGAGGAAGAGGGAATACTTCCAAACTCATTCTATGAGGCCAGCATCACTCTAATACCAAAACCAGGCAAAGACACCACAAAAAAAGAAAATTACAGACCAATATCCCTGAAGAACATAGATGCAAAAATACTCAACAAAATATTAGCAAATTGAATTAAAAAACATAAAAAACATCATCCATCGTGATCAAGTAGGATTTATTCCAGGGATGCAAGGAAGGTACAACATTTGAAAATCCATCAATATCATCCACCATATTAACAAAGAGAAGGACAAAAACCACATCATTATCTCCATAGATGCTGAAAAAGCATTTCACAAAATTCAACATCCATTCCTGATAAAAACTCTCAATAAAATGGGTATAGAGGGCAAGTACCTCAACATAATAAAGGCCATATATGACAAAACCCACAGCCAACATAATACTTAGCAGCCAGATGCTGAAAGCTTTTCGTTTAAGACCGGGAACAAGACAAGGATACCCACTCTCCCCACTTCTATTCAACATAGTACTGGAGGTCCTAGCCATGGCAATCAGACAACACAAAGAAATAAAAGGCATCCATATTGGCAAGGAAGAAGTTAAACTGTCCCTGTTTGCAGATGACATGATATTGTACATAAAAATCCCTAAAGAATCCACTCCAAAACTACTACATCTAATATTTGAATTCAGCAAAGCTGCAGGATACAAAATTAATATGCAGAAATCTGTGGCATTCCTATACAGTAATGATGAACTAACAGGGAGAGAAATCAGGAAAACAATACCATTCACAGTTGCAACAAAAAGAATAAAATACCTAGGAATAAACCCAACAAAGGAAGTGAAAGACCTATGCTCTGAAAACTACAAGACACTCATGAGAGAAATTAAAGAAGATACCAATAAAAGGACACACAGCCCGTGCTCATGGATAGGAAGAATTAATATTGTCAAAATGGCCACTCTGCCTAAAGCAATCTACAGATTCAATGCAATTCCTATCAAAATACCAAAAGCATTCTTCAATGAACTAGAGAAAATCATTCTAAAATCCATATGGAACCACAAAAGATCCCAAATAGCAAAGCAATCCTGAGAAGGAAGAAAAAAGCTGGGGGATTATGCTCCCCAATGTCAAGCTCTACTACAAAGCCACAGTATTCAAGACAATTTGGTACTAGCACAAGAACAGACCCATAGACCAATGAAATAGACTAGAGAGTCCTGATACAAACCCAACCATATATGCTCAATTAATATGTGATAAAGGAGCCATGGACATACAATGGGGAAATGACAGCCTCTTCAACAGCTGATGTTGGCAAAACAGGACAGCTACATGCAAGAGAATGAAACTGGATTATTGTTTAACCCCATACAAAAAAGTAAACTTGAAATGGATCAAGGACCTGAATGTAAGTCATGAAAACACAAAACTCTTAGAAGACAACATAGGCAAAAATCTTCTGAGTATAAGCATAAGCAACTTCTTCCTGAACACATCTCCTCAAGCAAGGGAAACAAAAGAAAAATGAACTCATGGGACTACATCAAACTAAAAAGTTTCTGTACAGCAAAGGACACCATCAACAGAATAAAAAGGGAGAATATATTTGTAAGTGACATATCCAATAAGGGGTTAACATCCAAAAAATATAAAGAGCTTACACGCCTCAACACCCAAAAAGCAAATAACCCTATTTAAAAATGGGCAGAGGATATGAAGAGACAGTTCTCCAAAGAAGAAATTCACATGGCCAACAGACACATGAAAAGATGCTCCACATCACTAATCATCAGGGAAATGCAAATTAAAACCGTAATGAGATATCACCTCACACCAGTATGGATGGCCAGCCTCCAAAAGACTAATGCTGGTGAGGATGCAGAGAAAGGGGAACCCTCCTACACTGCTGGTGGGAATGTAAGCTAGTTCAACCATTGTGGAAAGCAATATGGAGATTCTTCAAAAAACTAAAAATACAAATACCATTTGACCCGGGAATCCCACTCCTTGGAATTTACCCAAAGAATACAACTTCTCAGATTCAAAAAGACATATGCACCCCTATGTTTATTGCAGCACTTTTTACAATGGCCAAGATATGGAAGCAACCTAAGTGTCCATCAGTAGATGAATGGATAAAGAAGAGGTGGTACATATACACAATGGAATACTATTCAGTCATAAGAAAGAAACAAATCATACCATTTGCAAGAACATGGATGGAGCTAGAGGGTATTATGCTCAGTGAAATAAGCCAGGTGGAGAAAGACAAGTGCCAAATGATTTCCCTCATTTGTGGAGTATAACAACGAAGCAAAACTGAAGGAACAAAATAGCAGCAGACTCAGAGACTCCAAGAAGGAACTAGTGGTTACCAAAGGGGAGGGTTGCGGGAGGGTGGGTGAGGATGATGGGAGAAGAGGATTGATGGGTTTTATGTTTAGTACACATGGTGTGGGGGATCAAGGGGAAAACAGTGTAGCACAGAGAAGGGAAATAGTGAATCTGTGGCATCTTACTACACCCAAGGACGGTGACTGCAATGGGGTATGGGTGGGGAATTGATAATATGGGTAAATGTAGTAACCACATTGTTTTTTCATGTGAAACCTTCATAAGGGTGTATATCAATAATACCTTAATAAAAACACACTACAAAACAAAAATAAAAATGACAGGTGTTGGCTAGGATGTGCAGAAATTGGAACCCTTATGCACTGTTGGTGGAAATGCAAAATGGTGCACTTGCTATGGAAAACAGTATAGCGTTTCTCCAAAATGTTAAAAATAGAATTAACATACGATCCAGCAGTCTCACTTCTGGGCATATACCCAAAATAATTGAAAGCAAGATCCCAGAGATATTTGCACACTTATGTTCATGGTAGCATTTTCCACAAGAACCAAGAGGTGGAAGCAACCCAAACATATGTGGTATATACATACAGTGGCATATGATTCGGCCTTAAAAAAGAAGTTAATCACATTACATGCTACAAAATGGGTGAACCATAAGGATATTAGGCTAAGTGAAATTAACCAGTCACAAGAAGACAAACAGTGTATGATTCCACTTACAAGAAGTATCTGTAGTAGTCAGATTCATAGAACAGCAAAACAGTGGTTGCCAGGGGTGGTGGGAAAGGAAAAATAGGGATTTGTTGTTTAATGGGTGTCCCTTTTATGACATGAAAAAACTTGTGAGAGTGTGTTGCACAGCAATGTGAATACACCTAACTTTACTGAACAGTTCACTTTATAAAAAGGGTTAAGATAAGAAATTTTACGTGTTTCTTAGCACAATTAAGAATAGAAAAAATATATAAATCTTTCTGGATAGGATGAACTTCATGGCTTTTTAAGAAGGCAGCTCCAGGAGTGTAATTTAATGCTCACGAAACAACTCTCTTTTTTCTATAACCTGTCTTTACGTCTTAAATGCCACCATTAAGGTACCATTTCTTGTGGTTATAAGCATATTCCCTATTGTGAGTAAATACCAAATATAATGACCTATAATCAAGGCTTTAGCTTTTAAGACCATTTATGTCAGATTGTTAAAAGTAAGATTTGATAGAGCAAGAGAAGAAAAAGTACAGGAGGGCAAGGGGTCCTTGGTGAAAGAGTCAGAGCCTGGTGGAGCCTAAATATGTAGCAAAAAAGTCACCTATTTAACACCACCTTAGACCTGCAGAAATATTTCCCATTTCCTCCTGCCCTGGGGAAAGTGCTATTACTATAGAAAAGAAATTCTGTGTGTTTAACCTATGCATTCCTTTCTAGGGCAGACAAAAGAAACACTGTGAGGAAATGACTCTCAGCTCTTCACCTCTAGACCATTAGTCTGCCCAATTTTAAGCAGCAGTTTTCCTGTTTTTGAAGTTAAATCTCTTGATTGTTTCTTCTTCTCATTTCCACATATTACTTTAGTTTGGTAGGGTAACATAATATTATGATCCTTACAAAGGTACCAGAAGCATCGATCCAGTTTAGGGTCCATTCAAACACAGACCATTCAACCTGTCAGCTTTGTGCTGTGGACCTTATTTCTGGGAGAAACTCCAATTTTAATTTTGAAATTCTTATACACACAACAACAAAAAAAAGTGTTTATCCTGGAAACTGGGGAGCAAGTACTTGCTAACTTTAACAGAAGTGCTTAGTGGCTATTGCCAAAGCTGGAATAGCAATCATGCATTTACCACGGGAATACAGGACTTTCTATCATAAAGTTGGCTCCTTCTTTCTGCCAGATGCTCCATAACTCTTCAAGTGTATTCCCAATAGAGGAGCAACATTTTCTGCCTTAATGACATAAGAAAATGTTTGTTATTTTGACATAGCAGTATGGTGGTTAGAGAAAAAAATTAACTTAAGAGACAATTTATATTACCTTATGTCTACATCATTCCTGTCTCATCCCTCTCAGGCTTCCAAAGGGCATCCTTGAGGATTTGGGGATTTGGGGTCCCCTTTATTTATTTTTTCACTGATATGTCATTGATATACAATCTTTTATTATTATTATTATTAAGGTATTATTGATACACACTCTTATGAAGTTTTCACATGAAAAAACAATGTAGTTACTACATTTACCCATTTTATCAAGTCCCACCCATACCCCAATGCAGTCACTGTCCTTGGGTGTAGTAAGATGCCACAGTTTCACTATTTGCCTTCTCTGTGCTACACTGTTTTCCCCTTCATCCCCCACACTATGTGTACTAAACAAAATACCCTTCAAACCCCTTCTCCCACCATCCCCACCCGCTCTCCCACACCCCTCTGCTTTGGTAACCGCTAGTTCCTTCATGGAGTCTCTGAGTCTGCTGCTATTTTGTTCCTTCAGTTTTGCTTCGTTGTTATACTCCACAAATGAGGGAAATCATTTGGCACTTGTCTTTCTCTGCCTGGCTTATTTCACTGAGCATAATATCCTCCAGCTCCATCCATGTTGTTGCAAATGGTAGGATTTGTTTCTTTCTTATGGCTGAATAGTATTCCACTGTGTATATGTACCACCTCTTCTTTATCCATTCATCTACTGATGGACACTTAAGTTGCTTCCATATCTTGGCCATTGTAAAAAGTGCTGCAATAAACATAGGGGTGCATATGTCTTTTTGAATCTGAGAAGTTGTATTCTTTGGGTAAATTCCAAGGAGTGGGATTCCGGGTCAAATGGTATTTGTATTTTTAGTTTTCTGAGGAACTTCCATATTGCTTTCCACAATGGTTGAACTAGCTTACATTCCCACCAGCAGTGTAGGAGGGTTCCCCTTTCTCCGCATCCTCACCAACATTACATTTGTTGTTCTTAGTCTTTTGGATGCTGGCCATCCATACTGGTGTGAGGTGATATCTCATTATCGTTTTAATTTGCATTTCCCTGATGATTAGTGATGTGGAGCATCTTTTCATGTGTCTGTTGGCCATGTGAATTTCTTCTTTGGAGAACTGTCTCTTCATATCCTCTGCCCATTTGGGTTATTTGCTTTTTGGGTGTTGAGCGTGTAAGCTCTTTATATATTTTGGATGTTAACCCCTTATTGGATATGTCACTTACAAATATATTCTCCCATAATGTAGGATGCCTTTTTATTCTGTTGATGGTATCCTTTGCTGTACAGAAACTTTTTAGTTTGATGTAGTCCCATGAGTTCATTTTTCTTTTGTTTCCCTTGCTTGAGGAGATGTGTTCAGGAAGAAGTTGCTTATGCTTATACTCAGAAGATTTTTGCCTATGTTGTCTTCTAAGAGTTTTGTGTTTTCATGACTTACATTCAGGTCCTTGATCCATTTCAAGTTTACTTTTTTGTATGGGGTTAAACAATAATCCAGTTTCATTCTCTTGCATGTAGCTGTCCTGTTTTGCCAACATCAGCTGTTGAAGAGGCTGTCATTTCCCCATTGTATGTCCATGGCTCCTTTATCACATATTAATTGAGCATATATGGTTGGGTTTGTATCAGGACTCTCTAGTCTATTTCATTGGTCTATGGGTCTGTTCTTGTGCTAGTACCAAATTGTCTTGAGTACTGTGGCTTTGTAGTAGAGCCTGAAGTTGGGGATCATAATCCCCCAGCTTTTTTCTTCCTTCTCAGGATTGCTTGGCTATTTGGGATCTTTTGTGGTTCCATAGGAATTTTAGAACGATTTTCTCTAGTTCATTAAAGAATGCTGTTGGTATTTTGATAGGAATTGCATTGAATCTGTAGATTGCTTTAGGCAGGATGGCCATTTTGACAATATTAATTCTTCCAATCCATGAGCACGGGCTGTGTTTCCTTTTATTGGTATCTTCTTTAATTTCTCTCATGAGTGTTTTGTTATTTTCAGAGTATAGGTCTTTCACTTCCTTTGTTGGGTTTATTCCTAGGTATTTTATTCTTTTTGATGCAACTGTGAATGGTATTGTTTTCCTGATTTGTCTCTCTGCTAGTTCATTGTTAGTGTACAGGAATGCCACAGATTCCTGCATATTAATTTTGTATCCCACAACTTTGCTGAATTCACATATTAGATCTAGTAGTTTTGGAGTGGATTCTTTAGGGATTTTTATGTACAATATCATGTCATCTGCAAACAGGGACAGTTTAACTTCTTCCTTGCCAATATGGATGCCTTTTATTTCTTTGTGTTGTCTGAGTGCCGTGACTAGATCCTCCAGTACTGTGTTGAATAGAAGTGGGGAGAGTGGGCATCCTTGTCTTGTTCCCGATCTTAAAGGAAAAGCTTTCAGCTTCTGGCTGTTAAGTATTATGTTGGCTGTGGGTTTGTCATATATGGCGTTGCCCTCTATATCCATTTTGTGGAGAGTTTTTATCATGAATGGATGTTGAATTTTTTCAAATGCTTTTTCAGCATCTATGGAGATGATGATGTGGTTTTTGTCCTTCTTTTTGTTGATGTGGTGAATGATGATGATGGATTTTCTAATGTTGTACGATCCTTGCATCCCTGGAATAAATCCTACTTGATCATGATCGATGATCTTTTTGATGTATTTTAAAATTTGGTTTGCTAATATTTTGTTGAGTATTTTTGCATCTATGTTCATCAGGAATATTGGTCTGTAATTTTCTTTTTTTGTGTGTGTTGTCTTTGCCTGGTTTTGGTATTAGAGTGATGCTGGCCTCATAGAAAGAGTTTGGAAGTATTCCCTCTTCCTCTACTCTTTGGAAAACTTTAAGGAGGATAGGTATTAGGTCTTCACTAAATATTTGATAAAATTCAGTGGCGAAGCCATCCAGTCCAGGCGTTTTGTTTTTAGGTAAGTTTTGATTACCAGTTCAATTTCATTGCTGGTAATTTGTTCAGATTTTCTGTTTCTTTCTGGGTCAGACTTGGAAGGTTGTATTTTTCTAGAAAGTTGTCCATTTCTTCTAGATTATCCAGTTTGTTAGCACATAAGTATTCTCTAATAATTTTTTGTATTTCTGTGGTGTCTGTCGTGATGTTCCCTTTCTCTTTTCTGATTCTGTTTATGTGAGTAGACTCTCTTTTTTTCCTGATAAGTTTGGCTAAGGGTTTATCTATTTTGTTTATTTTCCCGAAGAACCAGCTCCTGCTTCATTGATTCTTTGTATTGTTTTATTCTTCTCGAATTTATTTATTTCTGCTCTAATCTCTATTATGTCCCTCCTTCTACTGACTTTGGGCCTCATTTGTTCTTCTTTTTCTAGTTTCGTTAATTGTGAGTTTTGACTGCTTATATGGGATTGTTCTTCTTTCCTGATGTAGGCAATATACTTTCCTCTTAGCATGGCCATCGCTGCATCCCACACATTTTGTGGTGTTGAATTATTGTTGTCATTTGTCTCCATATATTGCTTGATCTCTGTTTGTATTTGGTCATTGATCCATTGGTTATTTAGGGGCATGTTGTGAAGCCTCCATGTGTTTTGGGATTTTTCATTTTCTTTGCATAATTTATTTCTAGTTTCATACCTTTGTGGTCTGAGAAACTGGTTGGTACATTTTCAATCTTTTTGAATTTACCAAGGCTCTTTTTATGGCCTAGTGTATGATGTCTTCTTGAAAATGTTCTATGTTCACTTGAGAAGACTGTGTATTCTGCTGTTTTGGGGTGTAGAGTTCTGTAGATGTCTGTTAGGTACCTCTGTTCTATTGTGTTCTTCAGTGCCTCTGTGTCGTTACTTATTTTCTGTCTGGTTGATCTGTCCTTCAGAGTGAGTGAAGTGTTGAAATCTCCTAGAATGAATGCATTACATTCTATTTCTCCTTTTAATTATGTTAGTATTTGTTTCACATATGTAGGTGCTCCTATGTTGGGTGCATAGATATTTATAATAGTTATATCCTCTTGTTTGACTGACCCTTTTATCATTATGTAATGTCCTTCTTTGTCTCTTGTGACTTTCTTTGTTTTGAAGTTTATTTTGTCTGATACAAGTACTGCAACTCCTGCTTTTTTCTCCCTATTAGTCACATGAAATGTATTTTTCCATCCCTTTACTTTTTGTCTGTGTATGTCTTTGGTTTTAATGTGAGTCTCTTGTAGGCAGCATAGATGGGTCTTGTTTTTTTATCCATTCAGTGACTCTATGTCTTTTGATTGGTGCATTCAGTCCATTTACATTTAGGGTGATTATGGATAGGTATGCACTTATTGCCATTGTAGGCTTTAGATTCATGGTTACCAAAAGTTCAAGGTTAACTTCCTTATTATCTAAGAGTCTAACTTAACTCACTTAATATGCTGTTGTAAACAGAATCTAAAGGTTCTTTTCCTTTTTTGTTCCTCCTCCATTCTTTATATATTAGGTATCATATTCTGTACTCTTTGTCTATCCCTTGATTGACTTTGTAGATAGTTATTTTAATTTTTCATTTGCTTAGTAATTAACTGTTCTACTTTCTTTACTGTGGTTTTATTACCTCTGGTGACAGCTATTAAACCTTAGGAACACTTCCATCTATAGCAGTCCCTCCAAAATGCACTGTAGAGATGGTTTGTAGGAGGTAAATTCTCTCAGCTTTTGCTTATCTGGGAAATGTTTAACCCCTCCTTCAAATTTAAATCATAATCTTGCCAGATAATGTATTATTGGTTCAAGGCCCTTGTGCTTCATTGCATTAAATACTTCATGCCACTCTCTTCCTGCCTGTAAGGTTTTTGTTGAGAAGTGTGATGATAGCCTGATGTACTTTCCTTTGTATGTAAACTTATTTCTCTCTCTGGCTGCTTTTAATAGTCTGTCCTTATCCTCGATCTTTGCCATTTTAATTAGTATATGTCTTGGTGCTGTCTTCCTTTGGTCCCTTGTATTGGGAGATCTGTGCATCTCCATGGCCTGAGAGACTATCTCCTTCCCCAGATTGGGGAAGTCTTTCAAATTACCTCCTCAAAGATTTTTTTCTATCCCTTTTCCTCTCTCTTCTTCTTCTGGTACCCCTATAATGTGAATATTTTTCCGTTTGGTTTGGTCACACAGTTCTCTCAATATTCTTTCATTCTTAGAGATCCTTTTATTTCTGTGCCTCAGCTTGTTTGTATTCCTCTTCTCTAGTTTCTATTTCATTTATCATCTCCTCCACCATATCCAGTCTGCTTTTAATACCCTCCATTGTGCTCTTCAATGATTGGATCTCCGACAGGTATTCATTCTTCAGTTCTTGAATATCTTTCCATACCTCCATGAGCATGTTAATGATTTTTATTTTGAACTCCCTTTCAGGAAGAGTCATGAGGTCAATGTCATTTAAATCTTTCTCAGAAATGGTATTAATAATTTTAATCCGAACCAGGTTCCTTTGGTGTTTCATATTTGTATATGGCGCCCTCTAGTGCCCAGAAGCTCTATTCCCTGGAGTTGCTCAGCCCCTTAAGCAATGTCGGGGGTCGCAGAGGAGTGGTATTGGTGCCTTGGGGGACGAAAGAGCTGTTTCCTGCTACCTGGCTGCTATGCCTGTCTCCACTGCCTGAACCAGTGGGTTTAGCACACAGGTATAAGCCTCTATGCTTTGCATTTGTTGTTTCTGCAGGCAGCTCTTCCCTCTGACTTGCTTAATGCCAGGGTGGGGTTTGCCGGTTTGCGAGCCAGGTGGGGCTGGCTGGAACAAAGGTGCAGTAGGCTGCATATCACAGAGGGGGTCCTTGGAGCTGTGTAGCCAGCCAGGGAGCTGGAGCACCTGAAGATCATCTAAGGAGGATGATTTCTTTTTCCTCCTTAATTATGAGAGTCTATATGGCAAAGCTTCCAACCTGCTGCGCAGACAGAGTGCACCTGGCCAATTTTGTCTACCTGTCCTCTCTCCTGAGCAGTAAGCTCTGTGCAATCCTTGCCCCTTTAGAAGCCCTCTTGCTAAGGGCTTCCTTGTTGGGAAGTCTCTCAGACTGCACACCTTTCTTTTGTCCCAGAGCACCTGAATATGGATCCCTGCTTTCCACAAGCGACTGGAATCTCAGTCTCTCCAGGAATTCTGCCTTTCTTAGCTTTCCAACCCTGTAATCACCAGAGTATCATGCAACCACCATGAATTGTAGGTTTGTGCTCCCAGAGCAGATATCTGGAGTTAGGTATTCAGCAGTCCCAGGCCTCCTCTCCCTCCCTGCTCCGTTTCCCTTCCTCCCACTGGTGATCTGTGGTGGGGGAAGGATTTTGGTTCCACCGGGCCACAGCTTTGGTACGTTACCCTGTTCTGTGATGTCTGCTCTTTTCTCCAGGTGTATGCAGTCTGGCACAGTCCTCTTTCCTGTTGCTCATTCAGGATTAGTTTTATTAAGTATATTTTTGTATTATATGTGGTTTTAGGAGGAAGCCTGTGTCTCACCTCTCACACCTCCATCTTTAATCCCCTCTCCATTGATATACAATATTACATTGGTTTCAAATACACAACACGGTGGTTCAATAGTTACCGATATTATTAAATCCTTTCTTTCACTAGTGTAGTCACTATCTGTCAACATACAAAGATGTTACAGAATCATTGGCCATATTATCCATGCTGTACTACCATCCCGTGACCAACTTATATTATAATGGGGAAATTTTGTGCCGTTTATCCCTCTCACCCTTCCCACCTATCCACCCCAATCCCTCCCCCATGGTAACCACCAGTCACTTCTCAGTGTCTCTGAATCTAGTGCTGTTTGGTCATTTTGTTTTATTTTGTTTTTATATTCCACAAATAAGTGAAATCATATGGTATTTGCCTTTCTCTGCTTGGCTTATTTCACTGAGCATAAAACCCTCTAGCTCCATCTTTGCTGCAGACTGGTTTCCTTTAGTTTTAATTAAACATTGAATGATTCATTACACAAAATCCGGAGAGCAGAGTAAAATGTAAAGAAGGTAAGATAAATCGGTCATAATAGAACAACTACTGTATGATCCCACTTACATGAGCTACTCACCTCAGTCAAATTCATAGAGACGGAATGTAGAATGTGGCTGCAAGCGACCAGGGGGAGGGAGGGATGAGGAGATGTTTAATGGGTATGGAGTTTCAGTTGGGGAAGATGAAAAAGTTCTGGAAATTGATGGCATGAGGGTTACACAACAATGTGAATATACTTATTGTTCTTAATAGCCCAGAAGTGTACACTTAAAAATGGTTATGAGGGTACATTTTGCGTTATATATATTTTGTCACAATATAAAAAATGAAAAACATCCTAAAAGTTTAATTTTTCTGAATTTAGGATCTGACCTTTAGGAAGCAAAATAAAGAATTTCAAGAAAATATTTGGTTATTTGGTTGAGACAAGAGCACAATTACCTATGAGCACTGATGAGTTATAGTCTAATTACACATAAATCAAAGTGACAACAATATTTTACAACAAAAATGGAAGTTAATGAAATTGTAAGGAACTTTAGCTGTTCTGAAGAGGTGAACTTTTTTTTTAATAATCGAGAACGTAGTAAAGTTAGAGCAAATTATAGTAAATTATTCTGTGATATACAGAATTTCTGCTAAACTTGTTGATTACAAAGAAGGTAAAGAATGATCTTATTCCCTTGTTAAAATCTGACTACATGTTTCAAGATCAACTTATATTTTCACAGGGAGAAAATAAAATTCCAGTATTGCATTAATTTAGTCCTTGGCATAAATGATATTAATATCTTTAGAAATAATCTCATCAAAATTAAGCAAACTTTGCCAGAATTTTACCATGTTTTGTCTATTTTCTTTCAGACTCAGATATTATAAAGTGTGGCAAATAAAATTCACTTCCCTAAAACCTTCTACAACTTGCTACATACACTTGGGTTTTATCTTTCACTACATTTTTTTTTTAATATTCTGGAACAAATTGAACTTTACTCTAGAAAACGTTTATGCTATTTTCCTCAAACAACATGCCAGGCTACCACACCTAAATGTCAAGAGCTATGTTTCTTGTTCCCATTTTGTATGATTTCATTTTTTTCTTACTTTGTTGAGATTTGTTACATGACCTATAGTATGATCTATTTGGAGAATGTTCCATGTTCCTTTGAATGACCATCATTTAACTTTCTCATTCCAAGTAATAGTTTCTCACTTTGAGATCTACATTATATATCAATATAGCCACTCCAAGTTTCTTTTGACTGTTGCTTAGTATATCTTTTTAAACATTTAAACCTACCTATTGTTGAGAGAGTAATTAATTGTGGAGGAGCATGAGGAAATTTTGGAGCTGATGGAAATATTCACTATCCTGATGGGCAGGATATATACCTTGTATATATAATAGATATAGTTATGTGTCTATTAAAACTCATATTGTATACATGAGTTGAGAGAAGTTTTTGGTATAAAAATTATGCCTCAATTAAGCTTGCTTAAAGACAGAGCATAATAAAAAATATCTAGAAATTCTCCAAGTATTTGAAAATTATCACACCTCCAGATAAGGCATGGGTCAAAGAAGAAATCACAATGAATATTTGAAACGTTTTGAACTGAGTAATAATCCAAAAATGTCACATCAAAATACGCAGGATGCAATTAGCACAGTGTTTTGGGAGGATTCTATAGTTCTAAATGTTTATATTAGACATGAGAAAACATTTAACAACAGTGACCTAAGCTTCTACCTTATGAACCAAAAAAAAAATGTAAGTCCACAATCAGTGAAAAGAAAGAAACAGGTAAGACCAGAGCCAAAATTAGTGAAATGGAAAATAACCAAAAATAGAGAAAATTAACAAAACAAAAAATGTTCCTTGAAAATATTAATGTAATTTTTAAATCCCCTTCATAGAAAACAGGTTGTTTGTTTTCTTCTGAGACATGAGCAAACTTACCAAACAAAATTGGACATCTCAGTGTTCCAGATAATATTACTTTTTACACTGAATATTACCAAGACAACTAAGGATACAAGTCTTTGCTAACAGCTTTCAGCGAGGTTTTAAAGGCTACAAGAAGGTTCGCTGGACAAAGAGTAAATGGCAACACATCAAATTAAGAGCAAGCATGTTGTGGTCACAATTTATGAAAGATTATCCAAAATTTGGGAATAAATCCAAGCAACTACAGTATATATTTTAAATGTCATACTGAATCATTATTTAATAAAAACATCTGAGGATTATTTAATTCTCTAAGAAAATTAAACTACCATTTTGTTGTTGCTGTTTTACCATTCTCTTTGCTATTTGATTGGACACTGAAATTTAAGCTATCTTGTAGATTTCTCTGTGATAGAAAATTAACTCCCAGAATTATGGTGTGTATTTTTGTTTGTTTTTCATTGCGAAGTAACCAGTTTCATATCTAACCTAGCAATCTTATTCTAACATTACTTCACTCAAGTGCTTATAAATAGAAAGTTCCTCAAAATGTCTTTTCAGTGAGCTTTAACATCTTAACTTCCTCATGTTAGCAGTCAATTTTCCATGGGTCTCTCACATTTCTGTGTGTCTTATGAGCGGAGGTGTTAACTGCCTTTATTCCGAATTACCTTTCCAAGAATGTTTGTATAGCAAACAGCCTTGGAAGACACAGTATTTGCTTCCAGAGCAAAGCACAGGTTTGCTCAGAGCCTTTGAAGCTCAAGATAGGTCTCTTTCTTGAGCAGGGGATCAGGCATGTTATCACTTAAGCTCAGAATTCCTCTCCAAGAACACAACCTGTGGCATGTGTAGATGTCACCTGGCCTTCATCACATCACTGGGTGGAAGTGTGGTTTGAAGCCTTGGCACCATATATGCATATACTTGTTCTGCTTGCCGTACCAGGGGTACTGAATTTCTTTTAGCTTCTGACCCAGGCTTCTTGTGACTTCTGCCTGCATCCATGAATCCATGGAATGGCAACTTTTCAGCTTGCAGGGAGGGCAACTCTCAGACTCTTTACTGTTCTTGATAGGTTCTTAGTTATTTTAAAATTTGGACAAAATATTGGACTTGTGTTCATTCTATATTTGTATGAGAGCTATGTTTCAATTCTTTGAAAATGGTACTTTAACACACTGATGGGTCAACTACTGAGATATCCGAGTGGACTCACCTGTTGGATTCAATTGAATGGCATTATCCAAGACGTGAGCTTAATGGGCTCTTAAATCTAGGCATGCTCTTGTTTTCGTCTGCCACTATTCCCCAATCAACTGGAAACTCACCTTTGCTGACTCACTATTTCTCCAGTTTTTCACCCCCACCCCCCACCTTCTTTCCTTTTTCCCTCCTGATTTTTGTTCTTTCTTGGTTCTTTCTCAGATCTGATAGTTGGTCTATGTTTTGTCTAAGTGGGTGTTTGGGCTAAGTTGCATTCTATAACCAAGAGCAGGTGCAAAGGGCCTAGTAGGCTGGTCTTGATGGAACAGTTAAACACATACAGGAATTTGATGTGTTTATGGCCAATAAATATTTCTTAACTGATTACAAAATGATTGGTGATCTGTCTGTATGTTCTTGACATTTTAGTAATTTCTGTAAGGGCTATGGAGATCTGTTCTTTGGCAAGAGAATATAATAAAATTGTGGGGTTTTTTTTTCTGTTTGACCATTTGTGAACTCACATCATTTAAAATGTTTTTGTGTCCTTTGGAAAGGAGAATAGCCTTTTGAAAATAGCCCATTTTGTGCTCTGTGTTTACACTTTTTTCTGTGGCTAAGTGCAGAATGGTAAAGCTGCAAACATTCCCCGTGGTGTTTGGTGATTGAGGAAAAGTCTTTAGCTTCTTTTGGGTGATTTCAAATGATTTTCCTACCTCCAGAGTGTTAATAAATTAGATTGTAAAGCCTTACAAAATAAAATCAGGAGGCCAGGCAGACACCTGGCTCCCATGACGCCGGCAAACAGTGTCCCACCTGGGTCTGCCCAGGACAGACAGACCAAAGCGGCCATGCTCTGCAAAGTAACTCGCCTCTTCAAGTACGCCAAGGTCCATGAGGCCAGAGGAGTTCCAGGCAGAGGCACTCCCGCTCCCGTGGCCATCCCCGAGGACAGGCCGAGCTGATGGCGGCCACACGAGGCTGAGGCTGGTTCTGAGGCTGAGTTGTAGGGACACAGAGAACGTCCTTTACTGCAGGAGATGCACACGCAGTGTTCTGGGGGTGATGTGGCACCTTCTGGCCTCAGCCCAAGCCCCACCATGAGGAGGGGCATGCAGGCCACTCTCCTGGACCTTCAGCGGCTTCCCTGGGGAAGACCCAGCTGGACACACCTTGGCAGGGGTGGCAGGGGTGTCGGGCCCTGTGAGAACGGGCCTCGTGGAGGAGTTCCCTGGCTGCAGGGGCTGCCCTTCCCGGCCTCCACTGCAGGGGAGGCCAAGTGAGGAGGGCCTGGGGACCTCAGGCCAGCATGGCCCAAACAGACCTCGCCAGTGGGCCCTTCCCCTCCCAGTCACTGGGAGACCTGCCCCGCAGCCCTGGCACAGGGCACACACCTTGTCCCCAGGGAGACCCCCCACCCCGCCCCCTGCACACAC